>CM053763.1:49346091-49393634 GCA_028658305.1 Pachyuromys duprasi | reverse complement strand
ATTGTGGTACTTTTACACAATGGAATACTACTCAGCAATTAAAAAGGAGGAAATCATGAAATTCGCAGGCAAATGGTGGGACCTGGAAATGATCATCCTGAGTGAGGTATCCCAAAAGCAGAAAGAAACATATGGTATATACTCACTTATATAGACCTATAGGATAGGAAGGTCAAGCTGAAATCTACACACCTAGAGAAGAAGGGCCTAGGTTGGTATGATCAATGCTCATTTGGATGAACAAATGGGATGGACATTGAGTGGAGGAGAAAACAAGCACCGGACAGGACAGGAGCATGCCAAGGAGGACCTGGGAGGGGGGTCAATGTAGCGATGTATCAGAGCAGATATTAAGACTTGCGGTGAAGCCTTTGGCAGAGGGCGAGAAGTAATGATAGATCTGGGGGAGGTTGGTGAGACTTGGGGAGAACAAAAGCTCCACAAAGACCAAGCTGAGCAGGGCTCAGGGGTCTTGTATGAGATGGTTTGTACAATCAAGGACCATGTGTGGATGTGGCCTGGAACCCCCACTCAGATGGGGCCCATGATAGCTCGGTGTCGGACTGAAGACCCTAGCAAGGGAAACAGGGACTGTTTCAGTCATGATCTTGATGGCTGACTCTTTGACCCTCCCCCATACAAGTCGGGGACTGACAGACTGGCTAGATCCCAGAGGAGGACATTCCAGCCAGCCCTGAGGTGACAGGATGAGCTAGGGTTGGATAGAAGGGGAGGAGGTCCTCCCCTGTTGGTGGACTTGGAGGGGGCGGGGAGGAGGGAGATGAGGGAGGGAGTGGGAGGGTTGGAGGGAATGAGGGAGGGGGCTACGCCTGGGATGCAAAGTACCTAACCTGTGATTGATATAAAAATAAATAAATTTTAAAAAAAAAGAAAGGAGGGTTCCTTTAGGTTACGGTTTCTGAGGGATAGAAGTCCATCCTGCCAGGCAAGCATGGCACTAAACAGACAAGGTGGCTAGGGCAGAAAGCACAGAGATTGTATCTTTAAACTGAAAATAGAAAACGAGAGAGTAACTTGACAGTAACACAGGGCCTGAGTGTCAGAGCCAGAATCCAGTGTTCCCTCCAGCAAGGGTTCTCCTCCGACTTCCAACAAGGATGCTCCTCCTTCACCCACCAAGGATGCTACTTCTAAGCCTCTTCGAATAGGCACCAGGTGGGAACCAAATCTTCAAATGTCTAAGCCTTTGAGGGACATTTGTCACCCAAACCTTAATTTCCAAGTGTGTGTGTGTGTGTGTGTATGTATACACATATATACATATACATATATATATATAAATACATACACATATTTGGTATATATAGACTTACTGAGTCATCCATGCAAATGAAGTGTTCGCTAATTGTAATTCAAAAGCATTTGTTTAACTTTTGTAGCAGTTGTTATGCTGAAGATGTAGGAATTCTGAGATAAGTGAGCATGCTACCTACCACCAACGGTTTTCAGCTCAAGAGAAAAGCAACATAACCTTACCTATTAGAATCACACAAGGACATCCCCTCAATGCCATTTTAGTATAAACTTTAAAACATACTTTCTCTTGTCTTTAAAAAGTGTTTAATTGAACTAAAACATTTTCTACTGTACGTCATAAAATATTTCTCTCCTGTCTAGAGTGATAGAAATTCCTGTGTGGTTTTTGGCATCTGAAGTGTTGGTGGAGCACTGGGCCTTGGCCCATCTCCTTATTTGAAGGATTACTTTGATTTGAAAATATTTGATGGCCCATCTCCTTATTTGAAGGATTACTTTGATTTGAAAATATTTGAAAAAAATACTTGAAAAAAGTGATAAGGACTATTTTCAGAAATAAAGTTACAAGAACAGAGAACAATGGAGGTAGATTTCTGATGACTTCATTGTATATGCTAGTGAAGGTAAACACAGCCACTAAGTTTCATCACAAGAGTGAATACCACATATTTTAATAATACATAGAAAAATAAAAATAACATTAAATATCTGACAACCATGTAATTTTTGTATCTAAGAATCTGGTAGTCTATATCTTGACTCAAATTTATCTATCAAAAGAGTTGTTTCTCTGTAAATAATGAATATTTGCATTTTAATATTGTATTTTCCTTCTGAGTACTTAACTTCACATATTTTAAGGATGTAATGATTTCTTTCATTTTTATTTTGGTTCAGATTCCATTAACGCCTTTGAATTAAAATAGAAAAACAGGAAAGTGTATGCTATGGCAATTTCTTAGTGATTTTACTGGTTTGGAAAATGAGCCAGCTACTCTCCTTGTTGTCAAGAGGAATAACAGCAGGAAAATGTATTTAACTGTTACATGCTGTGGACTGTGCGCACTGGTGTGCATTTGTATATGCTTAGGCCCATGTTTAACATAAATGACAGGTTACATTACTGAACATGTATGAACTAAAGGGCCGTATGTTGAGAGGAGTCTGGACACTTCCTCCAGTTTGCCACTAATGGGTTATGGTGCTGAACGGTGGATTTGTCATGGCCTCAATAGGTTCTACAGACAAATTAATTGGAGCAAATAAACCCAATCGTCATTTCCTTCCAATACTGACAAATACTATATTCTATCATATACTTACTCTTTATAGTATGAAATCTTTTCTGTTTAACAATATTTTAATTAGGACTAAAGATCTAATGAGTCAAACTCATCTATGTAGAGATTTAATTTCAGTTTAATAAGATATATAAGTTGTTTTATATGATACTCCATTCAAAATATATAATAATATTTGTTACCGGTTTTTGTTCTTTTGCTTTCAAAGACAGAGTTTCTCTGTGTAGCCCTGGCTGTCCTGGAACTTACCTTGTAGAACAGGCTGGCCTGGAACTCAGAGAACTACCTCTGCCTCAAGAGTGCTGAGATTAAAGGCATGCACTACCACTGCCTGGCATGTTTGTTACCTTTAATGTCAAATCATTAATTTATCAAAAACCTTTATAATATATCTTCTAAACTAGACTCTGCGGTAAAAATTAAGAATGATGTATATTGCATGATTCAGATATCAACTTTAACTCATATGCTGCAAAAAATTCAGACATGTTTGGAGAATATTTAGCGTTCATATTTTAGAAAAAAAGTGTTTTCTTCTTTGACAGTTAATAGATTATGAGCACATTCAATTTGCATTATTCTCACTTGACTTTTTAAAGATATGCATTGGTAGAAGATAATACTCTTGGGAAAAGTAACTTCAGTAAATGCTTATTGCACTTAAACATGATGACCATTTCTACAAGCTGAACTAGTTAGTGTGGAGAAAAAATAGTTTGACGGGATGGTATTCCTGCTCTTCAGGAGAACCCAAGTTAATGAAATAAAGAGTACATAAAAAATACAAGCAGAACACCTGCACCCTTTGTTCAGGTAACACAGACGACAGTGGTTTAGCTGCAGAGGGCTTTATGAGGGGCTTCCTGTGGGAGACAGAACTGTTGTTTGAGTTGTCCTTAAGTGATGAGTAAGAGCAGGTGAAGAAAGATGAAGAGGTCACACCAGGACTTCAGCCAATGCACAGAGCCACAAAATAAGAGAGCATGTGCGAGTGCAGGAAATGGGAGCAATTTCGTCAGTAAAAGGATGTAAATTGCAAAGAGAGAAAGGAGAAATCAGCAGGGTCCAAATCAAAAGGCATCTCTGCAGTCACGCTTGTAATCCTGATGTGGGTGATGAAATGCCACAGGGGATGGAAAGGAGGGGACCATCATAAAAGATCTGCCTTGTGGAGGAACGGGGCCTATTTCAGGGAAGCGTGCATTCGCTGGAACAGCCGTGAAGATAGGCAGTCAAGTAGGCTTTAATGATCTATACAAAGAGGAAATGAGGCCCCAATTCATGGAAGTGGCATACTAAGAGAAGAGACAAGACAAATCAGGGATGCATAAGGAGCCAATATTTACTAGTCTTGGGGTGGGGGAAGGTAAGGATATATGGAAAAGTGAGATTTTTCTAACACTTTTACCCATGATTATGACAAGGTGGGCAGAGCCATTAGCCATTAACACCAGGAGAACATGAACAGATATGGCTGGGATAGCGACAGGAGTACAAAATTGAACTTGTTGGTTTAGGACGGAATACCAAGGAGTATTTTAGGTACACATAGGCAGTTGAACAAATTAGTTTAAAGCTCAAATGCCAGAAGCAGAAAATAGGAATATATGTGGGAGTTAAGGCTAAGATATAGAGAGAAAGTAGGCAGGCTAAGAACAGAACTCTAGAATATAGTAAAACACAGGGAAAGGAGAGAAGCCCAAACAAGAAAATGAAATCCAGCAGGTAAGGAGTGGAGGAGAAAATGTCAGGGCAATCCAGAGAGAAACATTTGAGGAGGTCTGTCAAGTTAGGGTCAAGTTTTGAGGCTGAGAGTACATGTGGGATTTGAAGCAGAGAAATGAAAAGCACCTATGTATAAAGAACGGACTCACTGTTGGCAATAGGCTCCGAAGAGCAGCAGTTGGGGACACACAGAACACCATAAGCAATTACTTTGTCCTTTGCTGATTTTGGCTCTTCAGCTTTCTATCTTCTCAAGTATCAAATGCAGGTGGGAATTAAAATAATTTTTTTTTATCCTGGAGGTTTCATGATGAAATTTGAAACGTGTACTCTTCGTGATACTACAGCACACAAGGGTTTACAGCCATTGTGACAGCAGTGAACCAATTAATTCTTCTTGTTTCCACATGATTGAATCTGTTTCTCTGTTCTACCCTCCCAAGTGTCTCCAAGGCTCCAAACACAAATTGATTCTCCGATCACAATGTAATATTATGCCATCAGCTTTCCTTGTAGGTTGATATAACAAATGATATGGTGAGGAATAGCCTCACAGTGTCTGTGAAACCACTATTCATTATAGGAGTCAAATCTCAAATAATGGCATTCATGACAAATTCTCTTCCAGAATTTAGTGCCAGGAAAGGTTTTCTCTAATGAAGAGCTGATATACTCTACTTTATCAGTTAATGGAAATGTATTTCCTTTTTAACCTTGGCAGTGGGTAAATTTAAAATGAAATCTAGTGCTTGTGTTTGAAAACCGCCATCTCCTTTCATCTTTCTACAGCTGGCAGCTGTACACTCAATTTTCCTTTCTTTTATGAGTTTTCTTTCTGTAACACTTCATGTGGCTATGTGTGTTCAAAACACATGTGTTTACCTGAGCACTTACTAATTTTATTTCAAATACAAACTGACACTAAGAGTAACAAAAATAAGAGCAATGAAACATTTTTTTTTATTTTATTTATTTTTTGTTATCAATCACAGGTTAGGTACTTTGCATCCCATGCGCAGCCCGCCCACTCCCTCCCACCCTCCCCAACCCTCCCTCATCTCCTCCCCGCCCACTCCAAGTCTACCAACGGGGGAGGACCTCCTCCCCTTCCATCTAACCCCAGCTCATCCTGTCTCCTCAGGGCTGGCTGCAATGTCCTCCACTGGGATCCAGCCAGTGTGTCACTCCCCGGCTTGTATGGGGGAGGGTCAAAGAGTCAGTCATCAAGTTCAAGACTGAAACAGTCCCTGCTTTCCTCACTAGGCATTTTATCATAGTCTGATTTCACTTTCTCATTATTACTTCTGAAGCTGTCTTTTCCCTCCTGTATGTCTCAGGAGGTAGTTTGAGAAAGAAGTGTTTATCTCTATGGAATTGTATTAAATATAAAATCTTCTATATTTGGATTTTCTTACCAGTTATATTCCTTTCCATTAAACTTATTTTTTTAAAGGATGACCAAAAAGTAATCACCTGAAATATTGTCTCTTTGCTTACTATGTTTACCCTAATTCTTAATTATATTATTCTAATCCTGTCATCAGTAAATACAAATACCAATGGTGATTTTTCTGGAACATCTAGCTGCATTTAGAACTACTTAAATTTGTAATCTGATTCAAGTTGATCCTCTGACATTCATTCTTAAGGACACTTGTGTGTGTGTGTGTGTGTGGACACTGCTAACGCCTCGTAGTCCTTAAATGGAATTTCTGAAGGGCGGGGCTAAGAGTGACCAAGGTGAACAAAAGAGTGCAGGATATATTCAAAGTAGTGAAGAGTTTACACATTTAATTTGAGAACTAACAGAACCTGCTTCTCTGTGTTGGAAATTTCAAGATTTTCTTCTTGGATAAACCCTTTCATCCTTTGTGACTGATCTCAAATCACCTCTTTTTGAATCGTTGCTCCCAAATCAATGCCTATTTCTATACTCCTGATACATTGTCCTTAAAGACTGTAATGAATATCAAAGTGTGACTTTTTCTTTGCATTTTAAGCATAAGACGTATATACTAATGTCCGTTCTTAAAATCTGAACCATGTGAATAGGCTGGTGAAAGAATTAAGAAGTTACTTGTGTAAAAGTTGAAGACAGTAGAAATAATGGAGCTTTGATCTCAATTTCAGGTATTTTACTTCCTGGGTTATTAGTATAATCAAGAAGCTGATAATGGCATTTAACTGGTAATGAGAGAAGGCAAGAAAAGAGTAATAGCAGAAACATAAAAAGTTGGTAAATAAAAGTGACTCTTGACACCTCAATGTTAAATCAGCAGACTTCTCTGAAGAGGCTAATTGCCTCCAAAAGCTTGAATATATTCCAGAAGTAAATGCGCTTATGCAGAACAAGAAGAGGTAGTTCCTCCCAAGGAACATCAAGAGAAGGAACAAACATCGGGTTGGTTCTTGAGTGTCCAGGGGAAACTCACCTTTCAACGTCCAGTTCTGAAAAGGAATGTTGTCTAGGTTACCAAGATGCTGCTTCCACCCACCCCCCACACACCGCATCCAAGTAAGCTGCTAGCTTGTTTACTTTTATTTTCCAAATCATCTGCTTATAAGGAGAGAATGTGATTAACATGAAGAGCTACACATCATAGATTCTGTGATTTTTAATTTTACATTGCAGTTTACAAGTAAATAGTCTAAGCACAAGGTAAACCAGGCAATGAACTTAACACCCTTTCCTATAAAAATATTTAAGACTGCCAACATAGTTCTCTATAACACAAGAGTTCCACATGTCCACTTATTCAAGTGCTAAAATTAAGGCATGAAAAATTAAAATAGTTTTATATCCTGCAATGAAGCTTAAGTTATACTTTTAAATATGCTTTCTATATTATTACAATTCAACTGACTTTATATTGGCCTGCATAATAAGACAACATGATGCCGATATTAGAAGGAGCTAGGATTTGTATTTGCAATAATGCAATCATATAATGAAACCAGGACTAAGAGGATGCCAGAATTGTCCTTTCAAATGCATTTTAAAAATTACAGTTTCCTACGCTTGGAAAATTGGGAAGGCATAAGCAAGAAGGAGGACCCAGGGTGGGATGGTCAATACTCACTTACATGGACAAATGGGATGGACTTTGAATGTAGGAGAAAACAAGAAACAGGACAGGGGCCTACCACAGAGGGCCTCTGAAAGACTCTAACTAGCAATGTATCAAAGCATATATTAAGACTCACAACCAAACCTTTGGCAGAGTGCAGGGAATCATATGAAAGAAGGGGGAGTTAATAAGACTTGGCCAGGACAAGAACTTCACAAAGACCAAATAGATCAAGGCACAGGGGTCTTTTATGACTGTTTTTCCAACCAAGGAACCAAGGACCATGTATGCATATAATCTAGAACCCCTGCTCGGATGTGGCCCATGGTAGCTCAGTGTCCAACTGGGTAACCTAGTAAGGGGAACAGGGACTATTTCTCTCATGAACTCAATGGCTGGCTCTTCGACCCTTCCACACACACTCCCGGGAAGAACAACCTAGCTAGATCCCAGAAGAGGACGTTGCAGCCAGCCCTGAAGAGACCTGATAAGCTAGGGTCAGGTGGAAGGGGAGGAGGTCCTCCCCTATCAGTGGACTTGGAGGGGGGCAGGGAGGAGATGAGGGAGGGATGGGGAGAGTGGGAGGGAATGAAGGAGGGGGCTATGGCTGGGATACAAAGTACATAATCTGTGATTAATATAAAAATAAATTATTTTTAAAAAAAGATAACAGTTGTTTGTGAAAGTGGAAAAAAGGGAGGTACCCTTGTAAACTTAGTGGGAAATGTAAACTAGTATGACGACTATGAAGTTAAACCTATAATTAATATATGACCCAGAAATTCTTTTTGTGGATATACACCAAAAGCAGACAAAATAAATACCTTCTAAAAATAAAAAAAAGAAAATTGGAATGGCTAGACACTAACTTTCTGTATACAAAGGACAAACTTGATTATGCTGAATACATTCTCTCCTCTCACGTTGGAGGAAGCCCTAGAATATGAACCTCTAAGCTGAATTCTTGGACTTTAATAACAAAATGGTGAGAATTCCTGCCTCACTGCTTTACAAGATCTGTCCACCAGAGAGCTACAGAGTGCATTGCCTTGGCCTTTCCATGTCTCTACGTAAAGGTTACATTGTGAATGAGGTTGTATTTTTATTATCCTAACATTTAAAAACTATCTTAGCATTACTTGACATATTATGTGGGATCCACGTTCCTTCATCAAACAAATGTACTCTGTACCTTGATTTTTATATTCATCATCCCCAGTAAATAGAATTGTACCTGGTACATAGGAGTCATTAGGACATATTTATTGAATGAATACATCTGCAACAAATTCAGATGTATAACTGGAAAACTAATGGCCAAGAGAATGTTCTACATAAATTTTTTATTGAAAGTAATTCATGTCATGATAAGAAAACAATCTACCCTTCAGTATTTCTACAGATATGACAGCAGTGAGGACAGTAGCTCTGCATACAGTACTGATATCTATAGGAAGCTTATTTTTAAAGTTCTTCTCAAAGCCTGATCTTTTCTTAGCTTGGAGTTATACTGACAATTGTTGGTTTAGGTTAAAACAGCAAAACAGAAAAACACATAGAAGTTGTTCCACTGATGAAAGAAAGAAAGACAGAAAGAAAGGAAAGAAGGAAGGAAGGAAGGAAGGAAGGAAGGAAGGAAGGAAGGAAGGAAGGAAGGAAGGAAATTGTGTAGCAGCCATGCCTGTGAGTCATGCGAGGCAGACTGACAAATGCATGTTGGTATATGTAATGACATGGGAGGCTTGGGCTTTGCACAGATGCCCATAACTATTTTGAACATGGTTGAAATAGATGGATGTCCAGTGGACAAACACTCCAAGAAAATTCTAAAATTAGATACCACATCTAAAGAACTGACAGGAATTTAATGAAACGGCAAGTTATCAGAGGCTTCAAGGTCATTACCTGAAGTGATGTTCATTGTTTTTATTTAACTTTCCATTGTGAGACATTTCAAGAAAAAAAAATAGTACAAAGAACAAGCACCAAGGCATTGATCCCCTATACAGCAATCAGTTGGAATAACAGTGGATATGCCATTCATGTTAATTGGGCCAAAACAGCAGCAGCATGAATACTAAATTATTCAACATGTTCACAAACTGTCAGATAGGGCAAATAGCCAACTATTCAAAACAATTGCAGAAAGATTGGCACAGCTGTACTGTGTGTTCAGTGTGTGTTGCATATCCTTCCAAAAACCAGCGTTCAGTACAGAAAGGAAAGCCTCCCCTTGATATACTCAGATGAGAATTTTGGAGTTCATTCACAAATATTTTGAAAGGAAACTAATTAATTCAATTTGTAGTATAATATTTTTCCTCTCCAATAAATTAAAAGTATCAAAATATTTCCAGACTGAGAAATTAGCAGTAAAAACTAGGCCCTCAAATATATGATGACGAGACATTGAGAGGTCCTGTCTCTTCTGTGATTAAAAATGAACAACTTTGTTTTCCTTAGAATGCAGCTTTACTTCATGAAAATGAGTACACTTGGCCCCAGGTAAAATTTCTACCGACCATTCTAAATGTTATGTTATAAAATGTACTATCTGCCATGGTGCATCAATAGGCTAAGCTTTCAAAGAAGAGGCAGGCAAGGGTGGAGACAGAGTGGACCACAGAGAGGCAAGGAAGGAGAGAATAAAAAAGAAACCTCAAGCTTTAATCCATCCATCTATCTATCTATCTATCTATCTATCTATCTATCTATCTATCTATCTATCTATCTATCTGTAATATATATATATATATACATATATTTTATTACAACAATCCTTTTATGATTCTTGGCATTTGACTAAGGTTAAGTGTAAAATATCTTCCTCTGGAATATAACAACTACCTCTTAACCTTCTTCAGTAAGAATGAACTTATGAGTAAAATATCTTTTATAAAGATGAAGTTTTCTAATTTGAAAACTCCTAATAGTCAATGTTTCTTTTTTACAGAAGAAAAACTTTAATTATTTGTTAAAATTGGAGTATGCATTAAAGACAGTAAAAATATTTTCTTTTTGCATATATCTTTTCTAAAGATTTCAGAAAAAATCAAACTGAGTATTTAAAACTGCAAAGCTGTTACTTATTTTGTATCTCTAATAATGATATTGACTTTGGATTTATTTTGTTTGGTTGAACTTCAATAAATAATGATGCTGTATGGACTTTTTCAATAATAATGTTGATATGTATGATGATTTCAACAATCCAAGGAAATATAAATGTGACCTTGAGTTTACCTTCCCATGTTTTGTCACTCTAATATTTCATGATTTAGTGGAACAAATTCTATCTCAGTAGTGAAGACACTTACATTTTATATTTATCCTTCCTAGCTTATGGCCCCTGTGCCCATCTAATTTCAATTAGAATTAACTCAGACGTGTGTGCCTTTTGGTGCCACGGGAAATTGACAAAATCTAGTCACAAGTAGGATCATGAATATTATCTATTATAAAAGGTATTATATTTTTCTACATATCACAGGGCTGAGAAGTGTATTTAAATGGCTAGAAGATTTACAAATCTGGTAAGGCTCTGATGTATCCAAAGTCCCTACAAAAATATCTGTGAGTCTGCTTGTGGCTTGCTGGGGGCACAGGTGCACTGTGTCTCTCACGGCCACCTAGCTCTGCCATGATGACATGAGTCTCCACTTCATTCCTAACACAAGCTAGTCAGTCTGTCAAAATTCACTTTTTTACCTCTGAGACACTTCTTAAAATAGCAAGATATATGTCAAGAGACAAAGACCTTTAGGTTATCACAAATTTTGATCTTATGTCCCATCCCATCTTACTCAGTGATGTAGTCAAAGCAGTAATTACACTGAAATATGTTTTCAGATTTTATGCCTGCAACCTTGTCATTTCTAAGCTATAAATATCGCATTCTTCTTTCTCTTATGGAGTTAATAAAATGGTATGCTCTGCAATGATCACACCAAAGTGATGCCAGGCTATCAATACTTTGCTTGTACACACCAAAATAAAGCATGAAGGACTAAGAAGCCTAACCGGTCAGTTATGAAATGATGAGCATATGAGATGAGATGAATAGCAAACACACACACACACAATAAGCAACAACATTTCCATCATATATTATCTTAGAAATTTGGCATACTGGGAAACATGTCGATGATAACTGCTTACAGAGCAATTGTTATTCTGAAACAATCATAAAAGGAAGCACATATTGGACTAAATTCCCTTCAAGCAATAATTTAGCATGTTATATTTTGTTCCAATGCAGATAGAAATGGTTCTTGGTCATTAAGGAAGCTATTCAGCCTTATTAATTTGATTATTACATGAATTATTGCAATGTACAATACCTGAGATATGTCAGTCCTTCTCAAATCACCTGCATTGGATTGACTAGGGAAGTTTGTTCAAAATGCAAATAAAGAAAAACTGATGTAAACTTTCTCAGGCTGCAAGGGTATGGGGCATAATTACTTAACATTTTCATTAAGGTTCTCAGTTTATTTCATTTAAATAAATTAAAATGCTCCTGATTATAAACTTATCATTAAAGAATTATTTCCTGACACATGATATAACAAATATATAACAGACACCATCATTATGGCAACCTAGGAAACAGGAATAGGCTGAGTGGATACATCTTCATTGAAAGGTTGAAGACTATACTAAAATTTCGGTTACATATACATTTTTAAATTAAATGAAAGATATACTATGTTTCTAAGAGTAAGTGAGACAGTTACAGGGGTTCTTAAAAACATACAGTACAGGTTTTACAGGACATCATGTTTAAAAAAATAATCTTCAACATATGAATCCAATATAGAGTAAAGATGATAAAATTAACATGATATCTAGAGAATTTCAGGTATTGTGAACCTCAGGAAGGATCAGATGATATGGCTTAGAAAATAAATTAGAAATCTTATCTTAACTGAACCCAGTTGCAGCACTCAGCAGTAGAACACAGGGTGACTTGTGTTACACACAGATCTTAAAATGAATACTAAAGTATATACAAGTAATATTAAGAGAGAAATCTTGCCAAAAGACATGACTAATATATGTACAAAAACCAAATGGATAAGAATCTTTTGAAAGTTTCTATAGGCATATTAAAATAAAACGAATGAATACTTCACCAAAGATAATCATTGCTCAAATATTAAAAAAAAAAAAAACAGATAAACATTTTCTCGTATCTCTCTCCATTTTAAACTTGATCATTCATTTTAAGATTTACTTTTAATTCTTCATGGTCTATTAACATTTATTTAAATCTGGCTATCAAAGAATAAAGGGGACCATAAAAATGATCTATTTATTAGGTCCCCTAATTCAAGTTTTTTTTGTTAATCTTGTGATTTAACAGAAAGGAATTTTAGGTGATTTTTCACAACCATTCAAATTCTCTAGATTTAGTTATTTATAAGAAATTGTCCGGTAAATATACCAAAAGGGCACTAGATCTCATAATCTTCTGCTTTATTTAGGTTTTGTAAAAACAAACAACATCATGATGAATGGGCATTGACATAGAGCTAAAACATTCCCATGGAAATATATATATTATGAACTATATACAATCCATTAACCAAGACGAAGTCCATCCATGCAGGGCCCCTCTCAGTAAGCATGCGCATGAAGGTATATGTAGGACACCTTGAGCACATTTTCAAGTACCATTAATGAAATAAATAATATCTGTTGTCACATCAGCCCCTGGGAGGTGGGTGTACCCTCATGCTTATTCATTTGTCACTCTCCAGTTGAACAATGTCTCCTTTAGGACACACATCATTTCCCCACAGCTGGCAGCTACCCACAAAGAAGTTAATTGAGTCATTCATTTCCCCTTGAACCTACTAATGTTTGGGATTGTGAACCATCAACACCACATGTAATAAGGCGTCAGTCCAATCCTATTATGAACACAAGTTGAGCCTGTTTTATATTCTGTTCAAGTACATGTAACAGAACTGTAAATCTGTAAAATGAATAAGTTGTGGAAGAAATGAATCATGAAATACAGAATGAGACCAGGTTTCTAGTAGACTTATAGGAGAAACTTTAAAGCAGGATATATTGTGCTTCATAGACAAGCTTAAATTACTTTTTTTTTCTGACTGTCATTGGTTTACGAATAGAAACTTCTAAGGTTTTATTTACTGAATTAATACAATTTCATAAAGCTTTTAAAATATTCTGAAAAGGCATGGGCTGTGATGAAGGGCTCTAAGTGGTGACACACAATGTTATTTAGTCATTTAGCATTTGATCATCTCTTACTCGTGCTTTTCTTCTGGGACAACGAGAGTACTTAGAGAGTTCTGGAAAGAATTTCAACAACCTCAAACAACTGTTATCCTTTTTGGAGATAGCAAGGTTGTTTCTTTGAATGACTCATTAGAAAGTAATGGAAGAGCTCTCAAAAGGTTTTGCTGTTGTTTTATGATTACTGTTACTGGACTATCTCTTTCATAACACAGAGAGACAGTGGGTGCAGTAGAGGGAACATAGTTCTCTTAATCAGTAAGGGAAGCTACTTATAAAATACAGGGACTATTTCACCAACTCAGAGCTCATTTGGAGTGAGGCAGAGAATTGCACAGGAATAGTGAGCTCTCCCATGAGTTGCAAAAGCTACTGGAAAATGTGGCAGTTGCAGAAGTTTCCCCAAGTGTGTGGACAATGTAGAAGAAACCTCCGTTGCCAGAGAGGCATAATAGGCAGAAGAAAGTGGCACAAGCAAGATAATACGCTGTCTGCTTTACAAGCAGTTGCACCAAGATTAATGGGCTAATTTCTGAGAAGCACTTAAACAGCCAAGGATGCCAAGTTTAAACATTCTTATTTATTAGTTGGCTATGTGGTAAGTTTCCCCTGAGAACAGCATGGGAAGTCACACAGAAATGTATCTTATTCAATTCCAATATACATATTGTACATAATGTAAATTCTAAATGTTAGGGAACATTTAGACCAGTGGGAAACCATCTTAAAATGAGAACAAAGGACAGACCATTTATACCTAAATATTGAAGCTTCCTCAATATTTAAGGAGGAAAGGATGAGAAATTAACCTGAAATGAGAAATTCTGTTGTCACTGTCCCTAGAGAACAAGATTGAGAGGAGGGAACATAAATTCAGAACGTTGCTGTTGGGAAATGCAAAGGTGTCAAAAATCACACATTTGCTATAGACTCCCTTATGAGAAGGTCCTTGAAAAAATGGCTTTAAATGTCTAAGCAGTGCCCATAAAGCTTTACACAAACCACAGAAGTCTTGAGAACCCAGAGCTCTGAAACGTTCACAGAAAAATATTAAGTACTCAAAAATCATATGCAATCAAATTGTGAGAATAAGTCACAATAAGTTACAATAATGAAGTTGTGAAGAAGAATGTTGGGGTAGTAAAACCTGTCTATATAACTTTGTGTTCAATGTGCCTTATTGCCCACTAGAGCAAGTACGCATTTTTAATATCATTGGTCAAAATAAATGTGATTTGTAAAAAAATAAAAACTGAAGAAATTGGGCAAAGATTTACAACCCACATCATGTTAGAAGTAATACAGATATAGGTATGATCTTATTAAATTCTTGGATCAGATCTATAGTATCTAATATTTAAAGGCAAGATGATTTTGGCTAAAGGTTCTTTAAAATATCTACTACAAATTACACATCATTCAGTTCTTAATGGCTGTGGCATTTGGGAAATGAAGATTTATAGCTGGTTATCATTGTCTGTAATTACAGAGATGCCATTAAAATCCCTGTGCATTAAGTATGCTTCACTGATTCGACCTTCATTATTTGTTTAGTGCCTGAAGCTTCTTCTTTGTAGCAAGAGGGACAATGGGCATCTATGTCTGCCAGGTTAATTACCTAATGAGATACTAGACATCCCTGTTCATCCTTGTTCAGTTGAGTTTATACACATGAAGAAAATCAGGTGGAAGGACAGGAGGAGAAGGTCTGCAGCAGAGCAGAAAATTGTAGTGTTGACACAAGACAGTCATTTTCATGAACTAAAGACTCCATCAGATCTATTTTCAAAGCAAAACCAGGCATGATTGTGGATCCCTAATTGGACACGAAGGAAATTTTGTTTGCCCTCTGACTTCTTGAACAACAGAAAAGCCAAAAACACCTTTTAGCTTTAACTGTGTTTTTAACAGCTGAAAGACAAAATGCATTTCAAGGGAATACTTGCCTAGAAATTAATTCATCCCTCAAGTTATCAGTTGGACTCTGATAAATTGAGTCTACTTTAGTAACTTAAATTTACTACTAAAAAGTAAATTTCTGTGTCCATGACTATTTGCACAGTAACGTGTGTATACAGGAAGTAGCTCAAAGCTTGTGTAGAATTAGTTAGAAAAAGGCTCAGATGACAACAGATAGAAGAAGAATCTCAATATAAACTTAGAACTTGCCTTCAGTGCTTTGATAAGGCCAAGCTGTGGCTGGGGTTAGCTGACTGCTGAGAACTGGGTCCAGAAATGTGCCTCAAATCAGTGCAGTGGAGAAGCCAGGGTGCAGTCTAGAACAACTAGAAATGCAAACCAGGAGGACTGGGGCCTAAGCAGTAGAGTGAGCATCTTATTGCTGAGAAATATCAGTCATTTTTTTGTTAATTTGGCCTATGATTTGGGATCTTGAAGAGGCAGAATTGCCATAGGACATCAAACTAGTATTTAAATACTTATTTGATGAGGACTATCAAGAAACTTAACCCCTTTTGTTAAAATGTAATTCTTTTGTTCGTATATAAACACAATTGATAGTTCATACATAAAAATGAATACAACTGATAGTTTCTATCTGTACCACCATGTCCTCTCTCCTCTTTCCTTGTGCTAGAATGCCTATGAGTATAGTTCAAAACACAACTGGATACTCTGGATTCTACTAGGAGTGTGTTAGGAATAGGCATTGGCATCAGATCAGACTGGGGATGAAAATGGTTGGGGACTAAGGGTCCATGTTTACTTCCCTAACCTTATCCCTGGAGGTTTTTATAAGCTGGCTGCCTCCCCACCCCCCACGTCCTGTAAACACTCTTCCCCATTCTGTAAACACTTCTCCCAGATGCCCTTCAGTTCTGTGACTGGGGACTGCTCTGGAAACTAGCACTGCTCTGAGTGGATTTCCAACTATCCCCCACACCTTTGTCAAGAGTCCCATTTCAAAACTTCTCGGGTTACCTACCGTGCGTGGGCCAGCTGCTTTCCTCTAGACCTTGACTGCCAGGCACACTACAGGTGCCATGTGTGAGTTTCTTTTGTTCCTCAGCTCGTATTTTTCTGTCACCTCAATGTTTTGAATGTCCTTTGTAACTGTCACCAGATTTAAAAATGGTGTGCAAAATGTGGAGATAGTTACAAAACAGCCTTAAAATTCTGAATTAAAATTATTAAAATTTCAAAAGAAGAGACACATGTGGACTTTCTCATTACTTTTCTTCTCTAATAATACAATCGTGATATGCTCATAAAGTTTTTTGTTTTCCTTTTGGGTGGTCTTCAAACAGTAATCTTCAGTTGCTACTTACATGTAATGTCATAATGACAGAAATTAATCTCCAAATAGATTCTCTTAAAATGTTTTTGTTTGTTTGTTTTGTCACATCCATAGTGGAGTTTTGTGTGTTCTATAATTTTCAATGCCTTCAATTCCTATGTGATTACATTCATGGTAGTCCTTACCTGAAGGTTTTCTATAAAATATGAAGGAAATAACATTTATCCTAAAGTTTATAGCATAAAGGTATTCCATCTCATAAGATATGCCTACAGAATGAAATAAAGCTCATCGTGTTTAATTTAGTCTTTTGCGGTTTTGGAGACGTCTCCTCTCTTTTATCTTTTATAGTTGTTTTCTGGCAAGTTAGTATCCTGATGTTTTGGAAAGAAAAGAAGCAGAGCTCAGTGAGGAAGAGCTTCCTCCCTTTTAACTGTAACACATACCCCTTCCCTCCCTAGAGCCACCTTCTCCTATGAATCTGCATCCATTCTCTTCACAGCCAGTATCTCAGAAGAGGAGCCTGCAGAATAGCTAGTGTTATCCTTGCTCAGCTCCGGGTTCCATTCTCGCCGAGCAATGTAAATGCCCTGAGAAGATCACTGAGAGTCTCCCAATATTTGTTTTTCATCATATTACATCAAATCTCAGCCTTTATATTTTGACTTAGTAAAACTCTACTTGAATTACAAACTACCCCTCTAGTGTTTGGCATCACAGAACCCTAACCCATCTCTTACTGTACAGATTTTTACCTCCTGTCACTAACATTGAATTGTCTCCTTGTCTCTCTTTACACACACACACACACACACACACACTTTCCTTGGTAGTTTTAGATAGTCTCACCATCCTTGCCAAGCTTGGTACTCAACACATACATAGCTTAGGTTGGCCTTGAATTTGTTTCGATTTTACTGTCTTAGCCTCCTCGGCATCAGGGTTATAGCTACACAATGTCACTCCTGTGTTGCCTTTCTTCCTCTTCTTCTTTTTCTTCTTCCATCTCTCTGTCTTTTCTTCTCTAGGCTACTCAATTTTTCTTTTTCAATGCTAAAGATCAGCTAGGGTTATATACATACAAAGAAAGTTTTCTACTACTGCACTACATCCATACTCGGCTCCATGAACAAGCACCTTTTAGAATAAGATTTCTCCTCATTTCCAGATTTTTATACTACATATATAAAAATAAACATATATGCAACTGAGTAGTCAAGGCCAGTAACATCTTCTTTGACTACCAAAACCTCGTATATCTCTCTTTGGCGAACATGCCTACTTAGATGTCTTACATGGAGTTCATCTTCAGCAAGGACAAGTTAAATCCATTATCTTCATTCTTTATACTTTTCTCCAATGAACATAATAATCTTGAAAACTCAGTTTTTTCTACCCTTCCAGAATTATAAACTCATGCATCCCTTACTTTTAGAATACATAACTGAATTGTGATGTATGGAGTTCTATGCTACTATTTCTGAGACATTTTAATCATAGTGAAGTTTCTCCAAAGCTATTCCCAGCTCTCACAATGAATTCAAACAACCTTGGAACATATACACATACGTACACACAACATATGCATAAATACATACATCATCTACCCATCTATTTTCTATCTTCTGTCTGTCTATCTATCTATCTATCCATCTATCTTACTCTCTTCTTATCTATCATTTTTAGCAGACTGTTTCATTGTAAATAAGTGGTCTACATCATATGTGTCTGCTTTGACCACAGGAAATGTACTCAAGTTATTTTTAATTTCTTAGTTGTCCTAGTACTTAACACAGTGTCTGAGTCACTGTGGCTGTTGAATAAATATGTGTCCACCCACAATGGATAAATGTAGAAGAGAAAAATCCCAGATGATAGTCTCATAACAGTACAGCATGTATGGTTGGTATAAGAATATCTGAGGTTAAACAGACAACCAGAATGTGAGTCACCACCGAGTGGAAGGAAATCAGAATGAAGAATAGATCTTTGCAGATAATTTTCTGGGACTAGAAAGCATAATCAAAGTGCAATATGAGCCTAAAACTTTAAAATTAAATATTTTTTATTCCTCATTATACCACTTCCAATAAACTAAGATGGTGCTCAGATATTGAGGGAAGTATAGATCTCCTGATTTTACCATCTTGTTAACAAGAGAATTCTTCTAACGTAGTAAGGGCTTTAAAGTCTGAATCCTGTGCTAAGTCATCACCTTAAGGATATCCTTGTACAACAAAAGCATGTGTTTACAAGTTTTATGAAAGGGGACAAGGGACAAAGCCAAGGTCAGTGTCACTGACATAAGAAACTACCACAAAGGTTGAAAAGTGATTCTTTCAGTTAAGGAAATGGAAAAATACTCCCCTGTGAAGGTATACAACAGAATTACTGTTGGGGCTTTGGTTCTTAAACCGGATTCTTAGTAGGACACCAAAACTTAGAGAAGCAAAATGGAACAAAAGGATTTTGGAAACAAATTTGTATGTGTGACTATGCATATATACATACACACATATATACACACACAATCAAATAAGAAGAAAGCTATTATAACTTCATATATAATTGACACAATTTCTTTTTGCTTAAAGATGCCGCTTCAGAAAACTTCATTAAATAAAATGTTTAGTTTAGTATATTTAATTTTTAAAACTCATCTATCCTAAAAGTGTATAAGAAGGGAAAAAAGTCTCTTTACCTTGATCAAAATATAAAAATCTATGGCAAAAATAAGATTTCACATCTCTGAATGACTGATTATTTAGTCTCTTTCTCTCACATACACACACACAGAGACGAGAGAGAGAGAGAGAGAGAGAGAGAGAGAGAGAGAGAGAGAGAGAGAGAGAGAGAAAGAGCTGTCAAGACACAGAAGAGTTACACAACAAACTTAAGAAGCCTCACTTGAGAGCAGAATAAAAAACATCACCTCCTCTTTGTGAATACAACAGTTCCAGCATTTCTTTGTTGAATTCATCTCTTTTGATAGGTTCTTCACCCTAACCATAGCACCTAAGAAAACAATGCATTCATTTCTCAAGAACTTTTCTGAGTAACGTTTAGCTTATTCTCTTACAAAACTCAGTTCATGTTTGTTTCTACGTTTATTCATTTCCTTGAATTGATTCCAAGTCTCTTTAAATGTGAAAGAATGCTTTGCATAAACACTGACTCCCATCTAACAAATAGTTAGTCATCTTCACTCTTCTGCTTGAAGCTACTTCTTAGCTTCCCTTGTGTACAAATTACTTAATATTTGATGTTATCAAGACCAGTCCATCCTCAAAGGAAAGAGAGCCAACAAATTAATAATTAAAATCATTTTAATTCTATAAAAATGGTAAGTTATTAAGGCCTTTGGAGTTCTTTTTGACTAATTTTCACCACACTTCCCTAACTTTACTTGGTTTTCTAAAGTTGATTTGCTGATTGAAAGAAGCAGGCAACCAAGTTCATGCTAATGACTGCCGATGCTTCCCTTATTAGGGAGTCTCCATGGAGACTGCGTTGCATTCAGAGAGTAGGGGAGCAGGACCTCCCCTCTCAGTGGCTAAGGGAGAGACCAGGGTGGGGTTGGAGGGAGACCGGCAGGTGAGGAGGAAGGGTGCTACAGCTGGAATACAGAGTGATTAAATTGTCAATAAGAATAATGGTGATGATGATGATGAAAAGATTTAAAACAAAGAAGTAACCAAGACAAAAAGTCTCATGTAATGTTCTTGTCTAATCTAACTTCTTTGCTTGGCTTTCTTTAATAAATATGAACACATCAGGAATCCTAGAACAAATATTTTCTTTAATATATTTGGTAACAATTGTTTTGGTAACAATTCCGCTGTGATATGCCACCAAAACAGTGGTGTTTGTGTGTGATATATGTGTGTGTGATTTGTGTGTGTGATATGTATATGTGTGTAATATGTGTCTCTGTGATATATGTGTGCATTATATGTGTGTGTACATGTGTGTGTGATAAGTGCATGTGTGTGTTTGTGTGATATGTATGTGTATATATGTGTGGGCACAAGTGCCAGTGATGGTCGTCGGACCGCTTAGGGTATTGGTGTTCATGTTCTGGCTTGTTTGACGGGATATCTTTCCTGTTCATCACTGAGAACTCCAGGTGAGCTAGCCTAAGAGTTTCTGGGGATTCTCCTTTCCCCACCTTCTAACTTACCATAGTAGCACTCAGATTATTGATGTTTTATTGCATCTGGATTTATGTGGGTTCTGGGAATACGAATGCATGTTTACACATTGTGGAAAAAGCAAGAACATTACCTACTCAGTTACCTTCTTAACCAAGACCAGACACAATACTTGACTTAAAATGGTTTGCATCCTTACCAAATATGTAATTTAACTACTTTTTCAAACTTTCTTTTCTTTGCTTCAAAGGAAAAAAAGAAAATGGAAATGCTATTTATAGAGTTTCTAGAGTTATGATGACTAAAGGCATGTAGATTATCCACTCTAATATATTCTGTATAGTAAAATTTCATAGACAATATTCAATAGATAAAATTTCATAGACAATATTCAATATTCAATTTTGCACATAAATATTAATGAAAATTTAAACAAGGCAAGATCAACGTGTGTCTGTAATCCTAGCTCTTCAGGGATAGAAGCAGGAGAATCAGGAGTTCAAAGCCAAGCTCAGCTGCATAGGAAGTTTAAGGCCAGTCTGGATAGCATGAGATCTTTCTATAAAAACCAATAAATAAATAAAATTTAAAAGTTGGGTTTGAAGGACCATATATGGATATGGCCTAGAACCCCCGCTCAGATGTGGCCCATGATAGCTCAGTGTCGAACTGAAGACCCTAGTAAGGGAAACAGGGACTGTTTCAGTCATGAACTTGATGGCTGACTCTTTGACCCTCCCCCATACATGCCAGGGAGTAACAGCCTGGCTAGACCCCAGGGGAGGATATTGCAGCCAGCCCTAAGGAGACAAGATGAGCTGGGGTTGGATGGAAGGGGAGGAGGTCCTCCCCCATTGGTGGACTTGGAGGGGGTGGGGAGGAGATGAGGGAGGGATGGGGAGGATGGGAGGGAATGAGGGAGGGGGCTATGCCTGGGATGCAAAGTACCTAACCTGTGATTGATATAAAAATAAATAAATTAAAAAAAAGAAACACCAAGAGTGAATAACTACATTGTTAAACTATAGTCCTCTAAAAAAAAAAAAGTTGGGTTTGGGCATGAATAACATTTAAATAAACAAAGAATTTTCCACATAATAATAATAAAAGACCGAAAACATCTAAAATAAAACAAGACCCTGAAAACAATTTGAAAACTTCACTGATATACGGAGAAGCATTATAATGTTATATTTTCTGAGTGCTCCTGGGAAAGTAGGAAAGTTCCCCTTGCATTTTATCTTACATTTGTAATATTAATCAATGATATTTTCAATTTATCAAAGACAGAATGCTTTGAAATAACACCTTGTCCTGCATTTAGTATGTATACAGAAAATATTTCTGGAAAATTTTGGTTGCAAAAACAACATGTAATTAGTGATATTCCAGGTCATTGTAGACGATAAACATTTAGTGTTTATTCAATTTCATATTAATTCATATTAGTTGCATATTAATACATAATTAATCAATTGCATTGAATTATAATCAATTCAAAATACTGATGCTATCATATGAATTCAACAGATCCTATGCACAAAGCAGATTCCCATTTTTATGAAGAACTTTAGAATCACAGTGATCAGTTAAGTTTAATTTGCTTGTTTTGATAGTTACTTCACAATCACAATACAATATCATACTTGTCCTCATTCTCTGGACATTTGTATAATGATATTGCTACTTACTGGCAGTCATTTAGAATTTTAGATGTTGCAAAATGATCACAATCTATACTTTTTCCTAAAATAATGACTTTACTTCCTTGTGTGAGCCAAAAACCCAATTATACTGACATCTTTGACTGTGGTGGCTGCCCAAACCCCATGCTGTAGAGCCAGAGGTCTTTACTGCCCAGGGCCTGTTTTCACTTACCAACAACTGCTTCCCTTCAGATGCCACGGTCAGGATTCTTCTGTTTGCCTTTATCTTTTCCACTTCATTGACCTTGTCTTTTTCCCTCACTGATTTACGACTACTTTAATCACACTATTCTTTGATCACCATTCTCTCTTTTGGTCTTTAATGTTCAGGTTAACGAACCTTTAAACCATTGCTTGTAGGATATAGGGAAACTCACATACCCCGAGACCTCAAATTGCATTATCGATTTGCTTTTATTCATCTCAATATGTCTAATACTTATAATTTTTATGTTTTCTATTCAACTCTCAAAGTTTATTGCATCTTTTTTTCTGTAACATTTAATAGGCATTTATCTCATTTATACATTAACCTGATATTTTTACTCTATTACTGGATAAAATGAAGCATAATAAATTTGCATATTAAATGCAACTGAATTTCTATGTGAGTAGACATCAGATAGTGTATGCATTGATTTGTCAGGTGTTATCTGTAAATAATTACATATATTTAGAGTCTGGAAATATTTTTACTAAGTTATTACTGCTTAATGATATCTATTGTTACATTGTGCATTATTTTATATTCTTTTTCCATTTCCATTTTCCTTTTTGTTAATATGAAAGTCTCTGCATACTTATACATTATTGAAATAAGTAAGAGATACTATCCTTATACAAAGAACTACAAGCAACTAAGGGATGCTGAAAGTGGGAGAAACAGTCTTCTCCAGGCTTGTACACATCAATTCTTATCCAATACAAAGTGCTCAGGCCTGGAAAAAATACATGCAAGTAACACTACACAGACTGGGCAGGTTATATTTAGGAATATATATGTAAATGCATGAACATATATTCACGTGAATAATAATTAATGAAAAATGCCATGAATTTGAAAGAAAGTTATAGGGGAGGGATTATAAGGAGAAACGGGAAGGGGAAAATGATCTAGTTATATTACAGTCTTAAAAATAAAAGGGAAAGAAACATACCAAGGAAAAGGAAACAATACGATTGAATTAAATGGATCGTGAGTAACTTAGCAGTTTGGATATAATTGCTTTAATTCCTATTCTATAAATGTGTTTCTAAACAGATTGCAGTCTCAGATCTTGACTCCATCTATTCCATAATCTTAGGAAACCCTGAGGAATCTGATGTGGCTGGATATGCCGTTATTAAAACACCGGAACTTTAAAGTGGATCTGGAATCATTGACTCTTAGCCCTTTCATCAGATTTCTCCTTGCCGCCATCTAAGCAGAGGCTGTCCTGAGCTTTGAAATTCGGAGTGCATCCTTCACCTCTCTAAGGAGTCATCACTGATTTACTGCCCTCCCACATTTCTGGCACCATTCTTCCTCAATAATTTCTTAGAGCTACCTAAACATCAAAGGCACCTGCGTACCTGCTTGCTATTTACTACAAGCATCTCAAGTTCTATTTGGTACAAACCAGAATTTGTTAAGTTTCTCTTCCAAACTTTTTTTGTCCCATGTTTTTAAGAATACTGCTACCCTGTCCTCTGCTTGGATTTAAAACGTCAGACTTCGTGAACTTCTTCCCTCCCTCATGCCTCATTACTGGTCACCATATCTGTATTAATGATGTGTCTAGCCCGTATTTGTCAGTGGGCAAGCGAAGTGCAGATTTGAATGAGGTGCTACTTCCCCTGTGTTCCCAGTTGGACTGACCTAAGGTGGCTATCAATCACTTCTACCCTCCAGTTCTGGAATAGCCTCCGACCAGAGCTTTCAAACTTTCTTTTTCTTTAGTTCTCCCATCTCAGTTTTAAGTTTCTAGGATTCTGATAATTGTGGCCTCTTTTTGCAAAAGAAATTAAAAAAAAATATTTTCAATCTTCTCTTTATATGATTTGTCTTTATCTCCTCAATCAAATATTATGTTGATATGACTCACCTCATTCCCTAATACAAGAGGTTAGTCTATTTGTGACATTGCTTTGACCTAGCATGAATTTGAAATTAACTTGGAATATGTACAGTCAATCGCTGACATTGATTCATTCTTTTGACTGGTCCTTCTGCCCATAAAAACCAACTCAAATCTCCAACCTTTCTCTAGCTTAGTAGAAACTCCTTTCTCTCCTTCTTTATAAATAAAGATCCATTTCAGCCACTTTTCTTGTTGCTGAGACCCGACAAAAAAACAATTTGTGGGAGAAGGGCTCTGGGTACGTGAGAATAGCAGTAAATGGAAGGAAGCGTTTACTATGCTTTATGGTTTGAGGAGATCATCCTATCCAGGCTAGGAAGGCAAAGCAGGAGGCAGAGAAGGCATGATTACAAAGGGAGGAGTTGGCTAGTCACACTACATCTCTCCTCAGGAAGCAGAGAACAAGCAAAAGCAGGGTAAGGTATAAAGCCTCAAGTGGGGTTTTTCCACAGCGATAGTACAACCTTCCCAAACAGCACAACCAGCAGACGGCCCGGTGTTCAAATACATAATCTACAGCAGCCGCGGGAGGTGGGGGCAGGTATGTTATATTTAACCTATAACATTCAGCCTCTGGCCCAGAGAACACAGGGCCATCTCACTCTACAAAATACTTTCAGTCTAATTTCACAAGTCCCCATAGTTTTTACTATTTCTGACAATATTCAAATATGAGAGTTCAAAGTCTTTTCTGAAACTCAAAGCACTCTCTTAACTGTGGTCCCATGTGAAATAAAATTAAATAGGAACAACAGTTTACATACTTCCACCATATTATGGAGGGATAAAGACATAACAAAGAAAATCTGACTAAAGCAAGGCTGAAACCCAATAGGCAAACTCAAATCCTGAGCTCCCTATCAAGCATCTGGAAATTATGATAGAATCATCTAGACTCCTCCAGCAATGCTGTGTATAGCCCACACAACATTCCCTTGTACTTGCTCTATTTTGTGTGTGCAGCTTCCTTTGGTGGATGTCCACATTTCTGGCATCTTCATCATACTGAAGAATTCCCCACAATTTAGGTTTCCCCTTTTCAATGGCATACAGTGACTTCTAAGTTCCTCCTTTGAGAGACTTCAATCCAGACACACAGCACCTGGCCTCTGTAGCTCCCTGAAACTTTGTTGCAGAGTCTTGATGAGGTTAAAGAGTCCATGATGCCTTTAGTTTTGTAACTTTTATGGTCTAAAAAATAGTAACATTTGAATAATGTTGCCACGTTCTGACTTCATATACTGATAGCCTTTGACCCCAGGAATGATAGGCACAGAAGCCTATGTATGCTGACCCTTAAAAACATTTAGCTGCTTTCCAGGAGCAGGAAACCCCTTAGATGTTTAAGATTTTTCCTATTAAATGATTTGCATTTTAAAAAGCTTGAGCTTTGGAATGGTGTGGTTATATTATCATGCTGTGTTTCTCAGTGCTTCAGATTATAGATCTCTCTAGCTTTCTCTTTATTAATTTAGCATCTCTTTAGAATTTGTGCTCAACTTTAAACTTGTTCAAACTTTGTTAAATTTAAAAAAATATTTATATATTTTTTATAAATTACAATTTAAAATTAAATTACAATTTATTCACTTTCTTTACCAGCTGCAGCCCCCTCCCGCCTCC
This sequence comes from Pachyuromys duprasi, assembly GCA_028658305.1. NCBI lineage: Eukaryota > Metazoa > Chordata > Mammalia > Rodentia > Muridae > Pachyuromys > Pachyuromys duprasi. The sequence goes on along the minus strand of CM053763.1, from coordinate 49,367,139 downwards.
CTTCCCAATCCCACTCTTCCTCCCTCTTCTCCTCCCGTGCCCCTCCCCAACTCCACTGATAGGGAGGTTCTCCTCCCCTTCCATCTGATCCTAGCCTATCAGGTCTCATCAGGACTGGCTGCATTGTCTTCCTCTGTGGCCTGGTAAGGCTGCTACCCCCTCCCGGGGAGGTGATCAAAGAGCTAGCCACTGAGTTCATGTCAGAGACAGACCCTGCTCCCCTTACTAGAGAACCCACTTGGATACTGAGCTGCCATGGGCTACATCTATGCAGGGGGTCTAGTTATCTCCATGCATGGCCCTTGGTTGAAGTATCAGTCTCAGAAAAGACCCCTGTGCCCAGATTTTTTGGTTCTGTTACTATTGATTTGGAGCTCCTATCCCCTCCAGGTCTTTCAACCCCCTCCCTTCATTCATAAGATTCCCTGAACTCTGGCTATGAGTCTCAGCATCTACTGTGATACCTTGCTGGGTAGAGTCTTTCAAAGGCTCTCTGTGGTAAGCTCCTGTTCTATTCCCTGTTTTCTCTTTCTTCTGATGTCCATCTTGTTTGCCTTTCTGAATGATGATTGATCATTTTACCCAGGGTCCTCCTTCTTGCTTAGCTTCTTTAGGTGTACAGACTTTAGTATGTAATCCTATAATATATGTTTAATATCCACTTATAAGTAAGTATATACCATGTGTGTTTTTCTGCTTCTGGGATACCTCAGTCAGTATCTTTTCTAGTTCCCAACATTTGCCTGCAAATTTTATGAATTCCTTTTTTTTAATTGCTGAGCAGTAGTCCATTGCGAAAATGTTCAAACTTTTTCCTTGACAAATTGCATACATTTTTATTCTTCTGCCATAGTTGTTGGTATTTTCTTCAATGAATGAGCCTAAGAGTAGTCACTAATAAATATGCATGCAAAGATTTTTCTGCCTTGAAAATTCCTCGACCAAATGAACTAACCCACTACTTTTCAGTTCAGAATTATGCAAGTTCTTAGGATTTAAGCAGAATGGAACTTTCGTTTTGAAGCTGGGTGTAAGAAATATATCAATATAACCCACTTCCTGTTCTCCTTACAGGCCATATGAGCAAGGCCTACACTGCCTTCATTTTTCTCAGACCTCAGAACATCCAGATTCCCACCAGAGGAGTCCATTATCCCTGCTTATAATTCAGGAGTTTTCTAGCCCAGACTTAACTTTCAAACTTTTGCCCACATTTCCCAAAATCAAGTCCCAAAGCCTATGAACCTCGTAGTCAGGTTCATCACAGCAATGACAGCTCTCTTGAAATAAAACTTTGCATCTTGTTCTTTTTCTTGTTGCTGTGATCAAATAATTTAAAGGAAACAACTTACTGGAGGAACTATTTCCTCTGGCTCACTATAGCTGAAAAGATCCTTCTATCATGGCAACAGAAGCAGGGGCCTGGCTGCTCATGCTCCGATAACCACAATGCTCAAGTCAACTTATGATGGAACATATTTATTGTGCTTACGGCTCAGGTGGGATAAGCCACCTGAGCAGCAGACAGGCAAGGTGACCAGAAACACCAAGCTAAGAGCTAACCTTTTAAGTCACAGCAAGGAAACAGGGAAACCTGGAAATGGCAAGAACCTTAATTTTCAGTGCTAGCAACCAGTAACGTATTTCCTCTAGCAAGGCCATACCTCATAAATCTCCCAAATAGCACCACCAACTGGGGACTATGTGTTCCGATTTGCTTGAGACCAGCATGGACATTTCTCTTTCAGGCTATCGTAGATACTCAGCAAACAGAGTGAACTTAAAGCTGGGATGATGATTTAGCTCCATGATAATTTACTGTCAGATTTGCTGCTGAGGCATCAGATTTTCTGTTTTAGAAAAAGTAACACTAAAAAAAAAATCCCTCATACACTCTTTCCCTTCCTCAATTTCTTCCTCTTTTTGTTTTACTAGAGTTAGAATATATCACACAGTTGGCATAAAAAAACACTTGCAATTAAAAAACGGCATCATTTTAATACATAATAGAAAGCAAGGTTAAAATGAGAAAATATAATATTTACAACACATTTGGACAGGCCAGTCACTGCTGTGCAACAGCTTCGTTTGAAGTCAAAACATTCCATCCAGCAGGGAAGTTTTTTAAGAAAGTAAACAACTCAAAATAGCTTCAGGAATTCCATGAAATTGACCAGATTCACTATACACTCCATCCCAGAATAAACCATTAAAAACTGCCGAGTCACTCGGAAAAACCAAGACTCAAAGAAGATCCTGAGACCAGATCAGCAGCCTGCAAGAAGGTTGGACCAACTAACCTGGGAAAGACAGACATCAAATGATTGAGCTGCTTGCAAGTTGTGGACTGAACTCCAAGTCCCTTTGTGAACTGTCGCCCATACTAGGATGGGCATTGGTGATGGATGCACCTGTCCTTGAGTCTTTCTACTGCTGTAAGTAGCCTCTCACCAATATTCTGTAAATAACCCCAATAAGTCAGAGGTTCACCAAGCTACACTTTGATGATATCTGTGCTTTGGTCTGTTGTGGGCTTCCTATGTGTGAGTTGCATCTTCCCAGGAAAAACCTTATTTCCCCAAAGTCATGAAAGGTAAAATCGGAGAATATCTGCCCTGGTTTCCAAAGAGTTTGAATGAGCTCTCTGAACTAACAAGTGCAAGGAGACCACCGCTTCTTCTAGTTCCTCATCACCTTACTACTGGGTAGCTGCCCACACAGGGATGCTGCACAGAAAGTTATAATCTCGGAAGACAATCAGAGCTACTGGTGATGACCCAGTGCCGAGAAAGTAAACACATCTTCAAGATCCATGAAGCCTGGTTTACTGTTAGCATTATATCCATGCGAACTGGTTGCCTAAGCTTCATCACAGCTGTCAGGGGAAATTCTGGATGTGTTATGGTCCATACGTACTTTAACGGAAAGTAGTCATTTCCTTGTCATCAGCAAATAAACAAGTAAATAACCCCCACTACTGTGTGCATGTGCCACTTCAATAAATCAATGTGGGGCCTGGAGCATGGATTAACCATTAAGAGCCATAGTATTCTTCCAAGTACCCAAGTTCAGCTCCAAACAGCCTGGAACTCCAACTGCACTGGATGCAAAACTTCCAACTGCTTTGGAACCTGCATGTATAGATTTCCCCACCACCCACACACTTAAGTACATGATTAAAAGATAAAATCATTAAAAGGATCAAAAAATTATTGATTGCATCAAAAATAATAAAGCATAAGAGAGTTTTTCTCCTCTTGTATATGTGCGTGTGCGTGTGCGTGTGTGTGTGTGTGTGTGTGTGTGTGTGTGTGTATGTGTGTGTGTATTAGAGGCCTCAGCGAACAGAAACTGCAGGCCAAATGCAATAGTGACATCAACAGTTATTTTGGAGGTGGTGGCATGTGGTCAAGGGAATGAATTTCCCCCTGTATGAAGCATTCACTTGTCTTTGTGTGAATGTCAGCAGATAATACACACTAACATCTTTGGGGGGTCTATCTCTACTTATTCTTTCTAATGACAAAAAGCTGCAGTTTTTAACTTAGTTTTCTTTAAATGCTAAAATAGTTTTTTTCAACACATTTCAATAAACAGCATGTCATGATTGTTTATAGTACTAAAAGGTTTCTTTCTAAGCATTCTTGTAAAAGAAAACTCTTCAAGCTTTCTCTCTCTCATCTAAACCTATTCATCTCACTCTCATATATATATATATATAGTGTTGGGAGGGTCTTCACTGAGGAGACTACAAATAAAGTTACCTAAGACATTTAACTGCACACTAATAGGCATTAAGACTTCATGGAACAAAATCACAGGCTATTCCTCAAACTGATTACTCTTTTGGGTGATCTGAGTCAGAGAAGCCCATATGTGCCTGACATCTGGGGACCAAGCTCTAAACTCATTCGAGAGGGGAAACTTGTGTGTATCCACACTTGAGACATTGTGTGCCCCAGTCTGTACAGCTTGGTTTTCCTCTCCCTTGCCTCAGAGGAGGCAGTGATTTCCCCCTTTGTTTGATTCCAGTCCTCCGGCTCCTCAAGAGTCTGTGTTCCTCCCAGCTCCTGCAGCTATGGACTGCACAGAATTTAAGGCATCTCTGAAGAGGCCATTCTTCAAACCCACCCATCCTCAGCACTGAACCTCTTTTAGATTACCTTGAGGCAGGGAGTATTTGTTTGAGTTGCATAAAGGACCAAGATAGAGAAGGAATTTAGTAAGGAAGGATTTTGTATTGAATGTCATCCAACATAGTTAAGTAATCTTTTGCCAACATATGTAGATGTAGTGAACACACCCAGTTTTCACATTTTTGATGTAAAGATTTACACTTTTTTTTGTAGGAATAAGACACTATTATTTAAGAATACCATCTAGGGGCTGGAGAGATGGCTCAGCAGTTATGAGTACTGGTTGTTCCTCCAGAGGATCTAACTTCAATTCCCAACACCCACATGGAAGCTCACAACTGTATATAACTCCAGTTCCAGTAGATCTGACACCTTTACAGATATACAGATATACATGCAAGCAAACACCAATGCAGATAAAATTTAAAAAAGAATGTCATCTAATTAATAAATATATATTATTATATAAATGTATAATACACTGTTTTACTTCACATAAAACTAAAACATAATAACACATAAAAGGAAACAATCCCTTGTCTTATATTCTGTCGTATATAAAATTAACAATGGGCTTTCATCCGATTCTATCTCTTACTAAATATATAGCCTTGGTTATACCAAATAATATCTTTAACTTCATGGTCTGGTTTTAAAATTTGTCAAAAGTCCTTCTTCTTTTATTTAATGACCTTAATGTTCAAATGAAATATTGAGTGTAATCTTACAGGACTTGAGAGATAGCATTATTTGGCAAAGTAGTGGCTGTTCAAGAATAAGAAAGACATTCCATCAAGCTTTTAGCATGCACAAGTGCATGCCCCCCCCACAAACATGTAGACACATAAAAATAAGTAGATAAAAATTAGTTTATGCTTATGCATTGCTTTATATAATTTTTAAATCCATGATTGGTTATGTTTCTCATTGACTATATTCAAATTAAGTTTTTTCCCATTTAATCTGAAGTCATAGATTGCAGAAGGCCTCTAGCATCTTGTTATAAGAGAGAATTCTTCTAATCCATTATCACTGAGATATATATGATATATATATATATAGATAGATAGATAGATAGATAGATGAGATATATATATATGGAATATATAAGGTTGTTATATTTTTTTAAATGAACTATAGTAATATAGAATTAGCAACAAAAGAATTTTTAATGTATTTCTTAATTTAGTGATATTGAGGAATTTATATTTTGGTTTTGTTGTGGGACCCTCTGTGTTTAAAGCCCCCCAACCAAAAAAATGTAGTATTATTTAATTGTTTAATTGCTTCCATTTTGTTTGAGAAACTTAACCTCAATTTAACCTTTGTGGCTACTGTGCAAGTCAAAATCAAATGGCTTTGACAACCTGAGTCCCAGAATAATAAACTCTTTGGGCTGTAAGGCTGTCCACCTCTAGCAGAGGGAACCACGCCGTCTTCAGCTTGTTTGTGTTCATTGATTGATAATGAGCAGTTTCTCTGTCTACCTCTGTGTGGGACTTTGTGGGGTCTGTTTTAGCCTGCTGGGAGTTGAGAGGAGGGAGAGGCAGTCACAGTGGGTTTAAAAAATTGTTCTAAAGATGACATTTGGGAGGCAAATATTTTGGCCATAGGCCAATATGATTTTTTTAAATGTTAAAACAAGCCTGGCACTTTACATTATCATTTTAATCTGTTTTCACAATTCAATGTAAGTCGACAGCTCACTCTTTTAAAGTCAGAGAAACATTCAACATCACATCTACCAATAAGTTAAAAATACACAAAGAATGCAGATCTCCAGAGCTATTTTTCTATTTCATCATTTCCCACAAAATCTGCTAGGAGTAACCTCTTATTTGTTAAGTGTGGAGTATCTTAATTCCTACCTTTGTTTTGAATTTAATTTGGAAATAAAGACTCATGACCAAGATAACTATAATTTCTTGGAGGGAGTAATTACTTCTTAATAAATAGAGATGAAATGGTAACGATAATATTATAAAGTGTATCCTTTTCTCTTTCTTAAGAATTTCACAGTGTAAATGAGTAAACAGATAAACTGTGCCTCATGGCCATTCATGCAACAAGAGACATATGTGTTGGATTTCAGCATGCCGGTGGCTTCAATATGTCTACTGATATCTTTATTCATTGGCTTTCTTAATTTCTATCAGTGCCATGGTTCTCTGGATTTTCAGGAGCATTTGATGATAATAAAAATTATTATTATTTGCTGATCCAAGGTGCTGTGCATTGGAAGTGATCAGGGAAGCAGCTGGGCTGGACCTTCTGACTGAGAAGCAGCAGGTTAGAAGCAAGGGGAGGGGGCTGCTTTGCTTAACTGAAGCCAAGAGTCTGTTTCCAAGTGGAGATGAGGACTTGAAGCCAATACACATGGCCTAAGAAAGGACTCTGGCATCAGCGGCATTCTCATTTATCCTAAGTGAAGACATTTATGCATTAGTGAAGACAGGGAAATGGTCACTGAGCCAGAGGCTGATGTAAGAGAGCTTCAGTTCCTGAGAGTGTGAAAGGCTGTCCAAGGAACAGAAGTCCGACACTGACCACTTGTGTTTTGGACTACAAGCACATCCCTTGACGCACCCACAGCTACATATCAGTATTCTTGTGAATGATATCAACGCTTTGCTTTATCCTCAGAGTAACTTCTGTAGGATTTCCTGCATTTCTTAATCTATACGCATGTCTCTGGTATTAGGTATTCTCTTCTGATTACCTTGAGAATAGTAAAAAATCCAGAACTTGGTTCAGCTCTTATGAGACCGTTAAGATAGGGTTGGTGAAAGCAATAAAATAGGTTACTCAGTATCTAAAAAATAAAAATTCAAAAAACAAACAAACTCTAAATCGTAGATGGGGGAGATCCCCACAAGACTCGCCTCCTTCATTCTGAACTGTGGGCTACTGACAGATTCTAGGGGAGGGACAGTGATTGTCCTCCAGTGTGTTCCCACTGAGTAGCCCAGCTGGCTGTAATGGTTTTAATTCAAAATCACATTGATGATCCTGGGGAAATTCAGATATGGTCATCTACCAGCAGGGAGAGTTTTGTTTTGGTTTTTTGGTGGTTATCATTCCCCCCATTAAAGGAGGAAACTAAAGGATTTGTGAGAATGGGGGACTGGTATGATTTAAGAATGACAGACATTTCACACAAGGGTAATAGAAAACTGCTCAAAGAATGGAGGAATCATCCTTGAATCCCTGAGAAGCCTATGGCTGAGTACTGCTAGGCATCTTGAGGACACACAGTTACAACCTTCAATTGATCTGTGAGTTTTTTCCAGTAGTTCTTGTGGAGAAGTGACTAGAGATGACACAGTGTTTTACCTGATCCAACATTTGGGTTTGGCAGAGAGATAGAAAAGTAGCTCAGCTGTGTGGGAGAAATAGCATACTAACATAAGAGTGATTGAGAAGCCAGCCAAGACAGAGCAAAGAAATGAAAAATGATCACAATCTAGAAAATAAAGAGATCAAACTTCTCTGTTAGAAAAAGCAATGGGGCGTCTCTGTTCGAATATGAATGTGGGATCTGGGGGAGGAAGGGAGAGCTACATTTAGTCACTACTATCTTCATTGCAAATGCCTCTTAGTGATGACAAGGCCCAGATGTGAATATGGGATTTGAGGTTGAGTCAAGTGGAGATGAGTCCAGAAAACTGAAGAGGCAAGTTGCCATCTGTGCAAGAACAAAGACAATGAATTTCCTTAAGAAGCAGTAGCATTTTGATGAAGGAAAGAAGAAAAAGAAAAGAGACATGGTGCTAAAGTTGCCAGGAAATTACAGGACATTATTTGAATGTGTAATGAAGAGTCACAAAGGGAAAGCTAAGTGATACAGTCTAGAAGTACCCAACCATAGTTTAAAATCAAGGGCGGAAGTGCAGCAGCCTAGAGACTTCTTGGAAGTCTGAACACAGGACAGCAGTTTCTACCTTTCCAATGGATATTTTTATAACACACTTTATGTGAAAATCCATAGTTCTAGGTAGCTTTCTCTTAATCACTGTGAGTTTTTATGTTATGGAAGATTGACTACAAAATTGAAGTTTATGTGTAAGTAGCAAATCCTCACAAAAGGGCCGTGCCATTTTGGTCATTTTCTTTCTTTCTTTTTCTTATCATGTCATGTATTTATGCATTTCTTTATGTATTTATTTATTGATTTGCATTGTCTTGTAGTCATTAGCTACCCATAAAAACATGTGATGCCTCTAATCATAGTTTTAATTACTGGATTAATTTAATTATTTTTGTGTTTCAAACAGAGCTTTGAGCATGTCTTTTGTCCTGTACAGATATAACAAGATTTATTTATAGGGGTTTATGCCAGGATTATCTGCAATTACCATCTTCAAATTTTAGTGCAAAATGATTGGAAGGTTCTCTATTTTAAGAGCAAATGCATATTGTCAAGTTCTAGTTTTTGAGTAAGATCAAGTAAAAAGGTAGTCGGAATTAATATGTGAAATCAGATCCCCTTCATGTAGCATGAATAAAAACACTAGGGAATATTAAATACCTGTAGATGTCTATGAGTTTTGGTCCATGGATAGTCCTTGGCTCAGACATAATTTCATATTACCCCAGCAGTTCTAATTTTCACATGTGTATGAAATTAAACATATTATCTTTTCTATGTTAAAAAAGTTTTGTTAATTTTGTTGTTCTACCGTAACTTTATATCTGACTAATCCAAAACGTACATACTAGGATTTCAGAAAAAAGATGCATGTCTCCACCCAGGATTTCTGTCCAGACTGTCTGTCTCAAAGATAACACATCTTCTGAGCAAATTTTTGTGTACAATGAGCTTGGCTTGTTCATGAAGATAAAGAAGAATGTAAATTTCTTTCTAGAAATACAAATTACATCCCTACCATTCCTCAGAGTGAATTTGAAACTCAGAAAAGCATTCAGATTTACTGTTTTGAGTGAATGTTCTATACTTTCCTTTTCTTTGGCCTCTACTGGAAAGCTTCAGAGATTGGTCTTCTCTTGTCCTTGTTTATATCTGTTCCTTGTAAAACTTTCATGATTTTATCTTCAATCTTGCATTCATCATTAATCTCACTATTAGAGTTGATGCTGCTAATAAGAAAAAGACAGATGGTACATAGCTTATCAGCCATACCAAAGTAACTTCTCAAACTGAAACCAGAAATGCTCAGTAACACCACATTGATGTTTTCTGATCCTTTAAACAAATGCCAACTGGTAAAATAGGCAAGACTTTGAAAATTTTAATGTCCTCTTTATTGTGATGGCAGATGAAACAATCTTGCTTGAACCACTTTTTAATTCAGATTTATTGTGTATCCTGAGATTTATAATCCTTTCTCACAGCACATGCACAAAATATAATATGCAATTAGTATTTCAAATTGTTTGAAGGTGACGTGGTTGATGGGGGTTGCAGGGATGATGTGGTGAAGTGAATTGCTTGACCATGCATATTCTCAACTCCCAGATTTGCTTAAGTATACACAAGACATAGAAAAACAAGACTGTGATTTTTCTTTGCATGAAATGATGATGTGGTGGGTAGAAGAATGTGGCATGACTATACTTAACCCTATGTAAATGGTATGTGCATTGTAAAATAGAGCAGGACCCAACAGGGGTATTGTGTCTTTATAGCATTTAAAATTGTTATCCCAAGGGAGTGTTCTATTTTTAATTCTTTTTTTCAACAATAAAAAGCATGCATTCTTAAAACAATTCACTATAAATGATTTTTTCTTTGAGATTCACATATTAAGGTATTTTGAAAGTTATCATTTCCTACCATTATTTTATCTAAAAATATTGCCTTTCAAAAGGCAGCTAGCAAAGACAAAAGCCCAGTGAATTTGAGCATCTGTTTGAGAGCATTCTCATTAGCTACAGTAATAAAACTGATATGATGTAGTATGTTTGCTGAACAAAGGGAGCCCACAGCACATGTCAGTGGGGCAGTGAAGGGGTTACTGTTTATCATAATGTATAAGAGGATGGAAAAATGCATGCTGGCTCTCAAGTTCAAAGGGCTTGAGGGAACTTTGGTAACTTTATCCCCTTTAGTCACAAATTGTGAGACGGCATATGGTTAACATCCTTTTTTGGTGTTATTTTTAAACTTGTTTATGACACATAAATGAAAAGTATTCTAAATCCCATAATGACTTTTTTCCCTGAGTGGAAACTCAGTGGTGTTGGGCCAAGCAGCATCCCATGCAGTCAGACTATTTGAGACATTTCTCGTCTCTGTTAAAGCAGGAATGGATACTGGACAATCCACCATCTACAAGTAATGTATTGTATTGTTCTTTGGTTGTTGTTATTTCTTTCAGAGTTAGACTGCTAAGACAGTTGAAAGGAGGATTTCAGAAACTGTCAAAAATCATTTAGAGAAAGCAAGTGTCGCCACAATTTTCCACAAACACTAACAAGGGAATTTCATTTTCTGGCTAACAATTTCTGAGTCTTTAGCGGCTAGAGGCTTGGTCCCCTTAAATCATATAAGATCTGTATTAAGCATGGGGGGGGGGAGGAAGTAATAAATGTCAAACACTCATCAAAAACAGGCTGGGTACATTACTTATTTATTCATTATTTTAGTCTCTACTGGAACTCTTTGAACTTAGTACAAGTGGTCCACATGTAGTTCCTATCTACTACAAAGCTCTTTCACTACGTTACACATCTTTCCACAGGAGAGAGGGAAACAATGCATTCACATAGAGGCTCTCAACTCATTACTTTTTCTTGGTATACTTTTAGAATTTCAGGTAACGCAATCAACAGAGCTTTAAGATACTAAGATTCATAAATATGTGGACACTATCCATGATGCTCAAGCCATTTGCCTTATGATAATACAAGCTCTTTTGCAACAGTCCTCACAGGGACTAGCCAGGCTCTCACAGCAAAAATTCAACAGGACCTGCGTATGTTCCCTTTTCTATTTTTATCTCTTTTGTATACCATTTCTCATTTAATGAATCTAGAAAGCAGAAGAAATTCACAACAAAATTATATGAAGGTATTCATCCCCTGCTCTCAAATGTATGTGTTGCAGAGCCAGTATAGGTGTGTTTATAAAACCAGAAGAAAATGGTTTAGATGAGATCAATATTGTTTGTGAGTCATACAACTTAATAAATACATTAAAGGAAAACATATGCAAACATATGATTATAATTTATCTTTTATGTTTATGAAATGGGATGATGTTTTATGTCTTTCTTTTCATGCCTCTTCTGCAATAACTGACATGCAGTGGCAGGTAGTCTTGTAATTTCTTTGGCATGGAACACAACAGTCACTTTAGGTTTTGAGATGGAAATAATCATCTGTGTGTTCAAGGACTTGATTGCTACTTTTCTTCTGACAACACTCTCCTGCACAGGGTCAGCACACGGCTTATTCACCTCCTTTATCATGTGGATCCACATCCAACAGTTCATTTATTTAGGTTGACTCTCTGAGGGGTCAGTGGTTACAAGAAAACTTTGGCCCTCAATTAAACTTCTGATTTTTTTTTTGAGGCTCCTCTTTCCAAAGGTCAGATGCTACACTTGCTTAATGTTGCTGTTATTAAATCCACCTTACTGCCTCTGTACAGTGAATATGAAGTGGATGTTTACTGACGTGAGGTTTCTACAGCACTCTCCAGGAATCCCTTCCACCATGTGAAAGCTGAAAGGTAAGAAGAACCGTGAGACAGTAATTGAAAGAATGATTCATAAGCTGTACTTTGAGAAGATGATTCTACCCTTTCCAAAATTCTCTAAAGCTAATGGGGGAGGAAATCAGAACTACCATTTTGGATTCTGCAGTTATATATCTACAATCTTGTAAAGAAAAGTCTCACTATCTGCTTCGATATCCTGTTGGATATAGTCTTTCAGAGGCCCTCTGTGGTATGCTCCTGTCCTATTCCCTGTCTTCTCCCACTTTGGATTTCTGAGACTCATAGCCAAACTTTGGGCAGAGTGCAGGGAATATTATGGAAAAAGGGGGGACGGAAAAACCTGGAGGGGACAGGAACTCCACAAGGAGACCAAGAGTACCAAAAAATCTGGGCCCAGAAGTCCCAGCAGAGACTGATAAATCAACCAAGAACCATGCATGGAAAGGACCTAGACCCCTTGCTCAGATGTAGCCCATGGGCAGCTCAGTCTCCATGTGGGTGTCCTAGTAAGGGGAGCAGGGGCAGTCTCTGGCATGAACTGGGTTGCCTGCTGTTTTATCACCTCCCCCTGGTGAGGTAGCCTTACTAGGCCACAGAGAAAGAGCATCTAGACAGTCCTGATGAGACCTGATAGGCTAGGGTCAGGGAGCAGGACCTCCCCTATCAGTAGACTAGGGGAGGGACATGGGTGAAGAGAAGAAGGGAGGGTAGGACCTGGAAGAGATGAGGTAGGGGGCTATAGCCTGGATACAAAGTGAATAAATTATAATAGATAATAATAATTTAAAAAAATAAAATGGAAAAAGAAAAAAAAAGAGAAAAGTCTCTCACGGGTTTTGGCCATCTGAATATTTTAAATACTTCTAATGACAATGGGTGTTCGTTCAGTGTGTTTTTCACAGGGCTCTGAAAAGAGTGTGTTGGTATTTGTTGATTAACCAGCGCCCTGCCCTGTCATTGCTCTAGAGACAGTGAGTAACAGTGCAACCGTAATTAGAGTGCAGACAGCCCACTTCTAGTCAGAAACTCCAGCCACAGGATCACACTCTTCCTCCTAAGGTCCTGCTATAAGAAAACGGAATTATTCCAAACCAGAAGGCTTTGTTTTTCCCCTCTGATTTGTGGCTTTGCCATCTGTTATATTTTACTTGTTTGTCAAAACTGGTCTCTATGACCAATAATCTAAGGTTCTTACAACTGAATAAGGTATCTTGTAATTTATCTTTTATATATGAAAAACAATGTGTTCGAAATACCCCCATGCTGCGATATCTTTATGCTATTATTTCATATCAAATGCCTCCAAAGACTGATGTATTTTCATACACAAAATCTACAATATATTTTTGAATGAGGATATTAAAGTAAACTTTCAATGTGTTCCTTGGGTTATACTTAGAGGCAGGGTTCTACAGGTCACATGAAAAGGAAAGAATTCAGTCATTTTAACACATTTTAAAGATAATTTCTTCTTAGGTCTTTATCTAGAGATTGTACTGCCTCTAGGGTAAGGTATAATGAAGGAAAAAAAAAGTTAAATTTCTTATTACTTCGCATTTCATCCCATGTATTCTAAAAAGAACAGAAACTGGTTTCCTAAACCTGTGCAAGAGAAGCTCCTCCTATGATAGGAATGTAAGATATGTTTGTGGGAACTTGGTGAGCTGGGAAGCTTGAGGGAGAAGTTGGAGGGTAAAATAGGATCTCAATATACTCCCCAAAAGACAGAAATTGAATTTTTTTTTCATTCTGAGTTTGGACATGCCACCCCAAGAACAGGCACAAGAGTCAGAGACCCATTCATTCTCCAAGAGTCAGAGAGGAAGCAGAGTAGAGGGGAGAGGGGGAAGGAGGGAGGGAGTGGAAGTGTGGGAACTATAATCAGGGGGCATTTTCTTAAGAAAGAAAAAAAATTTAATAAAAACACACAAATTTCTCAGAACACCTTCCAGATAATTATTTTAGAAAAAGAAACAAATATTTGTGGTGTGGGAAATATTTTACAGTGCTATGAATATATTATTTCCTAGGGGAGGATGTAAGTGACATAAGTAAGATAGGAGAGGGTGGAAATGAAAGAGATGCCACGTGCAAATGGAACGATCGTCAGAACATCAGGATACAGCAATGTGACAAGTGAGGTTAAGACGCCGTGACGCTTTGCAGGGAAATGCAGTAGCGTGGAGCCGGGACTACTGTAGAGGTGTCCAGCCCTGCTTCTGGCTGCTTGATTTCATGAGTTCATTCATCAAAGGCTGAAATTCTTTTGGGTTTTTTCTTAGGTAGATTTTTTTTTACAAAGAGAATAGTGCTTATATGCTTAGCATAGGAGGTGGGATAGAAATACTGAAGAAACAGGTAAATGAATAAATGGATAAAATAATAAATGTACATAACAAATGTTTAATCATAGGGTATTTTCAATACATTCATAGGAAAACAAGTAAAATATAACTTTCATAATAATATCACAATATTCTACAATAATCTACACTAGGTACTATATTAGGACGTCTTTATACCAAATATTTGTATTCTCGTTTTATACATAATAACCTAAGATATCTGCAGGTCCCACTGGAATAAGAATACCATAACAGTCATTACTGTTTCTGTAGGATGTGTGCTTAATCACGTAACTCATTGGATCTATGAAGAAACAATAGAAGTATATTTTTTTTACTTTACATTGTGGTCATCACACATTTCAATATTTCAAAATACAACTCAATGTATATATTTAGTGAGGCATATCTGCATATCAATGTTTAAGAAATAGCATTTCTTTTACATTAAATACTTTCTCACGAGAGGAAGGCTGACTCAATTCCCACAACTCTTATCTCAGTTAATTTTCCTGTATGACAAAGAAACTATCTTAAATGTAACCAATTAAATTGTGTAAGTGTAAACCAATTTCATTTTTTAATAATGTGGTATAGTACATTAGTATTTAGTAGCTGCATACATGTTTTTCCTATTTTTATGTCGTCAGCCTTACAGACTGATTGGGAAGCACCTGTGGAGCTTATGACAAGCTTTCTTGGTGTGGTAGGATCACAGAAAGTAGGTATTTCATGGATAATTTATAAAACCAGCAAAATAAAGTGGTTTATATCTGAAGGTTATAGAAGCAGTCAGCATTAAGAATCTATCATTTGGAAATTTGTAACTGACATGCATTAAAATATTTTTATAGGTACATTACTATAAGATAAAATATGGAATGTGTATCATCAAATTGAGTTTTTTTAATTTATGTAGGGTATCTTTCATTTATATGAACCCCCTACAGTAAGAGCACTTTCTCACTGCTGCAGTTATTTTTAGAAATTCTGATTTTAAAATATACCCTGTGATATGTATATATGATAAAACCCGTGATTATATTTAATCCTGTGAACCAAGGTCAGGCTTAGCTGGCAGGGATACTTGTGGTCTGGAGTCTGAACACCCCCTTTTGGGATATCCTAAAGATAGTGCAGACCACAAGGTCAAGAGTCCTTGAACCAGAGCTAGAGTAGAGACTTCCGCCCTTCCAGGGCCTGTGACTGGAATATTGCAGGCGAGGTTTGGAATCTCTCCTCGGGTTCTGCATTGCTTTTAGCTTATCCCCACCATATGTTCCATGTTTGGTATTCTCCTGTCTCACTGAAGCTGTAAAGTATCTTATACATAGAATTGTTGTAAGAATTGAATTTATTTATATGTGCAGAAAATAATATAATTTATATAAAATGTTTGTCACATGGTATATGGCATGTAACTAAAATTTTTTCTCCCTTCTATAGATCTCTCCTCCACATATACCCAGCCTTAAAATG
Source organism: Pachyuromys duprasi (assembly GCA_028658305.1). NCBI lineage: Eukaryota > Metazoa > Chordata > Mammalia > Rodentia > Muridae > Pachyuromys > Pachyuromys duprasi. The sequence goes on along the minus strand of CM053763.1, from coordinate 49,351,498 downwards.
TTTTCCTGAGAAGTGCTGCTTCCTGTTCACTATATCCTACATTGGTTTTCAGCAGTGCATTTCACAGTGTGAGCTCTGTGTGACAGCCTGCTTAGTAGAAAAAGAATGTATGTTAGAACTGTATTATAACCAAATCATAATAATAGTCACACCTTTTGGTTGTAAAAGAAGGTAATGCAACACAATGTATACTGTACTAAAATTAGAAAATATTTTCTTTATAATATAAAAGCTACAGTTGAGTTATAGAAACTAGAATCTACTATGTTATATTCAAAACTACTCTGTAAAAGTACACATCAACTAATTTCTTTTAAAATGTAAATTGTATAATGTTCTGCCTCAGCCGCCGTTATGGCTACTGTCATAGAGATGGACGATAAATCTTTCCTAGTGTTTATGATATTTCGTTGCCTTTACTTCTTGTATTGGTTCCCCTTTAGTTTTCTTTTTAATAAAATAAGGCTTATTTTAAGTGTTCATAAGTCTGCCTTCTTACTAATACAAGCTTACAAATTCTTCTTAGCTATTTACTTAGACATGACAATTTAACACCACTGTTCCAGAATGTGTTACAAAAGAATGTAAATATTTGATAAAAATAAGTGCTAACCTGCAGCAAACTACTTGGGCGGTCAGTGACAACGAGCATAAGATTTCCCCTGTTCTTTAATTAATACATTGTGCTTCTGGCTAAAGATTAATATAGAAATGCTGAAGTTCTCTGAGGAAATAAAAAACTCGGGAGAGTTTTTTTTTTTTAAACTGGCTTCTGTATTATCAGTAATTTCTGGGATCCTAAGTATATTAAGATAACGTATTTTCATGAAATGTCTGAGCTAACTGTGGGTATTTTGGTTCAGATAAAATGAATTCAGATAAACAGACCTACAAGTCTCATCATTACCAGATTGATCTCCAGTGTCCTGGAGTTATTCGTCAAGAGCAAAAGCTACGCTCACACATAGACAAATTAGTCTAAGTTTTAAATTTTGGTTGGAAGAGGTGGAAAGACCTGGACTCTGTGGGGAGGAAATGGAGCTGAACATACTTGCTGGTCTTCTGACTTTCCTCTGTTCCACTGTGGACACACAGGCAAGAAGTAGAGATCTCCTGCCATCCTTTTCTGGGTCACAGGGTTTCAACTGTAGTGAGGTTGGTTGGTTGGTTTGTTTTGCTTTGCTTTGTTTAGATGGTTGTCTGGACTCACAGAAGAGATAAAGCTCTCCACACTTTTCACTACAAGTACCCTGCTACATTTTTCTTCTGTGGTTTATGTTGAGTTCCTATCAGATCATGAATCAAACAATCTGTTCTCTAGGAATATGAGGTGCTGCTAAATGCTCTACTCTCAGCCTGGAGAATAGCACTTTAAAGATCAAAACCTCGACTTGACTTTTATTTTGTGTTTTAAAAACTTTAATGGATGAGAGAAAGTAAGTCATCTTTCTCCTCTGTATCCCCAAGAATGAGAACTAGTACACAACAAAGCTGAGTTATAACCGTGTCATCAGATCCATTTAATCCCAATGCTCAAGTGTATTTTTTAAGTTAATACGCCTTTTTTTTTTTAGCTTGTGTCTTTGTGCCTCTTTGTAGAACAGACAAGTGTCTAAATTGAATCCTAGAATGTAGCCCAACAACCCATGAAATTGTCTGATAGAGCCCTTCAGATATGTCATGGTTCTCAACCTAAACCCCCTGAAACTGTGTTCTGCTCTTTGTTCTGCTCTCTATTTTAAGAGCTATGATGTTCTGGTAACATATATTCTGAAGAAACTAGACTGTTCCTGTTCTAACATGTCACAATTCCTGCTAGACTATTTGAAAAAAAAATCCCTATTTTACTGGTCAAGCCTCATGGGATAATTTACTAGTAGACCTTATTTCATGCTACCCAAACATCTGTATACTTTGCATCCTTTGAGCTAACTGGCTTGCAAAGATGAACTACACGTTAGCTGAATCAAAAGAAGTATAATTAAAAGTCATGCCTAAAATATAGGGTGGTCTCATCCTTAGTTGTTGGAATTATTTGGAAATCACTGGAATTAATTATTTTCTTAGAATGTAAGGCTAAGTAATTGAAATGTAGTTTAGTGAGTAGTTGCGTCCAGTTATTATATTTTAGCTACTTAAATTGTATCTTAGAACTCTTTCTTTTTTGTTTGTTTGTTTCTTTCTTTTTTCTATTTTTTCTTTCTTTCCCTCCTTCCTTCTTCCTTTCTTTGGTTAAACTGTGGTTTTGCTGTTGTTGTTTTTATGTAAGACTATTGTAATCATACAAAACTGATAATGTGTTTCATTTGTATTTTGGCTTTTGGTTTATGTCCCCATCCTCCACCCCAGTGCTAGAATGATTGCCCTTTTCAGGGACTCTGCACCATTTCCTTTTCAACCATGTTGATTAAGTGTTCATAATGTGGCTAATCAAGCTTTTCCATCTATTTTTAAAGTTGATTTGTTTTTGACAATAGACTAAGGTTAAGAATTCTTCAGTGTGTTTGGGCATACATATATATATATGTATATATATATTTTCATAAAATATATTCAGATCATGGTTTCCTCCTAAGATATCCTCTCTACCTCCCAAACAGGGCAATTTCATTCCCTTTCTTTTTGTCTCTCTTTTAAAAACAAACCAGAATTAAAAAAAGAGCAAAGCAAAAGCAAAATTAAGACATACACACGTCTCATGATAGGCATGAATACTCACATACTCACTCACACTCATGCACAAAGACAAATACCACAAAAAACAGAAAGCCAAACACCATACACAAGCAAGAAGCCAGTTAAGGGGTTGGGGGAGGCAAAGTGAGACAAAATACCATTGAGTTCCTTTTCTGTTGACATCTACCGCTTGGCATGAGGGCTGCCATTAACTGTGGTTTGTGTAACAAAGGAGACTCCATTGGAGAAACTAAATTTTCCTAGGGAAATGGAGGTCAGCTGGAGACAGCTTCTTAGTTAGGGATGGGAGCCTGTGTTGGCTTCTCCCTCAGTACTGGGACCGTCATCTGACTTGTTACTGTGCAATTCCTGAGAAGGCTACACCTGTCTCTGCAAATTCATATTTGTATTAGGCTGTTGTGTCTGGAAGACACTGTGTCCTTGAAGTCTTCCATCCCACTGGCTTTTACACTCTTTCTGCCTTTACTTCCATATTGCTCCCTGAGATCTGAGGCAAGAGGTTTATCAAAACCTCCAATTCAGGTAGGAATGAGTATTCCGAAGTCTCTCGCTCTCTAGGAATGGTCCGATTGTGGGTCTCAGTATTGGTTCCCATCTACTACAAGAGGAAGTAATATTAATCATCACCATTTCTTATGATGCCTGAGTGAGGCACTGACCTGAGTTTGGGTACAGTATGGCTCCTGGGGATCCCAGTTAGAAAGTGTTTCTAGTGTAGTGGCTAACCTAAAGGACTGGGAATGGCTAGGAGGGAGAACTGAGAGGATCCTCGGGAAGGAGGAAAGCTGAGTCTGCATTAAATTTTCACAGTCCCCAGAAAATGGAGCAGAACAGTTTTTCTTATAGTATCATGATATTAGGAAAAAAAAAACAAATACCATTTCAGCGAAGCAGAACATAGATTCATAGGACAGCGATTCTGAATATTATGAGGCTTTTAAAGGATATGTAACAAAGAACTACCAGTTACAAATTTTAGGTGTCTACAGTTTTGAATTAAGGAAGATGTAAAAAGGTGGAGTGGGATGGGAGTCTATGAGAGAAAGAAGTGGTACCTGAAGTTTCAGGAGAATTGAAAGCCGAATGCAGCTCCAAAAATTAAAAACATAATTGAAGAAAAACCTGAGGTGCCAACTGGCACACACAGTGAAGGAAATTGCTTTAACTGGTGAGTGGGAAAACAGGAATGATGAATTAGCTGAGGCTTGGACAGCCCTAGGACTTGCTAGAATGTTTTAAAGTACTGTGAATCTTTCACACAGAACTTATTGAGAATATTTACAACTTCAATATAAACATTACTTGATCTTCGCAGTTGTAAAACATTGCAACAGAATATTGGTCATAATTATAGAACATAATACTAAAGGTTATAATGAAATGTAGTTAATTTATAAAAAACATTTTGTATTTCTTATTTTTAATATACTGGTTAAATGCACCTGTTAAATCAATTTTATCACTTTTAGTAAAGTACTTAGATGGTGCCATGATATAAATATTTATACTTCAAGAATATGATTGGAATCCAAGATGGCTGCCATGAGAGAACACTATGTCTGAGGAGTAGGAGAGCAGAAACAATGCAGCAACCAGGAGACTGAACTCTGGGACCTAAAACGCCAGCATTGTGAGTGCCAGGTGAGCAGAACTCCTACGGTGAGAAAATCAAGTGGGAAAACCCTAGGGACACCCAGTTATTACCTACAAAAATTTCCTGGTGACCAGCGGCGCACAGCTCTGAGCAGCCTCGCTGGGTGCCCGCACCCGCCATTGTAGACTGGATCACACAGTCTCGCGGGCAGTCTCAGGAGGAACCGGGCTCCGTTTTCGCTGAACTGCCCACTGCCAGCACACACTGCACCCAGGTTCTGCTTCAACCGGCGGGTGTGCTACAGGCTCAGACCAATCACCAGAACCACCCCAGAATGAGTGGATTGGGGGACCGTTTTGACCAGTCTGCACACTGTGGCATGTGCCGAACGCTTCTGCCAGCAAAAACTCAGTCAGTGTGTGAGGCCACCAGCGGACCTGGGAGAAACCCGAGTCCTGCCTCAACCCACGGGTGTGCAGCGGGCGAGCACTAATCGCCGGAACTACCCCAGACTGAGAGGATCCAGGAACTATCTTGACCAGACTGCACACTGAGGGCAAAAGCTGCACGCATCCGCCAGCAAAAACGCCAGTTCCAGTGTCTGTCCACAGGCCAGACAGAGAAGGCCTCAGCCACCATTTCAGACAGGCCTGCATACAGCGGAGGCACACCAACCCAAACCCACTGTGTGTGCCCCAAATATCATCTCAGACCATGGTGCACAGCCCCTGGCACAGAAGGAGGCGCAAAATCTCCATTCCAGGGGAGAGCCCTTGGCAGCAAGCCCAGGGCAGAGTGCACAGCCCCCTGCTGACATCTCAAACCTGGACACTCAGACTCTAGCACACAGTGAGGAGTAAAGACTCCAGACCAGAGGGGTGACCAGCCTGCAGTGCTCACAGCTTCTAGCACAGAGCACAAAGCTGGGCACACAGAGCCCACAACAGAGTTCAACTGAGACACAACACACACCACAAACAACCAGAAATCCCTGATCTTCTTGAAGAATACTCCTGACAGAAGAGATTGACAGATTCAATTGAAGTACAGCCTTAAAGCACAAACAGCTCCCTGATTATATATAAACAAATGCCCAGAAATCGGCGAAAGAACTCA
>CM053763.1:49266057-49345591 GCA_028658305.1 Pachyuromys duprasi | reverse complement strand
CTGTGGGGGGGGTGTCAATGTAGTGATGTATCAGAGCAGATATTAAGACTCGTGATCAAGCCTCTGATAGAGGGCGAGAAGTAATGATAGATCCGGGGGAGGTTGTTGAGACTTGGGGAGAACAAGAGTTCCACAAAGACCAAACTGAGCAGGGCACAGGGGTCTTGTATGAGACGGTTTCTACAATCAAGGACCATGTGTGGATATGGCCTGGAACCCCCGCACAGATGGGGCCCATGATAGCTCGGTGTAGGACTGAAGACCCTAGTGAGGGAAACAGGGACTGTTTCAGTCATGATCTTGATGGCTGACTCTTTGACCCTCCCCCTTACAAGCCTGGGAGTGACAGACTGGCTAGATCCCAGGGGAGGACATTGCAGCCAGCCCTGAGGAGACAGGATGAGCTGGGGTTGGATGGAAGGGGAGGAGGTCCTCCCCTGTTGGTGGACTTGGAGGAGGAGGGGAGGAGGGAGATGAGGGAGGGAGTGGAAGGGTAGGAGCTAAGCCTTGGATTCAAAGTACCTAACCTGTGATTGAGATAAAAATAAATAAATAAAAAAAAGAAAAGAAAAGAAACAGAAGGAAACATCAAGGAGAAAAAAAAAGAATATGATCAAAATAATGAACTTTATTTATTTAAATAATGTATTTAATTTTTAAATAAAAACTGATGGATTTTCTTCTATGCATTATTTTATTGAAGGTAATAAATGAATTAAGTAAGTGAAGTGCTTTTATGTTTTCTCTTCAGAGAAGCACTTTTTAAACACTTTTTAGTGTAATCGTGGCAGTGCGTTTGTTTGTCTGCAATGCACAGTCTATACAGCCTCTTCTCTATGTAAAGTGGCTTGTCTGCAAGGAGACAACCTGGGGATACAGAGTCCTTCCTTGAAAAGTGTGAGGGAGGGAGAGAGGAAGGGAAGGAGAAGAGAGAAAGAGGAGAGACTATGTGCTCTGCTGTCTTGCTATTCTCTTTAAAGTCCCAATAAGACTAAAGCAAATTGTGACTTTTTCCGCAGACCAACCGTTTTATCTCTAGGAAAGGGTAAAGCCCTTAAGGGCCCAAGTAAAAGGAAGGAAAGGAGGCTCAAAGAAACATTCACATATCTCCCCTAAGTAAGACGCCAAGTCTGGTGTTTAACTTTTCCTTAGAAAAAGTTGAGCTGAGTTTGCGTAATTTTCACAGTGTCCTTGATTTTCTCAGCTACAGAAACACTGGCTTTCAAGGTTATATGCAATTTACAGACATCATTACCCCACCCTTTTTTAAGCAAAAGGGTTATTATTATAGGCTTAACCTAAATGTGTTCTGATTTACTTTAAAGAAAATCATTTGCCAAGTTTGCTCCTTTAGCAAATATCAGATTACTTGAAATTCACCCCCTGTTAATCGTTATCCAGGAGCACATTCAAACTGCTCTTGAGAATTTCAGCTACAGCTCAAGGAAATCAAGTGGTTCTAATTTGCTCATTCCCGTGGCTGATCAATGAAGCACCTCAGTGGAACCTCTTGCTAGAAAAATTGACTGTAACATATAATTAGAAAAAATGCTTGCCCAGTGTTACCTCTCCATTCCCTCCCTCTTTTTCTCCCCCTCTCTCCCTTCCTTCTTTCTCCTTCCTTCCTTTCGTCCTTCCTTTCTTGCTTGCTTGCTTCCTCCTTCTTCCCTCCTACCCTTTCTTTAATTTTTCTCTCTTCATTAATTATTTCTCTTTGTTGTTTTTTTGTTGTTTTTTTTTCCTGGATTACAAAATGTGGTAACTGAAGTATTTTATGTCTTGTGACAGCAGACATAAGACAAATATTACAGTTAACACCTTTAGTTTACTGATTTCGGTTGATTTTTAGAGTTAAAATATTAATTGACTGATATATATTTAAGCTGCCTCCAGGTTGTGTGGTGTGACTCAGGTGCCTAACTTTTCTAAGCTAGAGTAGACTGGTGATACAGCTGTCTTTGAGTCCTTTCTGTTCTGTTAAGTTACCCTTTACCCACATTCATGAAAGTAACCCCAATAAAACCTATTGGTTCATCAAAAAAAGCATATTTATCTATAAATTACATGTTAATAATTGGATATGTCAACAGTAATTATATTAAAATAAATAAATTATTTACTTATAATTGAGTGTGTGTCTTGTGCACAGGCACATGTGAGTGTTGTTCGTGTGTGTGTGTGTTTTACACAGGGTTTCTCTGTGTATGTAGCCTTAGCTGTCCTGGAACTCAGTCTGTAAACCAGGTCAGCACAGAAATCAGAGATCAACCTGCTTCTGCCTCAGGAGTATTGGGATTAAAGGTGTGCCCCATAACATCAATCTATTTGAAAATATATTTTAACACAACATAAGGTTTATTTGTCTTTGAAGTCCTCAATATGAATGCCATCAATCTGAATGAAAATGAGTCGTGTGAATTTATGAAGATGGAATTGTATGAGATTAGTTTTATACCATCATATCCTTAGACCTTATAGGGACCTAAGAGGTATTGCAGTAACTCTCCAATTTTAAGAAAAATTTAATTTACATATTGAAAACAGTTAGAGAATTCCATAATACTATGATACCAGAGCACAGATTCGAATAGGGGTCATCTGCTTCACAAGTGAGGCATCTTGCTTCTGTAACAGACTCTATGTTAGTCTGATACTAAGGAAATAAGCATTATTTTTAGGTTTGTATAAGCAACTGTTCATCTATACAACATGCTATTACCTTTAAAAATGTTGATTTTTTTCCAATTTAATTGATATGCATCTCAGATATAAGTTAATAGTTGAATGCAATGTTCAGTATGTTTTCCTCATCAAATTTCATACCATTTATAAAACATCATGATAATCATTTTATTATAAAAATATCCTTCTGAAGAAAATAATTTTACTTTTGAATAGTAAAAGTAAAACTGCACATTTGCTTGAAACCATATTATCTGAAAACAACAACAAAATATTTTGTGCCTTGCAAAACTTGCTGAGCCAGTGTGGTTGGAAGCAAAGATATCTCAGTGCAGTTCGGAATGTGATTTGGTATCCCCCCTGAGGGAAGATCAGTTTTCAAAGGATTAAGCTTGGAAATCTTCTCAAATGATTTACCTGCTTGTCTGCTTGGCCATGAGATGTGGCGTGGCACAAATCTTGTTTTATTTTTCCAGCCTGGGTGGGCTAAACTCTGTGCATCAGGTAGAGGAATTTGGATGACTTACCTCCCCCCAAATTTGCTCTTGGCATAGTGGAAAATAAAATCTGAAACACCTGTGAGCCAAGTACAAACATCTGTAATCCTTAAAGAATATTTGTGCCATATACCACATCTCAGACCTTGATTTGACCTGCTCTTCTAGAAGATGTGAGTGTTCAGGGTACACCAAGAGCAGAGAGGAAACTGCGGGTGATTCCCTCCTCTCTCAGAAAATTTAAGTGGTTTTTAATAGGTTTGCTGTTTATTGGCCATCGGCCACAATATCATCTTTCTATTCTTCTGAGCTTATCTTGCATATCTCTTCTTTATTTGGGGATTGCTTTCTTGTTTAGTAAACTTCAGTGATACAATAGGATTAAGTGCTTTTCATCATGGGAATGAAACCAAAGCAAGCATGGAAATCTAAAATATACTAACTAAACATTTTTCAAAAGATGTTCAATAGAAAATGTTATGTATTTGTAAGCTGTATCCAAAGTGTGATTTATAGAAAACAAAAGTTTTAGGTAGATTACATTCATTAATCTCAGGAGAAATGTTCATATATTGAATTGGTTAAATTTTTTTGCCCATAAATTTTCAAATCCATTCTATTGTCAACCAATATTTCTGAGGCAACTTGTTAATAAGGGACAAATTTTAAAAGCATTATCTCCTATGAAATATTCAGAAATAGTATATTGTACTCAGAATCATCTTTCTTATTATTAATCTAGCTTCCTTTTTCTATGGTCTCTTCATTATTTAATTTTTAACTACTTATTGTGTATAAATTTCAAAGATATACATATTCAAATTCAAAGCTATTAAAATTATGGAACCCAAAGCTGGAAATACAAAAGCGAAAACAACCAACAGACCATCGAAACTGGCTCAACAGTTTTCAATTTCAGTCAGAATGGCCTTTGAGAAACCATTATTACATTTTTGTAGAAACACATTTTCTTAAATTGAAACAAAATCATAAGAATCCATAAGGAAGATAAGAGGTACTTTCTGATTCCTACCTAATCTTGTTAGTTCACTAAGACAGGTGTCGAGGTAGTTCTGACACTTAGGGGTGATAATAACAAACACAAACCCCAGGAAAGTGATAGAAAACTAAAGGGTCTTACTAATTCTACCATCACAATTCCTTTATTGAGCCTTGACTATTTAAGATGCGGAGACACTATCAGGGCAATGTCAGCACTTTCCATAGGACACAGCCTTCTCCAACCGACTCAAAAATGTTTTAAGAAATTCACAAAACCACACCATCAAACATTTCAAACTTATTATTGTAGTCCTGTATTTTATCTAATTCAACCTTGGTCGTCCCTGTGAGATAATGAAGTAGATTGCACTCAGTTACTAAGTGCAGGTATTCCTCCTGTTACTTATCATTGCCTTCCATCCTTACAATTTCCTTGAGTGGAGCTTTGCTCTCTTGATAGATATGCTCAGAGCGTCCAGACTTCAGCTGGTACATCTTGATTATCTGGTGTAGAGAATGATTGACGTGACATAGCCAAAGTTAATACTTGCTAAAAGCAATGCCACTAATTACATTGATAAGAGCTTGAAATTAACCACAGGCAAAGACTGAATAACAAATAACATTTTGAATCTATGAAAGAAAGAAAAAGATATTGACCACTAGGGTAATTTCCCATGTACCTGTTGCAGATTCAATAGGATTGCAAATCTGGGTCTGCTTTGGTGACAATCATATTTATATTTTTCCAGATGCTTTGCTCTTCTAGTTTATGAGACCAATTATCTACTCCTTAGTTCCTAAAAATGGACCATTCACATCTATTCTTGTTAGCACTCAACACAAGATCAATGGAGTAATAACAATAATGAAGTAATAAAATATTTGTTATCTTAACATTTTAAGTGAGTGATCTGAGCCAAAATAACTTGGTTCAGGAAAACTAGGTGACAACTAATATTATATTTGACATACTCTAATGTCAGCTCTTTTCAATGATAATATTTGAATTGTTTTATTTCCTAATACTGTCTCATTTATATTGATAGTAAGTGAGACCAGATATACAGTCTGGTACTTGAAGATATTTTCCCACACTCCTACCAGGTTACCCTTCATCTGTGCAGGTCAGATTACACCATTATCTCTGAGCATCTGGAAAACTATAGCATTTGGTCCCTGGGCACCAACAATCAAACCTTTGGGGACTATTTTATTTTCCCAGCTCAACTCTTTTTCCGCCCTAAGAAATAAATAATAATCATGTCTTGAAAGTGAATGTAGCTGTTTCCCAAGGTATATTATATTATTCAAGTAGCAACAGTGACCATTTCCCGCATTACCCCTCTGTGAAGTGGTCAGTCTTCCTCCAGAGCAGTGCAGTTAATTTACAGTTTTGTATTACCTTTTTTTTTTTTAGAGTTTTGTGTTATTTTTTATATAAATATGCCTAAGAGTGTTTCAGTACATTTGGAAGATTGTCTTCCACTTCTTTGGATGATGATCTAGGGTGAGCCTGCAAGTAATGTTCTTTTTCCACACAGATGCAGGTCAAAACTACCCAGACTGGAACTCTAAACATCCCAAAGGAATTTTGAAATATTTGTTCCAAATTATTTTTTAATTTCTTCAGAGTAAACTCAGTATGTGAACATTCACAATATGCTAGGAATTTTAGCAAAATAGCAATCGATTATATAATATGTTCTCTGATAGGAAATGATAGCATTTGGAGTTGTTACTCAATAGTTCTATAACTTAAATATTATTTAGTAGTGGAAAAAATAAAGTGAAAAAACTTATATAACTTCTTCAAGTAAGACCATTAAGTACTTGGATGTGCAAAATGAATTGTAGAGTAGTAATTTTGTCCACAGTTAGGTCAGTGTGGTAAAAATTGTCCCCAAAAATTCTGAATAGAAGATATCTAAAGGAACACATTTTAAGAAATGTTATCTCCAGCCATTATTTACATACTATTAAAATATAAAATAGATATATCTGGGGATGCTGACTAAACAGTTTCCTGGGACAGTGTAGTCTATAGCAAAACACATAATATATGCAGTTTAAAATTTTTACATTTCCTACAAAAAGCTTGATTTTTATTTTTTTCCCCCTTTGGTTGATGGCTTGCTTTGTTTTGTTTGTTTTTTCTTGGGCAGTGTTTGGGATTGAACTCAGGGTCTCATGCATTCTGGGCAAGCTCTCTAACACTGAGCCACATAACCAGCTCTGTTTTGTTTTTGATACTAGTGTTTGTAGGATTTTACCCGTGATCTAAGTTTTCTTCACTGTAAGAGTCCTGTATTTCAGATAATTTAAGTCTTGTATTTCAGATCTGTTATTTCTCCATGTCAGAGCATGTACTCATTCATTCAGTTTGCCCCACATTCAGTGTCTAACCTTGTCTTGTTCTATGGGACACTCGAATCCAGAATGAACTTTTCCAAGTTTTTGACCCAATTGTCTTCAATATAAGGAATGATACTGTATTTGCACAAATGGTAAAGCATACCTAAATAAATTTTATGTTCTTAATAGATAGATTGCTAGAGGTATAAAATATTTTCCAAGGTCATGTAAACACTGTTCTTTACAGTAAGGCACATCTTCAACCATTTCAATTTTGTCTCTTATTCTCCTTAAATACAGAGTTTTTGTTTCCAACACACACTGAAATCTCTGCAAGTGAGCAGATCTTAAGTATACAATCATTCTGTGTAGACTCTCCCGTAGGATCTTCCCGGCTACTCTTCCTTGACATACTTTGGAGCTGCCTACTATTGCTATTGTCTTTCCTGGGGTCAGGAAACAATCTCATTGACAGGAGGGGTCTCTGAAATTCTGAACAAATATTCTCCCTTCTTCCTACATATCAGGGAGTAGAGAGAGGACAGAGAGTAGAGCAAAGTACACAGCTCTGCTTAGACTGTCACTTTGCATCAGTTTGAGAGGGAACATATACTTACAGCCTGAAAGGAATTGCCTGGAACAATTAAGCAGGGGCTAAGGGTGAACCCGGGAAACATTCCAATTTCCAGCACAGCAAGTCCTCATTGTGGAAAAAGGACGGTGAGAAAGACCAAATATCCACCAAAATAGATGTCAATTCGCTTTAAAATAGTGTGTGTTCGCGCTTCTTTTTATAGCACTTATAAAGCACCAAAATTATAAATTTAAAGACCATGGCATAACTACATGATTCAATCTCGAAACAAGACTTAATTTTCAGAGCAAAACATGAGGATGTAAATAAAATCATTTAGGCAACTTAAGCAAATCAGAACTTTCTAGCAAATGTGACTATATGAAAGAAGGGTGAAATTAAAAATATGTCTTATTAGTTAAATTGCTTTATATTACATATGCAATATTTTGGTTGCCTGTATACAGGCATTTAAGAAGATGAAAAATGAACTCTGGACCTCTGGAAGAGCAGCGAGTGCTCATAACCTCTGAGCCATAAAAGATCATCCTAAGTGTGGTATCCCAGAGGCAGAAAGACATACATGGTATATACTCAATTATAAGTGGATATTAAAAATATTATATAAGATAAAAATACTAAAATCTGTACACTTAAAGAAGATTAACAAGAAGGAGGATGGTAAGATGTACCATCCTCATTCAGAAAGGCAAACAGAATAGACATCAGAAGAGGGAGAAAACAGGAAACAGGACAGGAGCCTACCACAGAGGACCTCTGAAGGACTCTATCCAGCAGTGTATTAATGCAGATGCTGAGACTCATAGCCAAACTTTGGCCAGAGTACAGGGAATCATATGAAAGAAGGGAGATGAAAGACGTAGAGGGGACAGGAGCTCCACAAGGAGAACAACAGAAACAAAATATCTGGGCACAGGTTTCTGAGACTGATGATACTGTAGCCAAGGACCATTCATGGAGACAACCTAGAACACCTGTAGCCTACCGATCTCTACCTCAGTGTCCAAGTGGGTTTAGGGGAACAGGGGCTGTCTCTGACAGGAACTCAGTGACTGGCTCTTTGATCACCTTCCCTGATGGGGCATTCTTACCAGGCTGCAGGGGAAGACAATGCAGCCACTCCTGATGAGACCTGATAGGCTAGGGTGAGATGGAAGGGGAAGAGGACCTCCCCTATCAGTGGACTTGGGGAGGGGCATGGGAGTAGAAAAGGGAGGAAGGGTGGAATTGGGAGGGGTCTAGGGAGGGGGCTACAGCTGGGATACAAAGTGAATAAACTATAATTAATAAAAAACAAATAAATTTTAAAATTTGCTAAAAATTTTAGTATTAATTTAGTGGCTTAGATTCTCATTAATTATAGGTGATACATGATTATTATTAACAAAATGATGTTAAATTTCATGGATATCCTTATCAGTAATATATAATTGCTCCCCTATATAAACTTAATTCTTACACCAGCATTGAAAACAAAGTGACAGATAGACCAAATAAAGGTAACACGGCAAATGGAATACATAGATATTTGTGATGCTTAGGAAGTTACTTCATTAGTTAGTTGCTGGGTTAACATGGATATCACTATAAGTGCAAAATGCCCAGCAGATTTCAACGACTTGCTACAAAAGTGAGTGTAAAATATTTCATTTCATAATGATGGATATGCTGACTATATGTTAGAATGAATTCTTACTGACGTGAGTTTAGCAGTGTATGGTGCTGCACCACTAACTTCGTGACCACTGAAAACTTAAAATCATTTGTACTGCTCACATTATATTTTTAATGCTCACTGATGTTTACTGTATACATCATTTAATTTTTCCAAATTGTGCTTCCCCACATCTTGCCCCAAGATACAATCTGATACTCAGTAAACAGCTGTTTATAAGAAAGGCTTATTACACTGAATTAGGTAATGTTAATTTGCACTGGGATTTAGCAGAGAAGAGATGCCTACCATCCTAGCTTCAATAACTATATTGTGTAATTCATAAAAGATAGTCTTTCTATCTTTGAAGTGCATCTTTTAAAAACAATTTTATTTTATTTTTATTAATTACAATTTATTCACTTTGTATAGGTGCATATTTTTATATTAAATCATTTCATAGTACTTAATTTGTGGTTCTATAATGTTTATTATACATTTACATTTAAAGATATTTTTATTTATATTAATTATATGTGTACATGTAATTATGTGTACACATGATACAGGTGTCCAAAGAGGCAAGAAGGCAAGAAATTCCCTAGAGCAGAGACTTCAGGCAGTTCACCCTCCCAATGTATTAGGATACAGATTTAAACCCAGTGCAAGAGCTGTATGAACACCTTACACCCACGCCACCTCTCCTGGTCCTATACATATGTTTGTAAGAGATAAATTTCACAAGACTATATGCAGATGAAGAGGTATAGGCATGTAATATATATGTATGTATGTATATATATGTGTGTACATAAATGTATGTGTTTACATAACACTAATTAAATCAGAAGAGAGTAGTGAGGAGCATGGAAGAAGTTGGAGGGTAGAGAGAGAGGTGTGGAAATGGTGTAAACAGTATTTATCTATGATGTTTGGAAAAATAGCTTGAAAATATTTTCTCATATTCTATTGTGCCTATTGTATTAGTCACATTTTGTTGTTGCTGTTTTATTTTGTTTTACAGATATCCAGCCAATTAAGTCTTTGGTGACTTGATTTGATATCTGTATCTTAAAGCACAATACATAGCCAAACCAATTTAGGATGGAATTACTTAAGTAATGACATGGTAAAAATTTAATATATCAGCTACTTCCACAATCTAATTTGTTAACTAATATGTTACGTGTTCTTATTTATGTGTACCGGGCACCAAACCTAGGGCTTTGCCTATTCCAGGCAAGTTATCACTAACAGGCTGCATCACAAGACTAATTTAATTCTTTAAACCAAAGATTTTTTTTTAATTTGATTAACATTTGGCATGGTCTATTCCAGGCCTCCTACTGCTATTACAAATATTTTATGTCCTAAAGTATTATCAATTTCATCACAGATAAAACAAATTCAACAAAATTTGATCCAAGCATAGTTCCTTATTACACTTTAAGGACTCAGTGTTCTTAAACATTGATCTCAAATGATTTTAAATTGCTGCGTCATGTTTCTATTAAAAAATTTAAGAGAATCGCCTCATGATATATTGTGAAGATTATGACAGTCTCAAAAATATTTCTTCAAAATCCTTAGACATGTTATTTCTATTTTAATAACTAGCTGTAAAATTATACTTGGTGAGGGTAGGGGATCTGTCAGTGGTGTCCCTGTTGGTGGACTTGGAGAGGGGAATGGGAGGAGAAGGAGGAAGGGGGATTGAGAGGGGACAAGGGAAGGGCCTACAGCTGGGATAAAAAGTGAATAAATTGTAATAAATTAAAAATATTAAAAAATTACATTTGGTGAGTATAAGCTAGCTTATCAATTTGGTAATTTAACAAACACCTTTTTCCTCTCTCTTTTAATTATTTTATATGCAAAATAACGAAACTAGATGAACCTAAACTCTGTATCATTCTTAGACTCAGTGAACCATTGTAGATGTTAATAAAGTCCTCTAAGAATGTCAGTAATACAAAATACCTTCATTTATTTTTTTTAATTTCAGTTCTAGATATACTGGGTATCTATGAGTGATGATAGATTTGTTGTTTTAAAGAACAGCTTAGTATATAGACACAGGTGGCGTTACAGATAGAGACTACAGACACTTAAAACTATGCAGGATTCTGTGTTTGTCTGAGTACACTTTCCATTTCAGGCCAGAAACAGGCCAATGAGCACAGACTTCCAATAAATATCCTACTCAGAGTTTGGTTTCTACATACTCTTTTTCACTAAAAGAAAGCAGCACTTACCCAAGGGATGAGTTACATCTGGGCTGTGTTTAAAAAATACAAGATGACTCTGAAACATTATATGGAGCAGGATGGGGACGGTGCCTTCACAGGATGGTTTCTACACGTCAAAATAATAAAAGAGCTTAAAGAGCTCCTATTAAACAACGCTGGAACAGTTATAACAACTTCTCACACACTGAATAAAACAGGATTTAATGGTTTCACAGGATATAGCCAGATTATAGAAAGCTGACTTTTTACTGTAGGCTATCCACTAATCAGTGCATTCAGATAAAGAAAATTAGAAAATAATTATGTGAAAATGACAGTAAAGTCATTTAAAATCACAAGTATTTATCTGTATGTATGCTGTGTGTGTATGTGTTTTAGTGGTGGGGGCATATACGTGCCAGAGTGAAGGCCATAGGACAGTTTATGGGAATCATTTCTCTTCTTCAACTATGTTGATTCAGGGTGTAATCACCTTTATTGGCTAAGGTAAGTTGCTGGTTCCAATAATATTTTCTCCAAAAGTGAAGGTTAAAGCCTTATCTCCTCGAAAACCAAATTATGATACAAAAATTAATTTCTCTGTCCCCTGACTTCTGTTAAGCGTGCTCTCAGTGTGCCAGGGTGGGGTGGTACTCCCCAGGGGCCTCTGGGTCTCTGGTAGGCTGGGGTGCGGCAGGCAACATGTGGTTGAGACTGGAAGGAGAGGAGTGAGGTGGCTGGGATCAGGCTGTAAAGTAATTCAACAAAGAAAAAACGATACTGACAAAAATAAATTAAAAGTTACCTCCAATTTACATGTTCTTTGGAAGAGTCAAAATACAAAATACAAAACAAAAAAATCTCAATTTTGGAACATTAGGTGCAGGGGACGGAGAAGGATATGTTGACATCCAGAGAAGAAAGCTATTCTGACCATGGAAAGAAGAGGACAGACCTGCTGGGACTATGGACAGATTCATCGAGAATTTCAGGTCCATTTCAGCAGAGGAAGTTGGTTAAGCAGCAATTTAATGTCCAGAGCATAGGAAAGACTCACAGGATGACTCAGTTCCTTCACAAGAAAAAGCAGGAGGTGGTGCCAATCTCATTCATAAAGTGCTGGGTTTCTCATAAGCATTTTTAAATGTACCAGCTTAAATTCATTGTCCTTTTACCCCAAGTTTTCATATTATATACTATCTGGGTGATTAAAAACAGACTATATAGCTGCAATTTGGAAGGGTCAAACTGGAGTTCCAGTGTTCATGGGCTGCATGATATTGAGTGCTTCATTTAACTTTTCCTTACTAACAGCTGTAAAATGGTAGAAAAGTGTATAATAAATAATAAAATATTTGCAAAGAAAAGATGAGCTGAATCAGTGTACATGTCAGTGCCTGTATATTGAGATAATTTCTTTTCTATCTATTCAGGAGATACAAAATGACAAAAAAGTATCATCCTCTTGTTATCCAAAAGCCATGACAAAGTAGAATTTCTTGTATATTCATTTATCATGATCTTTTTGATAATATGCAAATTTATATGAGTCCTTGACCAACTTTGCTTTGATAAAATGATGCCTGGGAAATCTGTTATTTGTCCCTATGTCAGAATCCTATCCTTTCCTGCAATAAGTATAGTAATTTCAACTATTCTTATGCCAGTTTCAAAATCTCTCTCTTTCTCTACCTACCTACCTACCTTCCTACCTACCTATTGAGTGTATACACATGTGCATGTTTGTGGAGGAATTTTTAAAAATATTTTTAATTTTTATTTTTCATATTATAGTTTATGCACTTTGTATCCCAGCTGCAGCCCCCTCCATCATTTCCTCCCAATCCTACCCTCCTTCCTTCATCTCCTCCCATACCCCTCTCCAAGTCTACTGATAGGGGAGGTCCTACTCCCTTTTCATCTGTCCTTAGCTTATCAGGTCTCATCAGGACTGGCTGCAATGTCCTTCTTTGTAGCCTGGCAAAGCTGCTCCCCCATCGGGGGAGGTGATCAAAGAGCCAGCCACTGAGTTCATTTCAGACACAGTCCCTGTTCACCTTACTATGGTGCCCACTTGGATACTGAGCTGCCATGGGCTAAATATCTGAGCAGGGGTTCTAGGTTATATCCATGAATGGTCCTTGTTTGGAGCATCAGACTTAGAAAAGACCCCTGTGCCCAGATATTTTGGTTCTGTTGCTCTCCTTGTGGAGCTCCTGTCCTCTCTAGGTCTTACTATCTCCCCCTTTTTTCATAAGATTCCCTAAACTCTGCCCAAAGTTTGGTTATGAATCTCTGCATCTGCTTTGTTATACTGCTGGGTAGAGTCTTTCAGAGGCCCTCTGTGGTAGGCTTCTGTCCTGTTTCGTGTTTTCTCCTTCTTCCAATGTGTGGAGGAATTTTAATCCAGCAACATGGCTGCTCTGGCAAGGGATACACCTAAATACCTTCTAGATTTACGTGATTCAGCTGTAATGCAGACAAGACCTGGATTACAGAATGATCTGCCTGGAATACAGATAAACCCTTACTACACATTTTTAATCCCAAACAATGAAAATAAGATTAGTTTATAGAAGGAAGCAGAATGTTTAAAAGGGACATCTAATTGATGGGCAGGCAAAGTGATGACACAGAAAAAGATTTAACAGAACGAATTAGAGATAGGATATACCCAACTCTCAGGAGAATAGACAGGAAGGCAAGGCTCCTTAAGAGAAGTGCAGAAAGAAGAAAGCTGAGTTTGCTGCAGTTTAGTTGAGTGCAGTTGAGTTTACTTGACTTTCTGCAGTTCCATTCATTTCTGCTCCATTTGTGCAGTCAGTGCAGTTCAGCTTATGGAGTTCAGTGGCAGTTTTTCCAACCAGAGCAACTGAGTGAGAATGTGAGAGAAACCAGTTCCAATCAGTCAGCTTGGAGAGGAGTTTTGAGTCAGAATACCTAAGTTAAGCCAAAAGCTAAGCCAGAGTTCAGAAAGAGCTAGAAAGGGTAAATTTATTCTTCAGTAAGTCTTAGATGCTGAAACATTCTAGGCCTAGGTTAAGAGACAGGCAGGAAGCTAAAGCCTTCAAGATCTGGGTTTGCAGAAGATTAGATTGTATCAAAGCTAGAAGTTTCCATGCCTAGGCCTAGGGAAAGGCTTAACACCAAGCCATGTGTTTGTAAAGCTTGGATATGACTCTCATCTGAGGAAATGAAAGCAACATTTACATGTGCCTTCCTCTGTGTGTGTGCATGTGTGTGTGTGCACACACTGGAGTCCTATATAATCTAGGCTGATCTTAAACTACAGATATATCAGAAGAAATGACCTTGGACTTCTGATCACCATGCCATTATTATCCCCTGAGTGTTAGGATTACAGTCTATGGCACCACATTCACTTTATGTCTTAATGAGGAGTTAATTCAGGGTCCTTTGTTCAGGGTCCCTTTCTCAGTGACTAAATTTCAGCCTGACATTGCATTTTTAATTATGGTTTGATACTGAGAACAGCTTTAACTAAAAAAAAAAATTCTGGTTAATTTCCTATTGGAAGGAAGATTTTTCTTTTTCTTTTGTGATTCCTATAAGCTAATTACATCTTGAACTTGTCACATTATCTCTAGAACAGCTAACATCTGGGTGTTTTAAAAAATAGTTTCATTTTATGAGAGTCAGACTTGTCCCTAGAATGAGTATCCTCTGCTTGGAATTTCACAGTGTTTGCAGAGATTTCCTATATCTTGTAACAAAGATGTGTCTCCCCCTCCTCAAAACTCCCTTCATCACCTTTCCATTCTTTGCTACCTCCTTCTCTGATTCATTAACAAATAGTAAAGCAGTTTTCCTTCTAAGAATAAAGTGTGGATTTGGGTAGTTACAGGAGCACCATCCTTAACTTCTAAGAACAACAACAACAGCAAAAAAACCCAACATATTCCAAGTTCAAAGAAATTTTGAAAGTATTGAATAAAACTTTGTTAATATATATTTACAGAAAAGTATTTTAACTTTTTAATCTATTAGTTAGGCTGTTAATCTTCAAAACATGAGTTTATGTGTATGTGTGTTGGTGTGGAGAAGGGGGTTGCATATGGCAGACATGGATAGTGACAGATAGGACTAAAAAAGAAGTTGGTACTTATGTCACTGATATAATTCATATAATAATATAATATTATTACTGGATATTATATTATACTGAATATAATATATTTTCAGGGTGTGCGGAATACAGATGTATTGGCGGGTTGTATCTGTTAATGCTCATGTGGGAACTTGTAAAGAAATGTATCAAATGAAGTCTGAGTGAAATTAAGATCATCGTTTTTTTCTTAATTTTTTATAATTATATATTACTCTTGTTCTTTTATTTTTAACTGAAAAAATTCACACAATATTTTCTGACCATGTTTCCTTTTCACTGGGCTCCTCACAGATCCACCCTACTTTTCCCTCCACTCAACTCCATGCTTTCTTTCTTCCTCTCTCTCTTTAGAAAATAAAGAAGCAAACAAACCAATTTTTTTTTAAAAGAAAGCATAAAAACTAAACACACATGCAAACGAACAAGGACAAGAGCACACATGCATAGCGACATGGACATCTACACACACAATAGAAAACTTATAAAAAAACATCAGAAACCATAATATGTAAGTGAAAATGATCAGTAAGACACACACAAAAAAAATGCCCAAACAAAGCTATATGAGACAAAAAGGCTAAAAAAAAAATAAATAAAATGATTGAGCTCATTTTGTGTTGAACATTTACTGCTGGATATGGTCCCTACACTTCAGTGTGCTTTGTATGCCCAGTGAGACTCCATTGGAGAAAACTGGGTCTTCATTTGCAAGTAGAGGAAATAGTAAACTAGATTTACTTCTGTTACAGTTTCATTTCTGTTACTGTGATGAAACATCTTGGCAACAATCAATGTAGGAGAAAAAAGGTTTATTTTACAATTAAAAAATAATTTTATGGTTATTTTACAGTGCCAGCCAATAACAGCCCGTCACTGCAGGAAATCACAGCAGTGGGAGTTTGAGACTGTGAGTCACGTAGCTTCCACAGTCAACACCGGAGAGGAATGAAGCTCCCATGCTTGCTTCTTTGTGCTCAGTCTGATGTCTCCAGCCATACAGAGAGTCAGGACCCCCTGCCTAAGAAATGATGCTACCTACAGTGGGCTGGGGTCTTGAATTAATTAACGTAATTAAGACAGGCCCCCATAGACCTGCAAACAGTTCAACTCAATGAAGACAATCCTCCCTGAGTGGTAGCTTCTGATTTGACAATAAAGCCAACCAACCATGACAAATTCCTAAAACTTTCCTGGATAGTGGACAATCACTGGGTTAGGACTAGCTTACATATGAATACTTTGTCTTCAGAGTCACCAACGGTGATAGATGGTGGAAGGACTGAAGGCTAAAATGCAAACAAAATATTTAAATGAGAATGTAAATATTAGCTTTAGTTCAGAAAATGGGCATCAGTTTCTTTCGTAAAACCAGATGGTTTTGTGATACAAGGAAAGCAGATGACTAATTTGAAGTTCATGTAAATGTGTGCTAGTGTGTCTGTGTACCTGTGAAGCCTGTGTGTGTGGGTGTGTGTGGGTGTGTGTGTGGGGGGGTGCACTCAGTGTGAGAGCACAAGTGGAAGCCAGTGGTTGGTATCAGAATATCTCTCAACACCATTTCTCTATTTTACATTTGGCATAGTCCATCCATCCTGAAGCTAGGCTTTCGTTAGACTGGCTGGCTGGTGAGCTTCCAGAAGCTTCTGGGTGCTTCCAGAAAGCAAGGAGTTTGGAGATATGTGCCAGAGTGCTCAGCTTCTTTCTTGGTCCTGGGATCTAACTTAGGCTGTACAGACAATCTAGGTTGTGCCTCTACAGTGAGAATTGTACCCACTAAGCCATCTCCACAGCTTGACACACAGGTGATACTTGCACATTTTCATTCTTTTTTAAAGTAAACACTGTGTGCATGCCTGTGAGCAGGTGTTTATGTTAATCTTCAGGTTGTCACAGGGTGGGAGAACAGGGAAGGAACCTTCTCCTAAAAAATACTCATTACTGCCAAAGGCCAGTCTCCCTTAGGACATCCTAAGAATCATATTACCCTTCAGTTAAATTTTGTTGATATTCATGAATGAAGATTGTAGGAGAGCAATATACAGAAAACAAGCAAGCAAGCAAACAGAAAACACAGGAGGCCTCTGTAATCTGGTTGCCTTTGGCAACCATCAAGGTCACTGAACTCTTACAATAATTTGAAGTAAGACCGTCAGAATCTACTGTCAATTTGTGGAATGTAAATGTTCCACTTCCTTTTACTCATCACAATCTAAACCAAAACTTGCCCTTCAGCTCAAATATCCCCATTCTAAAGAGTGTTAAGTGATTTAAATAGCGTGTTGGGCCTGTGTTAGACATTGCTTCCTGAGAACTAGCTGTTTTTCCAAACTCAGTGCTACTAAAGGTCAGGAAAAGAGGGATCTTACTTTTCTCATCCCATAATCAAAACTCTCTCTCAGGTTTCTACATACTGCTGCCTTTTGTCTCATAGGTCTATTATGTTTCTGAGGATAAAAACCAGACAAACAGCATGCAAAGATTTCCTTTAGATACACAAATTCTAGTCCTGCTTAACACAGCGGGGACACTCAGCATTCAGAAAGCCTTTGCCAGTGTTTGTGTTTTCTTACAATTAGATGAAAATCAAAGCCATGTGGCCCCCGACAGCGAAAACAGCAAGTCAGAAGTGTGCTCATGGGGCACGGTCTGCTGTTCTCTCCTCCTGCACATTTGTTTGGACCATGTGCGGACACCTTATTCTATTTTATTATTTGTGTTTCGGTGGTGGCAGTCCATTTGTTTCTCGCAGTAATACAGTTTACTTAGAGTTTTTAGTGATTTCCAAGAAGAAAATTAAGCTTCTTTGCAATGAATATAATTTCTTTACTGTTTAAAAACAGAAGGCAATGTAGCAGGTGCCTAGAAATCTGTAGGAAGATGTTAGAAAAAAAGCAAATATAAACGTCAGACTCTATGCCCTGCTGAAGGCCAGGAAATGAATGCAATATGCATGCAAGAAAATTATGTGAGAAAAATTGTGCTGTGTGCATAAACACACACATCCACATCCACATATAGGCGCACAATTCGAACCACAATTGGTTTCATCAAATGTGCAGTAATGGCAATAGAAGTTCATAAATTTCAATTTACTTAATAGGACAATTATAATATTTCTTTTTCAACTAATAACTAACACAGAAAGACAGGTGATGTCAAAAGCTTTAAGGAACTATTATAAAAGCTAGCCTGTACATTTCTATTACTTTTTTTTTAAACTTTCTAAGAGGTTCATTTTGCCTTTAACAAGATGTTTCATATTAAAGAAGTTGCATACAAAAATTTTGATACCAAAATATTCATTGGGGTAAGGAATAAAAAGAGCTGTTTATGAGAGTAAAAGCATAAGCCCTCAAATTCCACATATAAATTTTGTTTAAAATTATAGATTCATCTCTTCTCTCCACTTCAGGCTAAAATATGCCTACTAGTCGAATTTCTATTTGAAGGGAAGGAAGAGGAGAAAGACCCAATACAGCTCTAGGCAGCAGTAGTGCCTTTGGTTTGACTTTCATCCAAAGCAAATCCTTTCATTCAGGTCTTTAGTTTCCACTGAACTCACTGCCAGAACATGAAGGAATGCAGGGCAGAGAGCAAGGACCACAGATAAAGGAAGGGATAGGATTAACAATTGGAATTTGGTATATAATATTTCCCTTTAGAAAATAAGGTTTTAGGATTTTTGAAAAGAGTTTATGAAACAGAATAGACTCTGTTAAAGAACACACAGCAACTACAAATGTCTCGGAAAGAAAGAGAAAGCTGTAGGTATAATTATCCAAATCACAGCCTTAGTAGCGTTGTTGCAGCCTTACATCATTTCATGATGACAGCTAAACAGTTCCTGAACTTTATCTCATTTCTCCACATAATATCTCTGTCAAATAGCACCCATTGTTTTTTCCTGGTCTATAAACACAGGTCTTAGAGCAACTGAGCAAAAGTGTAGAGTAGAAGAGGACAGGCAGTGAAGCTAGAATTCAGAGGTAGGAGATGCATTCAGGCTTCTCACCGTTCCCTTCCTTCCTCTGAACTGATAATGCTCTGCTGTCCTAGGTCCTGGCTATGCTATTCATATTCTGATATTCCTTGTAAAGAACTGTTTTCTTGTGTAAGCGGCAGTAACAGGACTGAAGAAGACACTGCATGGTAAAGCGCTTGCTCACTATGAGCCTCACCCTGGGTTCTATCTTCAGAGCCAAATATAACTGACACATTCATTTACACTTTCAATGTATTACCACCTAATTTCTACCCGTTCTGTTACCAAAAGCCACCCACAAGGTGCTTTCTCAAGTTTGTCCAACCAAACACGTCACTCCCAAGTTGCTTTTTCCTAAGGATTGTCTTTACTCTTGTCGTATTACCATATTTGGTATTGAAGATTCATTACTTGCCATATCTACTGATATTTTTGTTTGCTTGCTCTTCAGGTGGAACCTTTGCCACCTTATATATGCTTGTTTTATATATGAACTATTAGCTTCTAGTTTTCAATCATTTTAGAAGAGTAGTGTCTTTGAGAACTCTTTTTATTTGAAAAAGTAGAAAGTTAAGATAGGCTAACTATAGATTTCACCCACCATTCTTTTGTTTTTCAGTTGATACTTGTAAATCACACATATAGATGGGACACCAGATGATATTTGTTAGATGTATAAACTGGGTAATGATAAAATAATCTTTTTAATTTTGTAATAGTTGGAATTTTGTAATAGTTAATGATGTTATGATAGATTGCATGCTACCTTTCTAACTGAAGTTCTTAGTCCTCAAACAAAGTATTTCATTCACAAATTTCTATAACAGTTTCCTCCAATTTTAAAATCTGTCAAGGACATGATCAATATATTTCTTCACCTAGAAAAGTAAGTAAACACCCAAAGCCAATGTGCTATGATACTGTAATTTCAACACTTATGAGGTGGAGGCAGGGGGACTAGGAATTCAAGTTGGTCCTCAGCTAGCTACACAGCAAATTGAAGATTAATACTGATTCCATAGAACTCTTTAAATAAGTAAAGGAAGAAAGAAAGAGAATGAAAAAGAAAGAAAGAGAGATAGAAAGGATAAAGTGAACTCAAACAATATTTTTACTATTCCAGATTTATAGTTGCGTTTATAAAGAGGAACCAGAACCTCTAGTGTTCTATATGGGGGGGGGGTATTGTGTAACCAAACCGAAGTGCCCCCCACAAGTGCTGCTTGTTCACAAGAAGCTTGCCTTACACACTGCAACTCATGTGTGCCTCTATGGTTTGTCACCATCAGCAATTCTGGTAGCATAGAAAAAAATAGTTACCAAACTTTCAAAAAGATACAAAAATGAAAATAACATAGTTCAGTGTTGGGTTACATAAATGGGATTTAAGTCATTTTCACCTTCATTCCGGCCTACACCTGTCTTAGAATCACTACTGCTCTGTATGCACATACAAGATTGAGATCCATTTTTTTATATTTCACATACATACACACACTCATAATCTTTAAGTAAACACAAGGCAACTTTACTAATCAAATTAAATTTTAAATAATTCAAAATTTGTGTTATCCATTTTGCTCAAATAAATACTGTTTAAGAAATTAATTTCTATCACTAAAATATTAGCATAATCAATTTGTTTTACGTGCTGTTTTAATATTTTTAGACATAGGTTTTCATGTAGTCCAGGGTGACCTTGACCTTTCCCTGCAGCCAAGGATGACCTTGACATTCTCATTCTCCTATTTCTGCCTCCTGAGTGTTTAAATTGCACACATGTACCAGTGCGCTACCATGTCTGGCAGTGATGGGGTTCAAACACAGGGATTCATAACTCCTAGGCGAACAGTCTATCAGCTTAAGCTACACTGCACCTCTGATTAAATTTTATGAATGAACACAGTGACATCACAGAGAGTCTAGGAATGTTTCTTTATTCTTAGCCTGCCTGCATTTCAATGGTGTCTTCTCTTCTCCTTGGAGAAGTCTGATTTTTAATAATAATCTCCAGGTACCTTATTCTACTTTTACTGCTTTAAGTCAGTTATTTAACCTTTTGAAAGGTTGTTGCAAAAGCAGATTTAAAACTAACTGGGGACAACTTTCATTATCATTATTTGTTTAATTATACATTTATGTCATTTTCACCTAAAATTGTTCAGGTAACTGAATGAAACCTGACAAGTTTAGTTATTAAGCATATATTAGAACATATTTTGTAGAGTAAAAAAAGGAATTCAAAGAGTTTACACTATATACCTAAATTACTCAGACCAAATCCAAGTAATTATTCATAAATCATTCTCAATACTCTTTAAATTTTATTGTATTAATCAAGAACATTGTTGATATTATTCCATTCCATATATATAATGGAATATATGGATATAATGTTTAATGAGGCGTAAGATTGAAATTTTAACATACAAATTAGAGTTTGTCTAAAGATATAAATTTTATTACTTATTTTAACATAAACATTTGCATTTCAAATTATATAGAGGCAGTTATCTTTTTATTCATGACTTATGTAAGTAACTGTTAGAGAGATCTACACAGATTTGTGAATGCAAGACTGCAAAGGTAGTTTTGGCATGATGGCTCATAGGGTGAAAGTGACTGCTACATACACACACAGAGTGTGAGCTTTTATTATCTATCTTTTTAAAAAAACAATTCAAAGGATATTAGTGATAGCTCATACTCCAATTTTATTTAAAATTTGCTTGATGGAATTCTGTCTCATCTTTTGGCAACTGATTGATACCAAACAA
The DNA here is from genome assembly GCA_028658305.1 of Pachyuromys duprasi. Classification (NCBI taxonomy): domain Eukaryota; kingdom Metazoa; phylum Chordata; class Mammalia; order Rodentia; family Muridae; genus Pachyuromys; species Pachyuromys duprasi. Next base: position 49,323,690 of record CM053763.1, on the reverse strand, counting down.
TAAAAAAAAAACTTAAAAATGTAGTGCTGCTTTATAAATTCTAACATGAAATTTTATCATTTTAAACATTACACATTTCATACTTGTAATTTATGTTACTATGTTATTCAAAGCTGCACCATAGCTGATATCATAGTATTTCAAATTAAGAAAGTGTCGTCCAGATTAGTAAGAAGCCACTTCCTTCATGGACATTGCTTAGTCTTTATTTGGGCTCAGGTTACTGGGACCGTTCACTGTCCATTTCAGGTCAGATGTGGGTAACGTCTTAGGAAGCAGAGTGGCCCCAGTCCATTTAATTCCCTAACAAGTTTATTCCTTTGGGCCAAATTGTCATGTGGGGCACCTGCCGTGCAAGTGCTAAAGACGTATCAAGTAAAACCCAGCCCAGCGGTGCTGTAATCATTGAAGTGTGCCCAGTGCATAATGGCACATTAGGTAGGCATTGATCTCTGCCAGTTTATGAGGTCCCTTACAGAATTAGGCAGACTCTTTCACCGGAACCCATGGAGCAGAAATTGCTACTTCTAAGCTAATCCATTTTCAAATTACCATCCACTAGTGACTTATGACCTCACAACAAATCCGCTTATCTAAGGCTCACCCCACCATCAAGGCAGAATCAGTCCTTATTTTCTATTATTTCTAGTTCTTTACCAAATACACATCCCTTTTCCCACTCTTTGTCCCCTTACATGGTCACTGGATCTGCGAAGATAAACATGATGAATGTTAAATGCTGCCTAATTGTCAGCGATGATTTGGAAGATTGGAAAATGGGAAAGGAGAATATGCAACTGGAAAGTAACACTTGGATCTGAATAGGCTGCTACACATGATGGCCATTTCATTTAAAATAATTAGGTCTGAATTGAATTATACTGTGTCTTTGATTCAATAAAGCACTCTATCATTACGAGATGTTATCATGTCTTGATAAATAGCCTGGGTGTCACCTAAGTGCCAGTGGATCAAGCTAAAAAAGTGAAATTTAAAAGATGAACCTTTATTATGAACTACGGAAGCAACACTCAATATGGTATTTAAACATCGTAATCTAAATGGAAGTGTGCGGACACAGAAGACACAAAAGTAGAACTTCCCGGAGTGGGTTTCTAATATTCCTTAGCAAATCTTGTCAAAGGGGTTGATACTAATGACATTATAGTCCTCAAAAACCAGTGACTCCAAGAATGAGTACAAAAAGGGTGTATTAAGGTGAAACTGACTCTCAGTTCTTTAGACGTCATATGGTGTAAGTGCCAAAGCCCTTTAGACATTATTAGGCTCTATAATTTATTACATACTTTAGAATTATTTACATTGTGAAAAATATCTTGTAGTATTTTATTTTAAATTGTTTCATATTGTCCAGTTAGATGAACTACAATTGGTGACTATATTAATAAATATATAAAAATTGCATTTACAAATTTCATGTAGCAAATTATATTCAAGCAGTAATTGGAAAATACAGTTGCAGCAAAATGATAGAATATATGTTTACAAATGCCTCAGACAAAGCACAGCCATGGCAGGGTGGTAGAAGAGGAAGAGAAAGAATTATTTCAATGTCTATAATTAAAGCTCATATTTTTGGATGTTTCTAAGTTGACATAATCAAGAATTCAAACATCTGGACCAATCGCTGCTGTGAAGCTCCACCATGGATGTCTAATCCACAGTGGCCTGTGCAATGGACTGGCATAATTGCCTATTCAGAGCTAGTAGCAGCACTTCAGTGTTCTGAAAGCCCATCTCCTCAAAGGCCCCGGGGCTGCTTTCTCACAGTTGCTTTCGAAGGGTGCACGTATGCCAGGGGTTCCTTCTGAATGCTAATCAGTGGTGTTTCTGCTTCGCCTAGTCTAGAGTACAGCAAGTCATTTGTGTAGAGAATACTACCTGCTCCAACTTACCTGTTAGTAAGCAGGATGAACAAGATGAAAAACAAATGCAAAAGAGAATTAGTATTTCCATTTCTGTTAAAAACCTCATAGTTAAAAACAGTATCACCAGTAATTGCCTGTGCCTGGGGAACTGCTAAATGTATATACACTGCAGAGAGTAATGAAAACTCTTTTCAGGTGCTATTTCTCTTTTCTTTTTCTTTTTCTTTCTTTCTTTTTTTTAACATTTCTTCATGTGTTTTCAATAGTTTGTAGTTTCAAACAAAATTAGCCTCCAGTCATTCATAGGTAAAAGTTATCACCATCCTCTGACTAATTCTATTATTTCTGCTCCAGGTTTCCAAAGTCAGCCATAGCTTTCATATTTTTCATCACCTCAAGAAATACAACATTTGAAATAGACACACAAGTCCATTGAAAGGATTATGTCTTCTAAGAAAGAACAGCCTCACAGGTAGCAGCATCATAGTACTTCTAAAAGAAGTGTCCTTTTGTCTCACTCAGAAAGCAAACAGGATAGACATCTGAAGCCAGAGAAAACAAGGAACAGTACAGGAGTATACCACAGAGGGCCTCTGAAAGACATTACCTAGCAGGGTATCAAAGCAGATGCTGAGACTCGTGGCGAATCTTATGAAAGAAGGGAGAAATAGAAAGAACTGGAGGAGACAGGAGCTCTACAAGGAGAGCAACAGAATCAAAAATTCTGGGCCCAGGGATCTTTGCAAAGACCAATGCTCCAACCAAGGACCATGCATGGAGATAACCTAGTCCCCTAGTTCAGATATAGCCCATGGCAGCTCAGCCTCCAAGTGAGATTCCTAATAAGGGGAGCAGGGGCTGTCTCTCACATGAATTCTGTGGCTGGCTCTTTGATCATCTCCCCCTGGGGGGAGTGCAGCTGTACCAGGCCACAGAAGAAGACAATGCAGCCAGTCCTGATGAGACCTGAAAGGCCAGGGTCAGAGGGAAGGGAAGGAAGACCTCCCCTATCAGTGGACTATGGGAGAAGAAGGAGCAAGGGTAGGATTGGGAGGGGACGAAGGAGGGGGCTACAATTGGGATACAAAGTCAATGAATTGTAATAATCGTAAAAGTAAAACAAAAATTAAAAGTGTCTTGTTATATACATCATAAGGAAATCTGCAATTAAACATAGTTGTCTGATAAGTACTTTAAATTAACATATAATATTCAATAATAGAGCTTTAAATCACATTGGTTAATTCTTCAACAACGATTGGCATTTGTGGTAACTCTGCAAGAGACTGTACTTTTGTCGTTATAGACATGTTTAAGTTATTTTAAAAAGACTACACTTTATTTTGGGTTTAGCATGCATTCCTTGACAATTTCTTAAGAATTATTAGCCATGTGAATTCCTTCCATCCAGAATATACCAATTTTTTAGAACCAGAGAAGACATCAATTTTCTTCATGAGAATATTCAGCAACTTGATTAACGGATATCTTCTTGTGAAACATGTTAGAGCATGGGGCTGGAGAGCTGCCTCTGGCCAAGGTCACTTGTTTCTCTACCAGAGGATGTGAATTTGGAAACCAGTGCACACATGGCGGTTCTCAGTGATAGTTAACTCGGATAGCCCAGAATTTGCTACCGTTTTCTGACATACCTAGGTACTGGGCATGCAAATAGTATCTGTACACACATGCAGGAAAAATATTCATACCCATTAAAATTTAAAAAAAGTAAATTTAAAAATAGACCCAGTTAGTGCTTTTCATATTTAGCTTGTCCTGCAGTTACTCCATATTTATAAGTTTTAGCCAGTTTTATCTTAGCTTACTTTTATATAATTATAATTAATATATTAAATATTCAGGAAATGAGTGATAAAATCAATGTCTTCAATAAAGCTGCCTCTTCTCTGTCCAGTCAAACTTCCAGAAAAGGAATAATATTTCAGATAGTTTTTGTTTCAATAGAGCGATGTGCAGAAAATATTTTTGCATGAATTATATTTATCATTCGCTTCGTCTTAAAACCCTTTTCCAATTTCCCTGATATTCCTGTTAAAAATAGGTGAATTTCAAGTTTGAAATTATGACTGGAACATCTGGGGAATTTTTCTCCTTCCTTTGTTCTCTGTGGGCTCTGTCTGTAGGCAGTGGATTTTAATGTGACGTTTTTCTTAGCTTCTTTACATTTCTACTGTGATCATTCCATCCAAACTTGGCAATCAATAGTTGTGTGGAATTTCAACTAACACATCTCAGATGTGTATGCTCTTAGCCTGCGGGATAGGGAAGGACTTAATTCAGAAGGCACCTCTGTCTAGCATCAGAGTCTAGACTAGCAATTGGTCGAGAATATTACTGTAACTTGGTGGTCTGTTAATTCAAGATACACATTAATCAAAATGCTGACAGCATCATTTTGTTGTTGTTGTTGGATGAGTGGCATCAGGTTTATTACTTTTGTTGGATGACTTTGTTGTTAACCATGAAGTAAAGGTAAAGATTTACTTCATTCATAGAATGTAAATGTCATAATTTATCTTTTGCCTGGGGCAAGATTTTCTAAAAGAATACATTTTTAAATTTGAAAAATATTGGAAATGAATACCACATGCTTCCAGTAAGGTAAAAATAATCTTACTTAAGGCTCAAAATTTTTATTTTAATATATAGGCTTTCTTGAGTACGTGATTTGAGACAAATCATTTTGTTTTCTTACTTCTCTATACTTAAAAGATTAAGAATAATTTTCTCTAAGTAATGTACTAGCCCTTGTTTTCATTTATTTGCTAAAAAAGAAACTAACATATAAAACAAAGCAATTATATACTTTTATACTCAAACTTTTATCTCTTTCCTTTCTTGTTTACTATGTATTCAATATTGTGCTCTAAGATATTAAGGCTTTTTCTCATGAATGTGAGAAAAAGGCCAATTAACATATTAAGATAATGATAATAGGTATTATCATGCATCCTTGGTTTTGATAACAAACTTTGTGGATACCAGTCAATGCCATTTCATAAACAAGTACCTGTCTTTTTTTTTTTTTTTTACTCATCTTTGTATTTTGGGTATTCTTAATTGTAATAACTTCGTTTACCATATCCAATGAAAATTTGAAATTGTGAGGACCCAAATATTATAAGATGTTAAGGGAACATTATTTTATAGTCTACAAGTATTATTGTTTTACATGTTACTATTGAAAATTGTAGTTAAAAGAATGTAAACTTGTGTAACTACTTTGGATATCAATTTGGCGCTTTCTCAGAAAAATGGGAGTAGTACTATCTCAAGATCCAGCTATACCGCTCCTAGCCATATATCCAAAAGATGCTCAAGTATATAACAAGGACATTTGCTAAACCATGTTTGTAGCAGCTTTATTTGTAATAGACAGAAGTTGGAAACAACCCAGATATCCTTCAATTGAGGAATGGATACAGAAATTGTGGTACATTTACACAATGGAATACTACTCAGCAATTAAAAACAAAGAAAACATGAAATTTGTAAGCAAATGGTAGGATCTAGAAAAGATCATCTTGAGTGAGGTAACCCAGAAACAGAAAGATACACATGGTATATACTCATTCATAAGTGGATATTAGCCATATAATATAGGATAAACATACTAAAATCTATACTCCTAAAGAATCTAAGCAACAAGAAAGACCCTAGGGAAGATGCTCAATCCTCATTCAGAAGGAAAGATGTGATAGACATTGGAAGCAGGAGAAGACAGGGAACAGGGCAGGAGCCTACTGCAGAGGGCCTCTGAAAGACTCTACTGATTGTGGTATCAAAGCAAAGGCTAAGACTCATCGCCAAACTATGGGCAGAATTCAAGTAATCTTATGAAAAAAGAGAAGATAGACATGGAGGGACAGGCACCCCAAAAGGAGACCAACAGAGACAAAAAATCTGAGCCCTGGGGGCCCTGAAGAGACTGATACCTCAACGGAAGACAATGTATGAAGAAGGCCTAAAACCCCTGCTCAAATGTAGCACATAGACTCAATCTCCAAGTGGGTTCCCTATTAAGGGGAGCAGGGGCTGTCTCTGGCATGAACTCAGTGGCAGGCTCTCTGATCACTTCCTCTTGGTGGGGGGAGGAGGCAGGTTGTGTGCAGCCTTACCAGGCCACAGTGGAAGACAATGCAGCCAGTCCTGATGAGACCTGCTAGGCTAGGGTCAGATAGAAGGGTCAGTGGTCTAGGGGTGGGGCATAGGGGGAGAAGTGGGAGGGAGGGTGGGATTGGGAGAAGAAGAGGGAGGGGGACATAGCCAGCACACAAATTGAATAAGTTGTAATAGATGATATTAATAAAAATTAAAAAAAGAATTACAGTTGAGTAGAATACCACTCTTTCAAGTCACTTTAGAAAGTGTCAGCCTTGTAGTCCTATTCAGTAAGGTAGTTTTCTGTCTACATTCTCATGCACTGTTTTTTTAATGTATTTCTACTGTATTTTGGAAAGGAGAATTAAAATGCAAAATATTACAGATTTCATCTGAAATTCTGTCTCTTGGTAATATATATATATATATATATATATATATATATATATACACACACACACACACACACACACACACACACACACACACACACATATATAGTATGCTTTGTTCTGAAAGTTTCAGCTTGCAGTATCTGAAACCACAACAGCAATAGAAACTTGATGATGGAAGCTCAAGGGAACTGGCATCAACATATTCAGAATGAAGTGCACTTAGCTGTTAAAAAGTGAGTGCTTGAGTCCCAGCTTTTGAAATGTAGATTATATTGTTACATTCAAGACTTAGGTTTATGCACAACATTCTACAAATACAACTTTTACTAACACACTATTTCCTTATACTTATTTCTTCATTGTTACATTCATTTCTGGTTAAATTCTGTAAAGTAATAACGGAAAAAGGAAGGACTGGGGCTGTTTCCATAGCAACTACCTCAGACCTCAGGCAATTCCCTAGTGAATCTGGGTAGTACTTGTAGACATAAATTGTTTCAAAGGCCAGTTGTGGCCCATCAGGGATATAGTTTTGATGAAACCCAGATGAACTGCAACTGTATTTTAGTCTATACTCCTACTTAAACTACAGTCAATTACCTGTGGTAATAGTAGAACAGAAATAGCATGAGTAATGAAATCTGCAGATCATCTCAAAGCATCATTTCAGCCAAAAGCATCCAAGCCAACCTCAATCAACTTCTTATTAAAACAACTGAGAATGTATTGAAATGGACAGATGTGACTTTCTTTTCCTCTTTCTGTGGTATAGGTGCCAATAGTTGTATAAAATGATACTTAAAATTTGGTCACAAAAGAGAAAAGACATATTACTCATTGTCTTTCTAGATTTCTGTTTCTGAGAGGAAGATGGAGTTTCTATCCCCATCAGATCTGTGGATACACTATCATAATTTACAATAATACTGGAGAGAAATAGGCCTAAGGAAAATGTACTTGATTATTTGTTAAGAATATCATGCAAATCCCAATTAAATGAGGCAAGTCTCCTCTGTCCCCTTTAACCTCTGAAGAAGGTATAACAGAGTATAAAACTATCAACATCCCTATATTGCTCTATAAATGTCAACACTCATCAATGTTTCTTCCATTTAATCTATCCAAGTAACTAGAAATTGGTAGATAAAGCAATTTTATGCACCATTTGGGGTCCACAATGAAAAAAATTTCAATATAATAACTTACAAAACAACCTCTAATCCTTTCTAGCATCAATTAAATCTGCAGCCTTAACAGCAGTTAAAAAGTGCTCTGATATATCACTCATAAACACCAATGACTATCTACCTATTACTTGACTCCTGAAACAAAAGCATTTTTTACATATTAACAAAATTATAATACAAATTAACAAAAATATAACACATCAACACAAGTAATAATGACAAATGACACATAAAATAAACCGCTAAAAACTAGGAGGAAACAAAGGCACTGAGGAAAATCTAGATTATGACAAAGTGTAATTGACGTTCTCTAGAAATAAAATATTTCTGTTATATTAAACCAAACAAGGAGGTAAACCAAGCAGATGGAGCTATTGGGACTTAAGACTATGATAAGTGAAATGATGATACTTAAATAGAAAAGTTGACAAAGTGAGGAAAATTTCACAGAGTGAAACAAAAGAATACAAAATGGAGTCATAGAGGTAAACTATAATTAGTGGGCATTAAATCCAGAAAATGAAACAAACAAACACACACAAATTAAAAAAAAAGTGCAGTGGCTCTAAAGCAGAATGTAAAGCACCCTGAATTTAATTGTGTTATAAAGAACAAATCATGTTTTTCGGATGAGGAGCTGTACTGAACAGTGTGATGGCTGCTATTGGCTGTAAACATGACAGGATTGAGAATCACCTAGGAGACAACTATGAGGCATGTCTATGAGCGATCATCTTGATCAGCTAAACAAGGTGAGAAGACCCACACTAAATATAGGAAGCATCATTCATTCATTGCCTTCAGGAAAGCTATTTGAGCATAAGTGTTTAGTATATTCTGCTTGCTGAGTGTGTACACTTGATGAACCAAAACCACCACCAGCTCTTACAACCATATCTTCCCACCTTAATGGACTATACTTGAATTGTGAGGCAAAATAAACCCTTCTCTTTTTAAGTTTCTTTTGTCATGTTATCTTTATTAAATCAACTCAAAAAAACACTATAAGAAACATTTTGTCTGTTTTCCTGACCAATAAATCCTTTTTCAGTGAAATGACTTATATTCCAAATATATCTATTTATCAAAGAGAATCAAACATCTACTCAAAGATTCATCTGCTATAACCCATTGAAAATCAGTTTACAAGTATTTGAAATAGAAACTGATTATCTACTAACACTATATTGAAAAAAATAATTGCAGTATAACTATTTGATAGAATGAAATTGATCAATAAAATTAGATACTCTTATAGACTGTGTATGCACTCCTAAATTATGATGTTAAGTAAATAATATTGAAAACATAAAAGGAAGACTCTAGGGGCTGGATGCATAGACCTCCCTGATAAAGGCAAATAGAGTAAATTTTATGGGTGGACTGGGGATAGGTGGGAACAGGAGAAGGAAGGATCAGATTTGAGGGGACAGGGGTGGAGGGAGAGAATGTGGGGAGAGAGAACTGGGGAACATTTAGGAGGGGGTGGAAATTTACAGCAGTGAAAATTTCCTGGAATCTATGAGGGTAACCCTAGTGAGGACTCCAAAGAATGGTGGATACTGAATTTGAACTGGTCATCTTTTGTAGCCAGGAAAGGTTTCCCAGCATTGGGCTGGGTTACACTAGCTTAAGTTGTTGGCCAAGGGGTTCCCATGGAGATCCCTATACATACTAGGCTGATGGCTAGGACAGAGGATTGCTCTCTAGTAATTTACGGTAGGGCTTCATTGCCGAGGATGACAACCATAAAATTCATTGAACCAAGAGAGATGGAGCTGGTGCCTTTGTGGAGACTTCAACGCTATATTCTAGTCTCTTTGAGGCATCTGGGAACTCTAGAGGCTACAGAAAGAGAAGCCAGGACCCAAAGCTAACCACAAAACCCTCCACCTACAATTTGTCCTGTCTGCAAGATAATGGTGGTGTAGTTGTATGGGAGTGACCAAACAATGTTTGTTTTATCTTAAGACCCATGCATGAGAGGGAACCCATGCTCTGTATTGCCTGGATAGCCAGGAACCAGAAAGTGAAGAGCCCAGACACCTAGAATAGAGCCAAACATGACTGGCAATAACAAAAACAACAGCAACAATAGAAAAAAAAATTATCACCTCCCTATGATAGAGGACTAGCCTTACCAGGCCACAGAGGAAGACAATGCAGCCAGTTCTGAGGACACTTGGGAATCTAGGGTCAGAGGGAAGGGGAGGAGGTCCTCCCCTATCAGTGGACTAGGAGAGGGGCATGGGAGGAGATGAAGAAGGGAGGGTGGGATTGTGAGGGAATGAGGGAGGGTTACAACTGGGATAAAAAGTGAATAAACTAATTTATAAAATAAAAATAAATTAAAAAGATAAATGATTATAATGATATTCTGCTATTTTCATAGATTAGAGTTGTGTTCAGTTGTCTTCAGAGTAGCAACACATGCAGGGAGCTATATCCTGACATGCAGAGAAAGAGAGAGAGTCAGTCTAAATTGGAAGTCTACATCAGGTGCTTCCTTTTGCATATCAGGGAATCCCGCAGAAGAATTTGCATAAAGAGGAGTCAGAGGAGATGGAGGACACCAGGAGAACAAGACCCACTGTATCAACTAAGAAGGGCCCCCAGGGCCTCACACAGGCTGAAGCTGCAAACATTGGGCCTGCAAGGGTCTGCACTAGGTCCTCTAAATATATGTTGTCAATGCTTTTGTGAGAATCCGAACAATAGGAGTGGGTGTACTTCTGCCTCTTTTGCCTGCTCCTGGAAATCTTTCCTTTGATTGGTTTGCCATGTCTAACCTCAATATCAGGGGTTTGCCTTGCCTTTTTATTTTTTATTTCATTTTTTATACTTTAAAAATTTTTATTAATTACAGTTTATTCACTTCGTATCCCAGCTGTAGCCCCCTGTCCCTTCCCCTCACAAGCCCACCCTCCCTCCCTCTTTGTCTCCTATGCCCCTCCCCCAGTCCAGTGATAGGGGAGGTCCTGCTCCCCTTCCTGATAGACCAAATCTATCAGGTTTCATCCGGAATGGCATCTGTGTCTTCCTCTGTGGACTGGCAAGGCTGCTCCCCCCTCAGGTGGAGGTGATCAAAAAGCCAACCCATGAGTTCATGTCAGAGATGGTCCCTGGTCCTATTATTGGGGAACCCTCTTGGATACTGAGCTACCTTGGGCTACTTCTGTGCAGGGGTTCTAAGTTATCTCCATGCATGGTCTTGTTTAGTGTATCTGTCTCAGAAAAGACTCCCGTGCCCAGATTTTTTGGTTCTGTTGCTCCTTTTGTGGAGCTCCTGTTCCCTCCAGGTCTTTCTGTCTCCCTCTAGTTTCATAAGATTCCCTGCACTCTGCCCAAAGTTTGGTTATGCATCTCAGCATATGTTTTTATATCCTGCTGGGTGAAGTCTTTCAGAGGCAGTCTGTGATAGGCACCTGTCCTGTTCCCTGTTTTCTCCTTCTTCTGATGTCCATGTCATTTGCCTTTCTGAATAAAGATTGAGCATCTTACCCAGGGTTCTCCTTCTTGCTTAGCTTCCTTAGGTGTACAGATTTTAGGGTGATGGGAACGTAAACTTGTAAAACCAATTTGGAAATCAATCTGACTCTTTCTCAGACAAATAGGAATAGTCTTACCTCAAGACTCAGCTGTACCACTCCTAGGCAGATATCCAAAAGATGCTCAAGTATACAACAAGGACATTTGCTCAGCCATGTTCATAGCAGCTTTATTTGTAATAGCCAGAAGTTGGAAACCACCAAGATGCCCCTCAATTGAGGAATGTATAAAGAAATTGTGGTACACTTACACAATGGAATATTACTCAGCAATTAAAAACAAAAAAAAATTCGCAGGCAAATGGTAGGCTCTAGAAAAGATCATTTTGAGTGAGGTATCCCAGAAGCAGAACGATACACATGGTATGTACTCACTTTTAAGTGGATATTAGACATATAATATAGGATATTATATGTCTTATATATATGTATATATATGTATATATATGTACATATATATGTACATATATATATCTTTGCCTTGCCTTTTTATATCTTGTTTTGTTCTGTTTGACTTGGAGGTCTGCTCTTTCCTGAAGAGAAAAGGTAAGTGGAACTGGGGGAGAAGGAAGGTGGTGGGAAGCTGGTAGGAGTGCAGAGAGGACAAACTGGGTTGAAATGTATTATATGAGAGAACTTATTTTCAATAATAATTTCAAAATACAGACTTGTCTAAAATGTGAACATAAGCATAGTATCAAAAGCAAAAAGACAGAAGCTGGGTAGTTAGCTCAGCAGTTAAGAACATGCAGTACATCTGTAAAGAACCAAAGTCTCTCAGCTGGGCATCTATCTTACAACTGTCTCTAATTCCAGCTCTAGAAGATCAGATGCCTCTCACCTCTTCAAGAACATTCCTTACACACTTGTGAGTACTGAGAAACACACACACGTGTAATTAAAACATAACGAAAAGAAATGTTGAAAAGACACAGAAAGACAAGAGAAATCTGTCTGTGTCATAAAAAATGTTGGATATCTTGTCTGTTTCTTAGTGCCTGCTATTGTGAAAACTCACAGAGCTGAGCACTTTGAAAATAAAATAGCTAATTGTATCTCAAGAACTCCTCAATTAAGGGATCACAGAAAAATAGAAAGGTGTCATTACAAAAGAAGAAATAGCAAGAGAAGAGGAGAAAAGGAAGAAGAGGGAGAAAGAAGAGCCTCAACATGTTTTGTGTTGCGTGTTTCATGACACTTACACAGCAGCGAATGTTAAACTAGGCTTAAAATCTCATTCCTAAAGAGATGTGCTCATGAGTCACATACTGTGGATATGTGTCTCTGATTATTTCATTTTTTTGTCTTCAGTATTTTTATTCATTGGCAGAGTTTGATCAGTAGAATAAAACAATGACACATTTATCTCATCATATAATTATATCTCTTGCTGATGATGGTGATAAAGGTTGAAAGTATTGAAAATAATCAACAGATACCCAAAACTAATTAGGAGGGAAGGCAAGTAAAAGGAATGACTTGGGAGCAAGATTTTGTGATCTCAGGAAAGTATTCAAATTAATGTGATTTCTGTTGTTTCTTATGTAAACAATAGTGTTTACTCCTAAGTCCCTTCTATCACTGAAATCCTTTAAAGATACAGGATGGGTTCTCAAAGACTGAGAAAAGTAGTAATGTAGTGTGAGGTATGAAGAAAAGACAATTTATAAAGACAAACTATGAATCTGAAATTGAATTTATGTTATACAGAAAATGAAACTACTTAGAGGCAGCTCACATGCCCAGCTTTCTTTTCCTCATTCTCATCACACTGGATTCAGGAAATGTTAGGCACATGTGCTACATGCTAGAATCTTTCAGGAGCAGCAAGCCTTAAGTCCTTCTATGAACTCATGGTCACCAATATCCAAGTTAAGTTGTGGAGGTACGAGCTTGCAAGTTAACCATATCACAAAGATTATCTATGAGCCCTGTCTTGATATTATTTTAGCATACTCAGCAATCTCTCATGTTCTCACATCATGTCAAAGAATATCTGAAGAGGTATTCTAGACCCTTCAAAATTTTAAGAGTGGTTACATCATATAGTGAAATACAGTTTTGCTATAAACCAAGTTATATGTTTTAAAGTAAAATTAAGTAACAGTTATAATACATTAACACAAAGAGTCAAAGATTCCTTATCAGAAAAATATTAATTTTTTACACTGTTATACCATTCAGAAAAAAAAAATTAAGTATTTTGTGACTTTTGTTTTAACTCAATTGACTAGGAATGTCTCTGCAGAATTACTCCTTGTCTCATACACTGAATACCACCTGTCTTACTTGGCTTAACATAATACCTCTAGCTTCATAAGTGTTGTTAAAAATGCAGGGTGTTGTTACAAATGTAGGGCTCCCATAATTTTCATTCTATTACGTTTTATAACAGAATTCTGATTTGCATAGAAGCAACAAATTCAAAAAGTGAATCAAGCCATCTACAAATAAGAAAACTTCACTTTTTTGGCTTTTTATTTTATTTTTTTATTAATTACACTTTATTCACTTTGTATTCCCCCATAAGCCCCCTCCTCCCCTCCCAATCCACCAAAATGAAAAACTCAAGTGATAACACATGCTGGAGAGGTTGTGGAGAAAAGGGAACCCTCCTCTACTGCTGGTGGGAATGTAAACTTGTACAACCACTCTGGAAATAAATCTGACTCTTCCTCAGACAACTAGGAACAGCGCTTCCTCAAGATCCAGCTATACCACTCCTAGGCATATATCCAAAAGAGGCTCAAGTACACAACAAGGACATTTGCTCAACCATGTTTGTAGAAAACTTCATTTTTAAAACACAACTTAGAAGATAAAAATAAGACTCAATCATGAAAAAAAATAATGTAGAGCTTTAGAGAATAGATATCAATGAGCTTATAAAGTTACCAGGAAAAAAATAAGCACTTTCAAAATCCATTAAAAAAATTTAAAAATGCTTCAATGCATGTTAAAATGAGTGTCATGAAATCAACCAAACAGCTATTAATAGATCCAATGTATAAAGAAAACCAAACAAGGCAACATAACTCTCTCAAGATGCACAGTAACAAGCATGGGAGCCTAAATTATTATGAGTCTGGGATCTACAGTTTTTGAAGAGCATAAGATGCTCTTCCCAATAAGCCAGGCCAATATTACATGATGGCCATGTGAAAATGACAGCCTTTAACCTTGAACCCAGTGACAGCTACACACTACCACTGACCTTAGCATTGCAATTCTACCATATTCCTTCACGTTCACATATTTTCAATTTGTCTTATGAAGTGATATGGAATTTTACTGTTCTCATTCCCTAGTTCAATGCTTTATTTTTTTTCTCTCACTGACAGACTCCTTGATGGTGCTGTCCTTCGTCAATGAGAACTCAACATCTCAATAATAGTATATTGGCATATAATAACTGTAGAATTATTTAACATCAAACACATATGAGAAAATATATAGCCAGCACTCTATAATGCAGAACTATTCTTGCATTCAGGAAGTAATATAAAAATATATTATGGACCTTGCCATGTTCACATTATACAAACACATATGTTTCTTAACAATAGAATACTGAGCCAGAGAAATATGTCATCCATCTAAGTTTAAATTTTTAAATAAAAATTCTGTAATAGTGGTAATAGCAGCAACCCCCTTCAGATTACTTCTGTTCAAAATTTCAGAGCACAACTTTTTAAATCCATTTCCTAACTTCACCACCTCTGGTAATGATTATTGCATCCACTACTTCTATGAGACATATTTTTTATATTTTACATATAGATGAAACCATGAAGCATTTGTCTCTCTGTGCTGTCTTACTTGACTTAACATAATATCTCTAGCTTTCTAAGTATTGTTAAAAATGCAGGGATCCCATAATTTTCATTCTATTGTGTTTCATAACAGAATTCTGATTTGCATAGGAGAAACAAATCTAAGAATCTGTTAAGAAGCATAGCTACTGTGGTGACAGGGGCGAAGGAGAGTGGCCTTTCCCTCCTTCATCCCTCCTAACCTGTGGCAGGCAGGAGAGCTGGCCCTGAGGTCATGATACCTGCTGCAGCACTCTGGAAAGTGGGTCCTGTGTCTTCCCTTTGGGCAGCACTGTAGAACTGGCTTTGATGGTGAAGGCGCAAGTTAGCCACCCAAGGGCATGAGAGCAGGAAGCTGGCCCTTTGCTTTGCCAGGTGCAGCATTGGTTGAAGTAGCCAGGACAGTGCTAGAGTTCTTGCCCTGGTGGCGTGGGTATGGGAGATCTGGCAGGCTAATAAACTCAGCCACCACCCAGGCCCAGATCCAGGGCTCTGAGTTGGCCCACCTCATCTATGGACTGTTGGAGCATGTGAAGGGGCCAGTCTTGCAGATCCAGAGCTACAGGATCTCCATGACCTAGGGCAACAGAGGATGTTCGCAAGGAGTACCAGTAAAGACCCAGTATTGATAGTGTAAGCAAAAACCAGAGGCCTCAAACAGACCAATGGGTCATTGTAATAGAGATTTGAAAGCAAAGAAGTGTGGACAAAAAAGGTATACTGTGGGACACACTGTGACACACCACAGCTTCCAGGCTGAGGTTTTTTTTTTTTAATGTTTTGTTTTGTTTATTTTTTATTTTCTTTTGTGATGGAGTTGCAAAGGCAGAGGATGGGTAAGTTCAAAGGGACAGGTAGATGAGAGGGACTGGGGTGCCTGATGTGAAACTTACAAAGAATCAATAAAAAGTTTTAAAAGAGAGAGAAGCATGGGAACTACAGCTAACAAATTCATTGTTTTCTTTAGACAAACTAGAACAACAGTTGTTAACTGAGTGTTAACATAATGAAAATAACCATGAATGGTAACGTATATCAAATGTGAATCATATATGCATAGGAAATTACTGTTTTATACATGATAAATATTAAATTTCCTCTAATTTTTAAAAGGGGACTTTAACCCTCATTTGTTAATACCTTTGTTTTATTCCCTCCATTCTTGTACTACCAACATGCTCAGCAAGGCAGAATCACAAGTGTAATACTGCTAAACTGTCCCTACTTCATGCAAAAAAAAAAAAAGGTTCTTGAAAAGATGCTGAAATGGGTTACAATAAGCAGTGTGTCCTCATTTAGGACTCCTAATTGTGGTTTGCATTAAGGGTGATAGTTCAGTTTCACATCTATGGTGAAAATTAAGATAACAGTTTGAAACTGACGGCTATGTTTGGCCTTGCAGTCTTTGAATGGATTCTGGGTGATAGTAACCATATGTGCCCCAGAAAATATAGAAAGGGCAGGTTAGCCAAAGGATTCTTCTGAATGGCAATCTGCCTACATACCAGCTACCTCTGTTTTGAAGCCCCTGGGAAAAGTGGCCAACCCAGGGAAATTCCTGAGTTTGAGGAAAAAAGAAAGAAAAAGGTAGCAATCCACTTTCTGATGCTTTTTCTAAAACTGAAATGTGGCTTTCCTGAAAAGAATTTTCTTAAAGTATTGGAACTCTCTCAAAAGTCAAAATAATCCATAGAAGAAGAGTATCTTGTGACAAAATGAAGTGCTCTTGATTTTTAAAAATTTATGTTCTAAATTATCTGCAAAGATATGTATTGGTATTATCTAAATTTTATGAGACATTTTAACATGCAAAAACATATTTAAAAAAATCTTACCTCCTTCACGTTTTTACTGCCCAACACACATTTCGTCATTTAAACTTGTTATTTTAAGGACCAGGACATTTTAAGTTCCTACAAAAATAAACATGATAATTGTTAGAATTCAGTCTACATTAAACACTTAATTATCCCTAAATAGAGATTTCTCAAAACAAAAAGTTACCCTTAAAATGCCTTTAACTACCGCCATATCTTAAATAGAAAAGTAAAATGGCAAAACAGAAAAGGTACCACATTAGGGACACATTAACTTTAGCAACCATTCACTCTGGTTCCACACAAGTTAATTTGTATTTACTACGTAGGGTTGGAGTCCTTGGAAATTCTTGTTGAGGCTCTGACTGTGTAGAAGGACATACAGTCCTAACTTGCTCTGTAAGCCTATGACATTCTCATCATTTTCATTAATGAAAGGCTCCAAATGACCACCCAACTAAATAGTTATGTCATGGCCGAGGCAGCAAGTAACTACATGTCACCTCAACAAAAGGTTTTCATTCATTATTTATGTTATTCTGGCTAAACACAAAAGGCAAGATAAGAGGCATAATTAAAATGTATCACATTGAATGAACAATAAAAAAGAAAGAGGAGCAAATAAAAATATTCACATTTGAATTCAAATATGATCTGAGAGTCAGTATTTTGCTTTTAGAACAAAAAATGAGTTGATCAAAACAAAAAGAGGAAAAGAGGAAGTGGAAATTTAGTACTTAATGATTAATCTTATTAGACACAATGTTTTTAAAGATCAAAGAGTCAATAGTTTGGTATGACTTCTGAGCTAATAGCTACTTCATAGTTATGTCTGACTATGTCTCTTTTAACTGTACAGTTTTAGGAAATAAAGAGTATTCTCTGTTGCTCTAGTTTTTGAGAACTATAAGCTATTCTATATTGCAGGAGTCAACAGATATTTATTATAACCTTTGTTATGTGATAAGATTAGGAAAATGTAAGCCTTGACTTAAACAAAAGTATAATTCTTTATCCCAATGGTGAAGACAAATGTCAGTGTTGTACACAGCTCTTGGATTATAAAATGGTATCATATGATGGTGAGAACATTTTAAGAAAGTTATTAGAAAAGTAATCCTTATGGCCCAAATAGTGTTTGGAAGACTCCTTTTTCTGGATCCTTTTGTTTTTCGGGTGCTGTGTTGGAAATCAAAATTTTATGTATGGTAGGCAACTATCAGCAAACCATATCCATAACCTTCATGTGGCTAGATGTGGAAGTTACTGTAATATATAAAAAGAACGGAGCCTGGGAAAGTTAGAAAGGAAAAGCATAAATCTTAACAGAAGAGGGAAAGTGACATAATTGGATGGAAGAATTAGGCTGAGCAAACAGCATTTGCGTGGCCTTCAGCATGGAAAAGTGGGGGAGGGGCAGGAGGTGGGAAAAGGATAGCAGGGTACCAAGGCTATCTTCTCATGCCATGAGAATTTACCTACAGGATTTGGGAGAGGAAAAAAGCCTTTACAGGATGTGACACTGAGGAGTTAATAGAATACTATCTCACCTCCCATCTTAATGATTTAAGTGGTGTTAGGTGGAAATAGCCTCCTCTTGAAAGATGGTGTGAGAAGCAGTCAGGAGACTTCAGGTGCAAAGGAGATAAGGGAGAATACAAAAAAGTGTTTGAAGATAGGAAGGCTTTGTTGCGGAGGTTCAGGGAGCATACGGAGACAATCAGGAGTCAGAACTAGAGGACCAGGATTAGTTTTAGTGATCGGAGACGACATGAAAGTTCTGGGTTCTCTTTAGTGGCTGACATAAAGTAAAAAGGCAAGCATGATGAGCTAAATCCCGAGTTTCTCCAAACAGACATTAACGATTAGTCTGGGTGTCACTGGGATCCGAGGGATACTTATGTTTTTTTGTTTTTTGTTTTTTTTTTCTCCCAGGAATGTTCAGGATATGGAGAATCCACTGCACTCTTGACCTGAAAACGGATGTCTTCTAAGACAGATCTTTCCAGGTTAGCAAAAGGCAGTCTTTTATGACTCTTTGCATTGCTTGACTGTGTGCGGAGGCTGTTTCCCATATGTGGGCTTCCTTCTAGCTTACATAGTGAATCAGAGTAGGAGGACTAAAGAAGACTGACATGCTTAGAGATGTCTGCTCTCAGGTGGTGACACTTTTTCTCAGATCTGAAGGAAGAACTTTCTGAATATCTTAATAAAGTATCAGGAAGCAAAAAGAGCAATAAATAAAAAGGATCTGGGGTTAGATCATGTGCAAAACACTCAGAAACAGAGAAAGTCATCGGTGTTGAGTGTGGAGTTATGGGATGTAAACAGAAGTACAAAACAATACAGTTACTACTGTAAGCCAAATGTCAAACAAGAAGTACACCATAAACACTGTTGACACCTATTCCATAATCATAACTTCCTACGCTAGAACATTGTACCTAGTTCAGTGGAAATAGTGCAGAAAACCAGACAGGCATGTCTGCATGCACAGGCATGTGCACGCGCGCACACACACAAACACTATCTCTGTCTCTAAATATTTTAATGAAAACTACTTACTTCCAAAATAAAGACCTCACAGTTACAACCACAATTTTGATTAAATATGACTCTGCAAAGCAGATTGTTGCTCAAACAAGTAGTCACAACTATGATTAAAAGGTGTTTATTTGTGGGGAAAAAACTGTTCTCAGTCTTTGATAGCCCAGAGAATGTGCTGGCACAGATGAAATGTCCCACCTCTCTTGGGAAGGTTAGATGAGCCAATGAGGCACCTGAAGACACTAGTAACTGCTCCAAGCTGACAGTTCTTTTTTTTTTTTTTTTTTTTTTTTTTTTACATTCCACACCATATAATTTTTCTACAAAAGAAAATATCTGTCAAAAGAAGATCCATTACTGTCAGGTAAAGATTCCTAAGAAGCAAACTTTTTAAATTGCTGTGATAGCAACAAATGAAACTTAAATGGGAAATTCCTAATGCAAATAGAGTAAATTTTTTTTTATCTTATCTTTTTTTTTCTCTTTGATCTTGGTATTCTCCTGGAAACTCTAAAGGGATATGACTTTGATAAATACAATGTCTGGTAGTTCTTGCTGGGATGTGCTATGAACAAATAAAGCATTCTACTCTCAGCTGGACCTGTTTTTATTAAGCAATGATTTACTAAGAGTTTTGAAAACTGAAACTGATACTGGCCATTTAATTTAAAAACCACAGTACATTTGTTAGAAACACTGAAAACTGGCATTAATGTTGCTAGAAAAGTTCATTTTAAATTTAAAACATCTTTTTCTTTCTCCTCATTTCTCTTTCTCTTTTCCTTTCTCTTTCTATTTTTCTAACTGTTCATCATGAAAAGAAAAGGAAGATAAGCCAGTCTGGGCAATACCATGGAATAAATCAAAATTATCAATTGAAATTTAATTTTATTTAACATGCAGGATTCCAAATAGTTATTTAGAAATAGTAGATTGATCTTATTTCTGATAACACAAATATTTTAATATTTATATTAAGTTCAAATCTGTTAAATCATTACATTTTAGAAATTTAAATCATTATTATCATTGCTTTTAGAGTACTTATTAAAATCACATTATTTAAGACATGTTGCAGTTTTGTGCATTATTATTATTTTTTCTTCTTTGTCTGCTTGTGTTAGTTTGTATTTTGTGGCAGGATCTTACTGAACTATACAGACAGGTCTTCAAGTCTGCCTTTGGAGTTACTGGTGTTATAAGCCTTTAGCACCAACCAGTCCTCTTCAGGAAATGTTTTAATAGAAAATTAAATTACAAATTTATTATTTGCATCAATCATAGATTCTAATGCATTTGAAATGCTAGGAGAAGGGGTGCTCATGGAAGCAAATCAGTGCCACATTGGGCCTTGGAAGATCTAAGGTAGCGTCCCATCATCCAGCCTAAGGCCCATACTAATAGAGGATATAAAAAGGTTTAATGTCCTTAATATAATTCTGTAGAATCTGTCTTTTAAGGAACTTCATTACACATTGTTAGATCATCCTTTTTTTAGAGTAGACCTGAAACAAAACATTTCATTATTTTACATTAATATTACACTGGCCATATGAGGAAAAATAATATTAATCCTTTAAAATAAATAGTACCTGGAATTATCTTTATTTTGTTTTTCAGCAGATGTTAAACTAGGCCTGAACAAATACTGGGGACAATTTGACACACTTGGCAGATCATAAAGGAAACCCATGGCAGTGGATGATTGTAAATACTTCTTTTAAAATTTGAGGAAAACAGTTTTTCTTCCAGAACATAAACAAAAATTATATAAATTGTTGTAGAGGTAACCACCTTTTACATAAATCTTTAAATTCCTATATTTGTTAATACTATCTCCTAAATTTTTATTCCTACATATCTTATGATAACTACAAATTATTTCCATACAATTGAACCTAATAAGATATACTCTGTTATGTGACTCCTAATGACATTCTGCTGTACTCGTAGATCAGTGCCTTGCTTAGCCATCATGAGAGAAGCTTTCCCCTGCCTCAAATAGGAACAACAGACAAACATTACGTGACAGAGAAAGGCCTTGGAATATTCAGTCCTAAAAAGGATGCCTTTATCATACCCTCCCATTAGGACTCAGGGAACCCTGTGGAAGAGGATTCAGAATGAATATAAAAGCTCGAATGGATGGAGGATTCACTTGAACTCAGCAAATGGGTCCTGGATCTCAAGGAGAAGTGGAGACCTGCCTCCATCCTAACTCAAGCGATTTCCAATTGAGAACCACTTGCAAATGAAAATTACATTTTCTCCAAGAAAGTTTCACTGAGAAGACAAGCAACACCTAAGGGTAGGCTGCATGCATAGCAACAGATCTCTATAGAACATAATTTCAATGGCATCTTTGGAGGCACCTTTCATCATAATGCCATACAAGGACTCATTTTTTAAAGAAAATTATCCCTTTTTAAAATATTTCATTTATATATTTTCTTTTCTTCTCCCTATCAACCCTCCAGGTCCTTTGTGTATATATTATGACTTCCAGTTTTGAGTTTTTTATAGAATTCCTGAGTGTGGGAATGAGTTGATCTCTGCTTTTTGTGCCTTCTCTTGAGCTCTTTTCTTTCTCTTTGTTTTGTCCAATTTCAGTGTGTAAGCTTTTTTTTTTTTTAAGCATTTATTTTTTGGTTCTGTTGCTCTCCTTGTGGAGCTCCTATCCTCTCCCTATCTTACTATTTCCCACATCTTTCGTGAGATTCCATGAACTCTGCCCAATAGTTGGCTATAAGTCTCAGCATCTGCTTTGATATTCTGCAGGGCAGAGCCTTTCAGAGGCCCTCTGTGACAGGCTCCTAACTTGTTTCCTGTTTTCTTATTCTTCTGATGTCCATCTGCTTTGCCTTTCTGATTGGGGATTGAGAATTTTAGGCAGAGTCTTCCCTCTTGATTAGTTTCTTTAGTTGTACAGATTTCAGGGGTCTTCCCTGAGACTGATACTCCAACCAAGTACCATGCAAGGAGAAAACCTAGAACCCCTGCACAGATGTAGCCCATGGCAGTTCAGTGTCCAAGTGGGTTCCATAGTAATGGGAAGGACTGTCTCTGACATGAACTTATTGGCCTGCTCTTTGATCACCTCATCTGGATGAGGGAGCAGCCTTACCAGGCCACAGAGGAAGACAATGCAGCCACTCCTGATGAGAGCTGATAAAGTAGAATCAGAAAGGAGAGAAAGACCTCCCCTATCAGTAGACTTGGGGAGGGGCATGAGTGGAGAAGGGGGAAGGAAGGTGAGATTGGGAGGGGAGGAGGGTGGGGTTTATGGGGGGGGATACAAAGTGAATAAAGTGTAATTAATAAAAAAAGAAAAAAGAAAAAAGAAAATAAAAATTTAATAAAAAATAAGAATTATAGTAATCTAAAACTTAGCATAGTGATTAGTAGAGAACCTGATGTTTAAAATATAAAATAAAAATCTACTTAAAAATATATTTATTGATTTTATTATTAGCAGAAAGGAACCTGTTTTATTTTTTTTTCTTCTTCTTCTTCTAATGAGCTACAGAAAAGGGATGAACGCAGATGGGAGGTGGGGTGGGGAGGCACTGGAAGGAGTAGACGGATGGGAAATTGTGATTAGTATATATTATTTGAGAAAAAAAAACTCCATCTTCCCTAAAAGCAAAAGAGAGATACACTCTATCATATATATAGCATATAAATAACAGACGCAAATGCACAACTTATGCATGCTCCCTTTAGAATCATTAAATGTGTTGTATAGACTTTATTATGATTTGAATTAAATTATGTGTCAGCTTGTATCTTCTGGGTACTCAGCATTCTCAGCTTTGCTGGAATCCTTATATTCTCCAGAAGATGTGTGATCTACTCCAGTAAATGCTTAACTTTTCAACATGTTGAATGCTTTATTTACTCAGGGCTAAAGACATAATTGAAACATTGGTTCTTCCTCCCATTTGTTATACTTCCTATTCTGAAGTAGGTTTTCCAACATAATTCACCATTTTTATATTTGAAATTTTTCTATAAATTATTGATTCTCTTTCTACCGCAACTGATTTTAACTCTATTATGGTTTAAAATTGGTCAATGTTTTTTTTCTTTTTTTAATTTTGAAAGGTTTGCACATTTAATAAATTTCACTGGTAAAACTGCAAGAGGCTCTGCAGCTGCTTTGATACACTGCTAGGCAGTTTTCCAGAGGCCCTCTGCCGTAAGCTTCTGTTCGATTACTTGTTTTCTCCTACTTCCCTTGTCCATCCCATTTGTCTAAGTGAGTATTGATCATCTTACTCCAGGTCCTCTTTCTTGTTTATCTTCTTGAGGTGCACATATTTTAAAGCAGATGCAGAGACTCATAACCAAACCTTCGGCAGAGTGCAGGGAATCATAAGATAGAAAGGGGAGTTAATATGACTGGGAGAGGACAGGAGCTCCAAGAGGACAAAATAGATCAGGGCACTGGGGTCCTCTATGAGACTGTTTCTCTAGCCAAGGACCATGTATGGATATAACCTAGAATCCCTGCTCAGATGTAACCCATGGTAGCTCAGTAACCAAGTAGGTTTCCCTAGTAAGAGGAACAGAAACTATTTCTGACATGAACTCAATGACTGGCTCCTTTCCCTGCCTCCCCCACCTCCCACCAGCCCACTGAGGAAAGAACAGTCTTGCTAGGCCACAGAGGAGGACATGGCAGCCAGTCTTGAAGATACCTGATAAGCTAGGGTCAGATGGAAGGGGAGAGGAACCTCCCCTAGCAGTGGACTTGGAAAGGAGCAGGGAGGAGATGAGGGAGGGAGGGTGGGATTGGGAGGGAATAAAGGAGGAGGCTACGATACAAAGTAAATAACCTGTGATTAATATAAAAAAATTAATAACAAAAAACTGCAAGAGTCAAGCACAGTTTTTTAAATGTCTATTGACTGCAACACAAATATATTTGTATTGTCTACCTAAACACCTGAAATAGCCTTCATCTCAGAAACTTAAGATTTTTGTTTACTTTCTAATAAATAGTATAATTTCCAATTTTATTATTTTTTTCATTTTTGTAATTTATTCAATTTATATCCCAATTGTATCCCCCTCCCTTGCCTCCCCTGAGTCCTATCCTCCCTTTTCGCCCATCTCCTTCCCCTAATCTGCAGAAAGTGGGTGCCCTCCACCCCTATCAAGTCTCATCAGGACTGCATTCTTCCTCTTCCTATCTGGCTTGGTAAGGTATTCCTGCCAGGGCCAAGTGATCAAAGAGTGTACAAGAGAGTCCATGACAGAGACAGCCCCTGTTCCCCTTACTAGGAGACACACATGGAGATTGACCTGCCCATGGACTACATCTAAGCAGGGTATCTAGATCCTCTCCATGCATGGTCCTTGGTTGATTCATCAGTCTCTGCAGCGCTCCGTGGGCCCAGATTTGTTGGACTCCTTGTGAAGTTCTTGTCCCCTCCAGGGATCCTTCCAACCCCTTACTCTTCCATAAGACTCCCTATGCTCTTCCCAAAGTTTGGCTGTGAGTCTCAGCATCTACTTCAATCCCCTGTTGGGTAGTGTCTCTATGAAGACATCTATGGTGGCCTCCTGTCTTGTTCCCTCTCTTCAACCACATCCAGTGTTTTTTCTATTTGTCTTTCTGAATGAGAATTAAGCATTCTCCCTAGGGTCCTCTTTGTTACTTACTTTCTTTAGGTCTGTGGATTTTAGTATGGTTTTGGTATGGTTATTCTGTATTATACGGCTAATACCTGCTTATAAGTGAGTATATACCATGCATGCCTTTCTGGTTCTGTGTTACCTCACTCAGGATGATCTTTTCTAGTTCTATCCATTTGCCTACAAATTTCATGATTTCCTTGTTTTTAATAGCTGAGTAGTATTCCATTGTGTAAAATTACGATACTATCTATATCCATTCTTCATTTGAGGAAAATGTATGTTGTTTCCAGGTTATTAAAATAAAACTGTTATACTTCTAAATACTTATTTCTTCTAATGTTCTCTTACCATCTGTATGAAAACAATTTAACTCTGAGGTAAAATATCCCAGATCCTAAGAGTAAAGACTATGAGTCTAGTACCAGACAGTAATACTTATAACACATAGCTATTAATCTATAATTTTTAGAGATAATCCAACCTAATTTTTTCTTCTGTACTTTTTCACATTTGATCTTAAGACTTTCATCTTTAAACTTACTGGCTTTAAACTGGTAATTCTTCTCTTAGATCAGATGGCAACATCTAAATCTTTACTGTTGTAATAAATACAGTATTAAATGATAAAAAGGAACCTCTTTGAGTCAATTTGCCATAGTTCTAGAACATATGCTGTCTTCCTGAGTCTTTGTTTTTCAAGGGTAAAGGCAAAAGAAAATCATTTTTCAAGAAATATTGCACTGAAATGTCCTACTATAGATTTTTTGTTGTTTTGAATTCTTTATATATATATATATATATTATTTTATTTTTAATTACATTGTATTAACTCTGTAACCCAGGTGAATCCCACTCCTTCATTCCCTCCCTTGTCTACTCCCTGCCCCTTTCCAAGTCCACTGATAGGAGAGGACCCCCTCCCCTTTCATCTGGCCCTGGTTTATCAGGTGTCTTTAGAACTGGCTGCAAAGTACTCCTCTGTGGCCTAGGAGGGCTGCTCCTCCTTTGCTGGGTGGGGAAAACAAGTAACAGGACAGGGTCTTACCACAGAAGGCCCCTGAAAGACTCTACCTAGCAGTGTATCAAAGCAGAAACTGAGATACATAACCAAACCTTCGGCAGAAGGCGGGGAATCATATGAAAGAAGGAGGAGTTAATGTGATCTGGAGAGGATAGGAGCTCCACAAGGACCAAATATATCTGGGCACAGGGGTCCTATATGAGACTGTTTCTCCAACCAAGGACCATAGGTGGATATAACCTAGAACCTCTGCTTGCCTATATCCCATGGTAGCTCAGTATTTAAGTGGGTACCCTAGTAAGGGAAATAGGGACTTTTTCTGACATGAACTCAATGGCAGACTCTTTGATCTACTATAGCTTCTTAAGCTCACTCAAAACCTGGTCCAGGTTTTATGTACTGCACATTCCCATTCGTACATTGAATCATGAACTGCTACTTTAAATAACTTAAGGGTGGGAAAGTAGACACCAGAGATTGTAGCAACCAGAGATAGAAAAGTTTTACCAACGTGTTCTTACTTCACATTTGTGGTAGAACAAAAGGTCTAGTTTACTATTGCTCAAAGGGTGATTACAGAAAACAGGAATGCACATGTTTAAGGAGACAGAAATTTTTAACTTGATCTATGCATTATATAATATATCTACAAGTTAAACATTACATTACTGTATATATGTATGCTGTTTAGGATTTCATTTTTATGTATCAATTAAAAATAATTTTAATTCAACTATTGTAAAGGCTGATTTGGGGAAGGTCCACGTAGAGCATTTATTTCCCTAACATTCTGGAGACTTAGGTCTCTCTAGCACTGCCTTCCCCCAAAGACACTGTGAACTCAAAACTAATTTTTTGATGCCTATAAAACTGGGTATCAGAATTCAGTGAGTTTATGATGTTTGACTGATATAAAATGATAATCTATCTTTAATCATAGATAAAATAATCTGTGATTTCCATTCCTGCAAAGATTCTGAACAAATAAACTACAGAATGACACTACTACACAAGGAATAAGTTCCTGCAAAACATCCTCTTCACATGTAGTGCCTTGACCCTCATGTGACAGTGGCTTTGCTTCAGCCACCTGTAGCGCAGGGCAGAAGCCTCAGGAGCTGGCTCATGCTGCGCCACTTGTGAGACTCATGTGTCTCAGGCTGACGCTGTTTCGATTTTTTTTTTAAATTTTAGAGTTATGGCACATAGCCTAAGCTGTCTGTGATGAATAGAAAACATGTGCAATGTATAAACTTTATTGTTTCTAGGAACACAGATGTTGAGGTCATCCTCTCTCTCTTCTTTTTCTTTTCTTTTCTTCTTTCTTTTCTTTCTTTCTTTCTTTCTTTCTTTCTTTCTTTCTTTCTTTTTCTTTCCGTCCTTCATTTCTTTGTTTGTTTCTTGTAAATACCATAGTATAACTTAGTTTAGCCTCAACTATGTACCATGCAATAGAAAGCACACAAAGATAAAATATGTCCTCACACACATGTGCACATACATGTACGCAAACACTTATGCACTTACACACACAGATACATACATACATACACATACATACAGATCGTCATGGCAAAAATAGCAGCCAATTTGGTCTCCTTTAGACAACATTTATTTAGTGCTGTCTACATTAGCAAGAATTCCAGATAGCTGGCAGCTAAGAATTGATCTTACAGTTATTTTCCTGAGTAAAGCTAATTTGGGTGGATATTTAGCTCAGTAGTAATATGCTTGTTTACCATTCAGAACACCTGAATTTTGAACCCCAAAAGTTGAAAGGAAAATAAAATGTTTTTGAATATACAATAAATAAAATAATAATAATAATGGAGAACGTAGTTACATTTTTAAAATAATAAATCTAACACTGTATACTAGAATATGAATAGTAAATGAATATCAAGGTAACTAAAGAGAATATTATCATAATAATGGTTGGTAGCTATAATTTTCTGTGTATTCTATTGAACGGATTAGAGTAGGAAGTCAATAATTTTAGAGTAGGTAATCAAATCAACCCAAATCAAATTTTACAGCACTGGAAAAGAACATATCACATTGAAAATTAAAAACAGGAAATGTCAAAGGTGGATTTGTTGGTACACTGAGTGAACATGGACGACTTAAAGGAAAGGGCAGGATGTGTTCTCTGCTGCCTTTACCTCATGACAACTTTGTTTTTCATGGCATCTGAATGTAGGCACAAAACCCAGGCACACCCTAAGGATTCCAGACTCCCTCTGACTCCAGGGATGTTATACTTAACGACATTATGATTTGAAGATAATTTTTTCAAAATTTTCAAAATGTGGCAAAGGAGATGAGAAAACTGGTGGAGCCTCAACCCTGCGTAAAGAACTATGGGTAGCCAAGGGGATGCTGAGAGTGGGTAACAGTTATCCCCAGCGAGGAGCACACCAATGACTATCCAATACCAAATGACCAGCTCTGAAAGCCTAGGTAAAAGCAACATTATATAGATGAACAGGTTGTATTTATGTATTTAGGAACATAAATATATATATATATATATAAAGAAAATTAATATAAAGATGCTATAAATTTGAAAGAGAACAAGAAGATGTATATGGTAGAGTTTAAAGGGGAGAAAATGGTGCAATTATATCAAAATACATAAAAATCATTAACAGAATAATTATGTCTTACAATTATAATAAAAAATTATGTAAATCATTTCTTTATAGACCAGACATGTAATAGTTTAACCAATTCTTAAATAATACACATAAAATTTTAATGATTAAATCTCACATTTACTCCTCTTGTAAAAGCCATAGGACATAATAATTTTTAGTGAATAGTAAAATATTTAATCTTATAATAATAATTATTAAAATTAGTATCTATTATAAATATAAGTGTAACAACCATACAGTCTTACAAATTCTTGTTCTAAATAACTAAATTTAGCATTATCTTTATAAGCTTATATAGAAATTCTATCATTAACTTTTTAAATAATCACTTATTAATTACATTCAAATTTGTGTCTTGTATCTTACAATAACATATTTGATACTATAGTATTTTAATTGTTAATTGACTCATCAATTTTAAGCATTTAATGTAACTGTAATTATTTTATATTAAATAAAATAATGTTTTTAAAGTTTTTTTCCTCTTTTTAAATATTGTCTGGCATTTGTAACATTAGTGCTCTGTTGAAATTATCTCCTATTATTTTCTTGTTTTTTTCTTAGTGAGATGATGTTGTTCAATTCGAACGTAACTATTTTAATTTATATTTGCTTCTAGCTTATATAAGAACCTATTCGGAAAAAAATAGTTAGCATTGTTAAATTGTGATAATGCAAAACTAAAACATGTAAAATCATGAAATGAGAGAGGACTTATTTCACAGTGCATAGTACGATTTCAAGCAAAAGAAACTCGTAACTTACAAAACATTCCCTGGTTTTTGAATCTCACAAGTACATTACTCTCCTACCAAGTAACTAACAAGATAATAGGGATGGTTTAAGTCCACATATTAAGTTATTGTCAAAGAAGAGAAGGAGAGAGAGACAGAGACAGAGAAGGTGAGTTACCGTTAGGTGCTCCTGTGACTCTTCATTCTGTTTTTTGTTGCTGACTTTCGAAAGATGATTTTCTTTTTTCAGTCTTCCAGAATCACATTTTTGTTTTTAAACCAGAACCAGATATTTCACCCTTAATGGCTAGTTTCCAAATCTAAAAAGCACAGGGAGTGGCTGTAGGGTGCCCTCAACTGAGGTGATTACATGCAGGATCTGCTCTGTGTCAAAACCCTTTTTGCCGCCTCACATTTTCTAAAAATGGAAAAGGTGAGCTTTCACACATAGCAGGCTCCAAATAAACAGTGCGCCCAGCACACAGCTCGTGATACCAGCAAAAACATTTTTTTTTCAACCATAAGGAAATTCTTCTGCCAGCTGGTCCCCTCTATCCTAATAGGATATTTCTCCACATTAATGCAAAATTCAGTGTAGGGACTCTGAAAAGCCCGCATCCCTCAGGCTACGTTTGTCCCAAAGAAGCATTAGCCACATGTAGCCTTAAGGGACAGAACTCACCAGAGTAACTTAGAGTTAACTTGGAAGAGAGAAAAAAAATAAAAATAAACAAAATAAAACTGGGTCACTGTGGTGAATGCTTATGCCGTAAACCCGTGGAAGTGATTTTACTTTTCTGATTTTATTTTCTTACTTTCACCTTTCCGTTTCATAGATAGAAGTACTGTGTCCAGGAAATGAAGCCTGAACTAGATGATGGTTACCCATGAAGTTGTGGATCAGTGGCCAAGGTCTTCATCACCTTCCCTGCAGCATTCAGAGCACCCTGCCCTCATGCTGAGAATAACAGGCTAGTGCTCTCTTCCTTCTTTAAGTTTTTTTAACCTTTCAGTTTTACCTCATGTGAGATACTCGTAATACTATTTTCTTTTTCAGTTTGAAACCTAAAAATTAAACACATTGTAATGGTTTAATCGGTTCTCTCATTTGTCCTGGTATGTGCACTTTCTATTCTAGTATTTGCAGTACATTTCACATTCACTATACTTCACTACCCCTTGTCTAAACTTATTTCATCAGTTATTATGGATGCTGAGTTGCCAATAAATTATTTAGCTGAAATAACTGTTCTCTGGTGGATAGCATTCTTAGGATGAACTCATCAAAATGCAACCACCTAGGGAAACATTCACTATAAATCTATATTGAACACCATCATATTTCTAAATAAACTTTGAAATAAATGTAATTTAAGACAACATATTTATTTTTTTTTAATTTTAAACAATCAAGAAATATTAGTAACAGGTTTATACCAGAAAAGAAACTATGAATGATTAGACAAACGTGACAGTTTTCCAAAGAACTTGTCATACAGTACGTTTTGGGTCATATCAGAGCTGGTATTTTCTTGTTCATTGAAATGAATGAGCAATGATCATTTCTTAAGTATTTAGCCTAAAATTGCTGCTTCTGAACATTTCAAATGACAATATATACATTTGAAGATAAAAATACATTCTTTTCTTCGATATGTTATTTTCTTAGCTTCTAAGTGTTAATTTCAAATGTATAACCACAAATTAGTTGACAACTTTGAAACTCACTTTAAACTGGGATTTCATTGAAAACTCTGACCGTATTTATAAATTAGTGCTTAGGCCCCGCCTGCTTGTTAGAACTTTTGCTGTTAGCTGCCATGAGGCTTATCAGAAGTAAGTCTTTGATCATAAGCAGCCATTTTGATAACAGAGCACCTTAATCAGAAAAATGACTAGCAAACAGCACCCCCCTCCACTATTTTGAAAGTTTTCCCTTTCACTGTTACCTCCACATAAGGATTGCTCTTCTTTTGCTTTGCATCTTTCTATAGTGTCCATTCTTGACATTCACATACTTACCTTTATTTCTTTTTGGCTTTAGTCTCCATAATAAAGATATAACTGTGGTTGACATGAACAACAATTGGGCATTATCCAGTTACTCTTGTCATTGATGTCATTACCTTCAAGGCTGTGTCTATCATTCTCAGCTCCTTAGCAGTTTGAAGACGGCCATTTAGCCTTGTAGTCTGACGGGGAAAATTTCTCGTAATTCTTTCTTAGTTCAGCATCTGTTAGTGTCATTCATTTAAGCGGGGTCTCTGGAGACTGTAGTGTTACTGGTGGAGGATTTTTCTTTGAGTATCATGAAGAGTTGTCATCCTCCCTTGCTTTTTCCTAGTTCCTTCTGCAAAGTCTTTTGTGAGGGGACTTGTTTTTCTATTTTTGTTTTGTTTCATTTTCTTCCCCTGTCTCCAATTTTCTCTTTACCTTCCATCCCTGAGGTCTTGATTATAGGCTCTTTTAGGGCAGAGGTGTTTGGCTTAAACCCGACTGGTAATCTTTGACTCTCCTGTTCTTGGGTATGTGCAGCCCCTTTGTATCATTTGGAAGTTTTCTGCCATTACTTCTTTGGGAAGGTTTCTAGCTTATTAGCATCCTCAGGTTCAGTAGACCACAGCCTGCAGCTACAGTGTTGTTCCCAGTTTACCAATGAGCTTCTTTATTACTCTTCATGTGTTTACCTTTCTTCTCTTCCAGCTGTGTATTTTCAAATACCTCAGTTTCCAAGACCACAGATTGACTCTTACGTAATATGGGCTGCTACTGACACTCCCCTAAATCAGTGCTCATTTCATTTAGTGGGGCATTCACCTCAAAGATTTGCTTCTGATTTTTAAAAATTGCTTCTATCATGGTATAATTATTTTTTGTGAGAGTACTGCATCTTTGCATTCTCTTTCTCTCTCTCACTTTCTCTCTCCTGAATCCCATCAAGCTTATTTAAAACAATAGTTTCAAATTCTCCTCCTGTAAACCATTTGCCTTGCTTAGGACCTGACCTATAAGTGCCAAAATATCTTGGCCATATTTTTCTAAAAAGCCATAATGTGTGTGAGTAAACTATTGAAGCAATTTTAGTTCAGTGCTTGTGATTTGAGTTTGCTTGTGTTTTTCCTTTAGGAATTCCACATGGGCTTTGAACCTATAGTCACTTCTGTTTTAGCACTGGTGAACACATCCTCTCCAGCCACTTCTTTGGAGACTAGGGGAGGTCTAGATGCATCTTTGGAAGCCACTGCTGTGTCTGTGCAAACACACTCAATGCAGAATGCAAAGAATTTCTCACATTAGTGTGAAAACAAACAAAATCAATTAAAATAATCATTACAAAATATCAAGACACAAGCACTATAGAAAGACAGGACTGAAAAAATATACAGTGTGGGCAGGAATGGTGAGAAAAATTTTTTGCATTTATTAGCATAATTTACAGTAATGTGTTATATTTGGATTTACTTTATTTACGGTTATGCTAATTTGCAATCATTTCAAGGTAGCTAGTTATGACAAAATACATTTTTCTAAGCATTTTAGTAAGTATAAAATAAAATTTTAGAAACAACAAACTCAAATAAGACAGAAAAAAGACATATTGCAAGGATAAATCATTAACCACAGGGAAGAATGTTAGGCAAGTGGAAGAAAGAAATGAGCTATAATAAAGCTAGAAAATAAATTACAAAATACTACAGTAAGTACTTATCTATCCATAATTTTCTTTTTGACATAACAGTGGATTAAGATATCCAGTTAAAAGACATGTAGTGATGAACTATATCAAATCAGCATAAAATCGTAGTTGATGAAAGCCATTTATTTCGCCTCTAAGGCCACTAGTTGATTGACACTAGCTTAGCCACCTGTAAAATGAATATCACAGTACTGCCACACTGTTAGAATTAAATGACTTAATACTTGCATAACAAATCACTGTCAAAACAGCTCTGGATAACAGACCATTACTGCATTGTTATCTATCTCATTACCATTGGCTTCACCCATTTTAAGTATATTCAAGGGAATGTTCTACTTGAAGAATGATAAAAAGAAATAATTTTGATGATATGCATAACTACGCATTGTAGCAAAGGGTGTCCCTCTGCCTCTGTATGTCTCAGCTGCTAGTCTGTCTTGAAAGATCAGTCCTTCCTGCAAGGCCTTTTAAAGGGAGTTTGCATTTGATAAAAGTCCTGGTGAACAGCACCAGGAAAGACAGCACCTTAGGTGTAGGAATAGTTAAAGCCTTCACTGCCTAGACGGGATCAGGTGTTCCAGCATTCCACTCACTGAAGAACCACCAGAATATGCTCATGATCTCTGTTTAAACATTTTTCATCTGACTATCTATCTATCTATCTATCTATCTATCTATCTATCTATCTATCTATCTATCTATTTATCATCTATCTATCATCTATCTATCTATCTATCTATCTATCTATCTATCTATCTATCTATCTATCTATCCCATTTACATCCCAAGTTTAGCCCCTTCCATCTGTATTCTCCTCCCAGTCCTATCCTCCTTCCCTCTTCCCCATTTCCCCTCTTCCTCAGAAAAGGGAAGCCCTCCACCACACCAACACCTACCCATCTCAGCACATTGAGCCATATCAGGGCTGAGCAAGTCCTCTACCACAGTGGCCAGGCAAGGCAGCCCTGCCAGGGGAAGTGATTGAAAAGCATGCAAGAGAGTCCTTGTCAGAGACAGCCGTTGCTCCCCTTACTAGGGAACCCACATGGAAACATTTTAAATAAGAAAATACTGCATTATTAGAAAGGTTCTAATATGATTATGGCATATTTGAATTAATCTCATTAAAATATTGAATATTAGGAAAGCTTTCCAATGCTCAGTAATATTAGCAACAGCCTATGATTATTTATTTTATGATCTTGGAATATACACTTCTTCTTAGATATCTAAAGTGATGAAAAACACATTGAACAAATGCAACATGGGGATTAAATGCTTTATTTGGTTTACACTTCCTGTTGACAGTCTGGAAGGATGTTAGAGGCAAGAAGCTATGGAGGCAGACTGCTTACTGGTTTGTGCCCACAGTCTTGCATTTATTTAAACACCAAAAGTATTCAATTCCTTTTGCAAAAGGAATTCAATCAAGTTTGTTTGCAAAATGTTATGTTCACCTTAGCAAAGCTCTTACTTTGTGTAGTAACAGAGAGACCTCCTTCAGTTCAATCAAAGTGAAAACATTATTCCCTCCTTATAAAGATTTGTGTGATGAAGGGAAATCATATCATTTCCTGAGTACACATTCATAGGAGGGTATTAAAGCATAAGAGTAAAAAAATAAATACTTAAAAAGAATATTTTGGGGAAGAATAAAATCTTGCAGAAATTAACTATATAAATAGATAGAGACAGATACATGTTTCTTCCTTGTTTCCAAATCCATTCCTAAGCACAAACCCCTTCATACAATGAACTGTAGTCTCTAAACAAATGGAAAGCTTATTCTCTCATTATATTCCTTCATGAACCTTATGGACAGATGTGAGTCTTAGTCATGCATCATGGTTTATTACCATCATTTCGGTTTATGCAGCCCAGACTAAGGATTTTATTTTTTTTAATTTAACTTTTTATTTCTTTGGTATTACGGTAGACAAAAAGCAATATACCATGATTTTTTCTTTGTTATAGCACATCTGCACAATAAAAAATATTATGTCAGATATGTTATATTTACAATGTGACTTTAAATTTATGTATATCTGTTTATTCTCTTCCAGAAGGAAATTCATTTTTTTAAATTTTGAAATGTGGTTTAAAAGGCGGTGCTTTAACGTTTTATACTATGAATTATCCCTGAAGTATTTTAGTAAGCGGGAGAATCAACCCCATGTGCAAATGTATAAGTAAAATTATCTGAAGAACCATAGTTTACCATTATGATAACTCAACTGATGTTTCTGTCACCATGACACAAAGATTTTTAAAATTACAGGACAATGAAGACCTTCCAAATATGGTTGAGCGGTAGCTGCCTGGCTTTGCTGGCTGAGTATATGAACAGGATGATTTCTCTGAAAAGCAGGTGTTACAGGAGGACAGAAGTCAATTTGGGTTTTCAACCAAATAATTTTCATTAGTACAGGAGCTAGTAAACACGGAAGATTAATGGGAGCTTACTCAATATTTTTTGAGCTCACATTTGACATTGGTCATGGATATAAAGTTAATGATGAATTGACTGCGGAATTCGAACCCCTGTACTAATCTGCCAGCTCTAATGAAGAAACAAAAATGGGACTGTTACAGAACAAAAGACAAGAACATATGGTTGAAACATATCTCTGTGTGTGAACAATTCATAGCATAAAACTTTAAAATCCTAATATATAAATATGTTTTAGAAACCATCTTTTATCAGGTGAGAATTCTAAATAACAAAATATAAAAATTCCTTTGATTATTAACAAGAAAATTCAGAGTAATTTCAGACTCATTTTTCCAAACTAACTTTTTTTCTTTAATAAAATTTCATTAAAAAATAATTCCTCCTATTTTTCCACAAGACTCCTATGCACCACCCAATGCTTGGCTGTGAGTCTCTGTACCTGTTTTGAGGTGCTGCTGGGTGGAGCCTTTCAGAGGACAACTCTGTCTGGCTCCTGTCTGCAAGCTTAGCAGAGTATCATTCATAGTATCAGGGATTGACAGTCTCAGATAGGGAGGGTCTTTGGTTGAGCCAGGCATAGGTTGGGAATTCTCTCAGTCTTTGCTCTAATGTGCTCTGTCTTTATCGCTGCACATCTATCTTGCAGGCAGGGTAAATTTTGGATTGAAAATTTTGTGGGTGACTTGCTGTCCCCCTTCCTCTGCTGGACTAGTCTAGTTAGTGGATATCCTCTTCAGTCTCTGTGGCCTCTGCTACTAGAAGTCTTTGCTTGAGTCCCCCTCATATCCTCCAGTGAGTCTACCCTGACTTAGGTCTTTAGGTTGTTGCAGAGAAACCACCACCCTCAGTTTCTCTTTTCTTTACAGGGCCTTCTGTGTTCTCACCCTCCCTAGGTCTGATCTCAACCCTCTTAACCCCACTTTCTACCTTGTTCCTTCTTTTCAGTTACTACCTCTGTTGGTTATATTTCCCCAGCTGCCTAAGATTTATGCATTTGCTCTTGGATCTTCTGAGTTACTTATCTTCTGTGCCTCATAACATGCTTATCCTGAACTACATGGCTAAAATCCACTTATGAGTACTTATGAGTACATAGCATGTCTGTCTTTCTGGATCTGGGTTGGCTCCCACAGGATCATCTTTTCTAGTTTCATCCATTTGCCTGCGGATTTCATGATTTATTTGTTTTTAATAGCTGAGTAGTATTCCACTGTGTAAATGTGCCACGGTTTCTTTATCATTTCTTTAACTGAGCGACATCTAGGTTGTTTCCTGATTCTGGCTATTGTGAAGAAAGCAGCTATGAATACAGTTGAGCAAGTGTCCTTGTTATGTGGTAGAGCATATTTGGGGTATATACCCAGGAGTGGTATAGCTGTGTCTTGAGGTAAAGCTATTCCTCATTTTCTGAGAAAGTTCCAGGTTGATTTCCAAAGTGTACAAGTTCACACTCCTACCAGAAATGGAGAAGTGTTCACACCCTCACCAGCATGTGCTGTAGCTTGAGACTTTAATCTTACCCTTTTTGACCTGTGTGAGATGGAATCTCAGTGCCATTTTGGTTTGCACTTCCTTGATTACCAAGAAAGTTGATTATTTCTCTAAGTGTTTCTCAGCCATTGGAGATTCCTCTGCTGAAAATTCTGTTTAGTTTCATGTCCCATTTTTTTAATTGGGTTGTTTATTGGTGTTTGATTTCTTTAATTCATTATATATTAGGTATATTAGCACTTTGTCAGATGTAGGATTGGTAAAGATGTTTTTTTCAATCTGTATTCTGTCGTTTTCTTCTATTGACAGTGTCCTTTGCTTTACAGAAGCATTTCAGTTTCATGAGGTCCCATTTATTTATTGTTGGTCTTAGAGCCTGAGCTGTTTGTGTTCTGTTCAGTAAGTTGTCTCCTGTGCCAATGAGGTTAAGGCTCTTCCCCACTTTCTCTTCTAATAGATTTGGTGTATCTAGTCTTATATTAAAGTCCTTGATCCACTTGGATTTGAGTTTTGTGCAAGGAGATAAATATGGATCTATTTGCATTTTTCTACCTATAGACATCCACTTAGACCATTTGTTGAAGATGCTGTCTTTTTTTTTTCCATTGTATGGTTTTGGCTCCTTTGTCAAAAAAAGTGTCATAGGTATGTGGGTTTATTTCTGGGTCTTTGATTCAATGCCATTGATTAACTAGTCTATTTCTATGCCAAGACCATGCAGTTTTTATTACTGTTGCTTTGTAGCATATCTTGAAGTCAGGGATGGAGATACCTCCAGAAGTTCTTTTATTGTATAGGATTGTTTTAGCTATTCTGAGATTTTTCTTTTTCCATATGAAATTTAGAATTGTTCTTTCAAGGTCTGTAAAGAACTGTGTTGGGATTTTGATGTTGATTACATTGAATTTGTAGATTGCTTTTGGTAAGATGGCTATTTTTTTTCTAGGATTACATGCTGTGGTATATTTAGGTATAATTTATAAGCACACATTTGATATTTCAAATTTTTATATTTAGAAATTATATCTACATCTGTAACTATTTCAACACTCACTTGAGTTTCCTGGCAAAATAATCATTTTTTTCATTTTTATTCTATATTAATCACAGGTTATGTACTTTGTATCCCAGCCGTAGCCCCCTCCTGCATTCCCTCCCTACCCTCCTTCCCTCCCTCATCTCCTCCCTGCACCTTTCTAAGTCCTCTGATAGGGGAGGACCTCCTCCCCTTCCATCTTTTTGCTATGTTAATCCTACTGATCCATGAACATGGGATATCTTCCCATGTTTTGATATTTTGTTCAATTTCTTTCTTCAGAGACTTTAAGTTCTTGTCACACAGGTCTTTTACTTGCTTGGTTAGAGTTATACCAAGATACTTTATAGTATTTGTGACTATTGTGAAGAGTGTAGTGTCCCTAATTTCTTTCTTAGCCAATTTGTTATTTGTGTACAGGAGGGCAACGGATTGTTTTTTTGAATTAATCTCATATCTGGCCACTTTACTAAAGTTGATTATCAGCTGTAGGAGTTTTCTGGCATAATTTTTGGGGTCACTTACATACACTATCATATCATCTGGAAATAGCAACACTTTGATTTCTTCCTTCCCAATTTGTATTCCCTTAATCTCCTTTAGTTGTCTTATTGCTCTAGCTGGAAATTCAATACTATATTGAAAAGGTATGGAGACAGCATTGTCTTGTCTCTGATATTAGTGGAATTGCTTTGAGTCTCCATTTAATTTGATGCTGACAACTGGCTTGCAGTATATAGCCTTTATTATGATTAATTATGAACCTTATATTCCTGATCTCCTCAAGACTTTCATCATGAAGTAGTGTTGGATTTTGTCAAAGGCTTTTTCTGCATCTAATTTGAGATGATCATGTGATTTAAATACTATCATTTTTTAATAAATAACATTTATTGATTGAAAAAATGCATATACCTTATGTGATAAAAAAGAAATACTAAAGTTTAGTAGCCACAAAGAAATTTATTTTGTCAAAAAACTATCTAAACTGAATAAAAATATTCATGATAATAAAACAGTACATAAATGTATATTATGATTAATCCTATAAATTTCTTTATATGTGTAGAATATATTTAAGGATTTGTAATAGTTTAATATTATATGCATATACCTATTATCCATCTATCAATCATCATCATTATTATCTTCTCAATGAGTGAGAGTGCTCATAATTCTAACTTTATTTTTATTTAAAGCATTGAACACAGAAAATATTTGACCTTTCAGAACTTATCTTCTAAGAAGAGGTTATAGGCAGCAAAAAAATGTGATTTTAGAAACAACACCAAAGTCAAGCACAGAAAGAAAGTGAGTGATATTTGTCACTCTTTTAATCTAAATGAGATGCAAGAGATTTTCTACAAGCTTTGTTTGCAAATGGAGTTCCCTAAACCAGGGCAACAGTTTCTGGTCAGATCATAGAGGAGAAAACCTGTCCAGTGAAAGCCACTTACACATTAAAGAAATGGGCCGGTCATGCATTGATTTGCTAAGTATTTGGAGGGTTTTGACCAGAGTAGTGAATGATCAAATTGTTCTACTTATTTTTCAATTCTTACATAATTTTAAAGATTAATTATATTAAATGTTTAATACATTGATTTATTAAGCATCTATATCAGCATACACATCACTACTGATAACTATATAGTTGATCCCCAGGATTAGATATTGTTTTATTGAACAGCCATACTGAGTATGGAGATCTGCATATTCTGACCACATCCCTCATAACCAATACTCAGCCCACTGTCTATAAAATGGACATTGTTTGAACTCACAATGGTTAGTATAATTTAATGTGATGTCTTCCACAGTCATTCATGCTGTTCCATTTTAAGTGGCTGAATAATAGTGCATTATGTTATGTTATTTTAATTTTGTTCATACTTTGTGAGATTATAATGTAGTCATATCTCTCTGTTTCTTTTCCTTCCTCTGAGATCTTGTGTAATCATTCTTTTGTTCTTTTGATACCATACCCTCTTTTTCTTTAATTATAGCTTCAAAGCATATGTAATATTAAATAAAACTACTCTGACAAAAGAAAGGAAGGTGAAGTATTGGAGTTTCTGTTCAGTTGAGATCACCCATACATCCAGATAGCTTTCACTATAGTCTAAGTTGCCTATGCAAGGATATTCATAGCCATAGTGCTTAGACATGGTCTTCTAGCTAGTTTTTAACTTCTGTACAAAATATAGATACAAATTCTGCATTTCCAGCATAAAATGTTGTAAACAAAAATTAAGTATTTTGTAATCCACAAACACAAGATATTTTCTGAAACTACTTGCTTTTAACTTATTTTAGCTTGTGAAGATACAAGTACTTCCTATGAACAAACCATAGTTTTAATTTTTTAAATAACTACTAAAGATGTAGAAAGTCATTCCTTTTTATTCCTTTTTAATATATATTGTATGTGTGTATATGTGAGGTACGTGAGGTATGTATGTGTGTTTGTGTGTGCATGTGTATTTGTACCTGTACACATGGAGGCCAGACATGTGTCATATTCGTTGAAGCTGGAGTTACCTGTATGTGAGCATCCCAACATGGGTTCTTGGATACAAAATCTGGCCCCAATGCTAGAGCAGCAAGTCTTAACTATCACACCACCTCTCCACCCCAGTGATTTATTTTTAACTTGTGACATTTTCTATTGAAGAAAGGTGGAACGTAGAGTAAGATGTATCTGTCAAAACTCATACTCATCTATTTATTTGACTTAACATTTTTGCTTTACAATAATTCATGAGCATTTGAAGTAACCAGAAATTTTTGAGTACCGGAGTGGTATGAGGTTGCCCACTGCATTTAAGTCTTACTCATATATTGAAAATAGTTTCAGAAATTATATTCTGGAATATGTAGCACACCCCTACTTTCAACAAGATTTGCAATACCTTCAGTAAGCTAAAATTTATATATGAGAAAATTCCAGTGGATATTTCAAATTACTATGTCTAAAAGTATTTCTTTTCTGTACTTCTTTGCATATTTTCTTACAGTAAAGCAGTAACTACTTTTAATTAATCTGGACATACTTCATTGAGAAGGGGCTAAAGAAAAACCTTAAAAAGAAAGGAAAAATAATGGTGGAGAAGGAAAAGCAGTAATGCAAAGAACATTTGGAACTTTGATATATATCAAGAATTATCCTAGGATAATTTGTACAGAGTCAAATTTGCATCAGTGAGATGTACAATTTGCAACAGAGAGCAAAGAGAATGTATTTCTCAGTCTTATATTTTAGATAATTCTGAGACCCTTTAAATAAAATACCTATAATATTATTATAGGCATAAAAAGCTATACACTTAATTTCTCAACATATAATTAATTTGTATGAGCTCCAGTTTTATAACTTTCCCTACTGCTTGCTCATATACAAAAATGTAGCATTTAATCACACATTTCAAGGCTTAAAAGCATGCAAATGGAGGAAATTTCAATATAGGACATAAGCCAGTGCAAATGGTCTGTTTGATGAATGGAAAAACCTTCTAACTGTTTGCTTTTTATTTAGGTCTCTAGCATGAGATAAAATGCAAACTAGAATTAATGACACCATGCATGCATTTACTAGAAAAATAAATAAAGCACAAAGACAATTATAGCATTTTCTAATGTATTAGGATGATAGTTGATTTATTACAGCTTTGAGTTTATGAATTAATCTTTGTAGCAGATTCATTTATCTTTAAAAGTCTGTTTTTATTAGCTGGCATATAATTCCCTTTGTGCTTATAAATGTATTTTAAACTATACATAATAAGAGAGCAGGTATAATCATTAAGGATATTAATCATAGAATCAGAAATAAATGAAATAAAGAGGAAATAAAGAGGCTAGTTAATTTTTATTGGCAGCATGTGTGGAACAAAAATCTAGTGGCCCTCATCATTACATTTTCAAAATTTGATTTGTATCACAATGAGGGAGTTTATTAACCATAAATAAACACCAATGATCCAGTTAACGGTCCTACAGAAGTTTCAGACACAAAATAAATATTCAGTAACTGTAAGAAAGAAAGGAGAAAGGGGTTATAGAAAGAGGGAAAGATGAATGTGTTTGGAATGAGCAGTCCCCATAGGCTCCTGTGTTTGAACACTTGGTTCCTAGTTGGTGGCGCTTTTGGGGAATGTTACATAACCCTTAGTTGGTGGAGCCTTTCAGGAGAAATACATCCGTAGGGGTGGGAGGTAGGGTTCTAGCCTGTCCCTGCTTCCTCTTCTTTCTCTCTGCTTTCTCTGTGTGGGCGGAATACGGTCAGACAGCTTCCAGAAAGGCTGAGTGATACACGTTGCTGATACCATGCCTTTTCTGCCATGACAGACTGAATCCCCACAGGGTTTCTATGCCCCCCAAACCCTTTCTTCCCCTATGTTTCTTTTTCTGTCAGGGTGTGATAACACAGCAACGGAAAAAGAACCAAGGCAGTAATTTGGAGATAAGAAGCTATATAGGTAACATGTTGTGAAAGACTGAATGGAACAGGCAGAGATGGCCTAGAAAATGGAACAAATAATTCCAAGTCAACAATTTTGTGAATCATCAATTCCTCAGTCAACTTTAAGTCCGATTACCTGGCAAAGAGGGATTAATTAAAGGGTGCTCAAGGAATTTTAAGGAGCATTTAGGGACAGGTTACAGTCACATGAAGGCATAGAGGAAGTAAAACCTTGAATTGCATGTATTTTTAAAAATATCAAAACATCAACGAAACTTTAAGATACTATGAATGTTTATCATAATTAATGATATACAATATATTTCAGTAAAAAATAGTATGATTTAATCCCCAAAGTGGGTTATGTTATCTCCCTTCTCTTTTATTTGTTCATAAAAGTAGAACATTTATAATCTTGAAGAAAATTTTACACTACACTGTATTGATTTTATATTTTAAGAAAATTTAGCGTTTGTTACTACTGGAATAAAAAATGAATCTCAACATATGATTTTTCAATAAACTGACTTGGGTCCAATCCTAGTTGTCAATAGAAGATATCTGATACTTTTACCTAATGCCATAGAAAACAAACATTCATAGAGTGAGCTCAAGTGAAATAAGAGAAGTTATTGCTCAATATATTTTAATGTGTCACTGTTCCAGTAGAGACAGAGATAATACAATACATATTTAATGTCATGGATATATATCTCATTCCTCATTTTGTAATAGTTTCATTAAAATTAAAAAAAATAAATCTAATTGAATCATGAATGATATTAACATGGTTTTAATAGTTTTCAAAATTTGCAGGAGAATTTAAAAGTAAAGATGACATATTCTTTTATCTTAAAGAGAGAATACTGTAATATTTTAAATGTATCATAGAAGAAGTGATTCTAATACTAAAATTTGAAAATATTTAAAAACCTCTTATAATGATGTTATTTAAATTAAAAAAATCTTACATTCACTTAAGTATGAAGATATGTAAGTTTTCAAAATAAGGTTAAGGCTTAAGTAAAATTATAACTGAACAGTTTGAAAAACAGTAACAGAGTTTTGAGGAATGAATTAGGAAGAGACATAGATATTTTTCTGTTTAGGTATTGAAAAGATATTTATTGTAGGTTTTTTTTTTCATTATTACTTGAAACTCATTTGTCATGGTTACATTACTTTTCTCCTGCTCTCTCCTGTGGTCCAAGCAGTGGTAATATGGTTGATTTTTTTTACATATATATTAATTACAGTTTATTCTTTTTATATCCTAGCTGTAGCCTCCTCACCTCATGCTTAGATGGCTGGATTATCTCAACTCTTTTGCGGCAGTTTTTCATTACATGTAAGAATCTCATGTTAAAAGTTGTAATAATCCTTCTGTTACAATTTGGGATATGAAAACCTTTGATTTTGGTTAAGTCATTAGAGATGAACATGTATAGAAATAGGTCATATTCTGCATCTATATCTTTCATATTCACATCTGAGCATGGTTACCTATCCAAGGTGTGAACCAGGGACTATACACCATGCAAAGAGATTCAGATGCATATACCATTAGGCGTACACATCAAAGCCAATACCTCTGCTTTTCTTTTCTTCCTTTCCCTTGTTTATGAAAGTAATGACCTCTGCAGAATGTTATGCAGTACAATTTCAACTAGTCAATATTTGTACCAGATATAATTCTCATTTGTAAATTATGAACTGATTTTATGAATAATCTCCAAATTCTACTTGGTAGTCATCAATTCGGAGCTCAAGAAGGCATCAGGAAATTTAGGGCATGAAAAAAGAAGTATCTAAAATGGTAAAGAAATTTAGTAAGGGAATTTGGGGAAAAATTGGCTTTCCTCCAAATGTCTTTTAGCTTGAAACGAGGCTTAGTATTTTCTGACAGGAGCCTTCTACCTTAGATAAAGTCTGCTCAGTTTATGCTTCCGACTTGAATCGACAATTTTGTAATAAAATTTGAAAATGAGACTCAGGTGACTGTTGCTGAGTCGCTTGTTTAAAATTTGCTTAAACTTCGAGTTACATTTTCATGATTTCATATGTTCAGCGCATTGAATGTGTTCTTTATTACCAGAAGTTTGTGGTTTTATGCTCTTCTAAGTACGCATTGTTCATATACCAGAAGAATCAGATTTCCGTGTACAGGTTGACCTTACCATGTATGGTCGGGCTGTCCACAGGTGTCTGGAAGCAACAAAGCAATGAAAGAAAGCAGCCAAGATTAAAGTTTCACAGGTCCAGATGTTGCTGCTGCTATTTGTAAAATCTCAGACCTTGGCATTTAGGTATCACAGCTGGCAAGTACCAAGAGAAAGTGCAGGCTGTGCAGC
Organism: Pachyuromys duprasi; assembly: GCA_028658305.1. NCBI lineage: Eukaryota > Metazoa > Chordata > Mammalia > Rodentia > Muridae > Pachyuromys > Pachyuromys duprasi. Next base: position 49,278,826 of record CM053763.1, on the reverse strand, counting down.
ATGTGCATGCCCCCTTAGTGGTAGGGAAAGGGGATGGGAAAGCAGGAAAGAAGTCTACCCTGCCTGAATAAAACAGAAATGTGCTTGAGAGCCCACTACACTGGATTGGAAAGAGGCACTTCCCTATTATTAGAGAAATGTCTGGCACATTGGGAAAACATAATTTTTATAGATAAATAAACAGAGTGAGTATTCATACTCCTTGGTGTTTCTTTTCAGATTGTTAAAAAGAAATCCGAATCAAGATTGTTGTTCTTTATGTCATTACCTTATCTATACCATTGTTTAGACATTTTTCCTTTTAGAAAAGATCCCACAAAGAACTCAGACTCTGCATAGGTCATTGAGGTATACAATATGTTAATATCAATAGCTCATAGCATATGCTCTTATTAGGATATTACAGGTATACTCAGAAACCCATCTGCAATGACTTATTTCCAGAAAGAATTATATCACATATGCTGCACACAAAAATGTGAGCCACATGACTGCAAGTTCTTATGGCTTATTATCCTTGGCAGTATAACCTTTCACTTATTGTCTATAGAACTCACTACCACATGGAAAGAAATTGTCTTAATTTTATTCCAGGGCATTCCCATTCTAGTGGTCCATAAAAATATGGACCAGACCAAATTACAGGTCTTCACTCAAAATAAAATCTAACATTTATAGGAGAAAATTAAAACAAATATCTAAATGTGAAGAACGTAATTTCTGTTTTCTGGTCACAACTTAGTATAGTTCCTTTACCAACAGAATATCAGCACAGGCTATATCCTATGTATATAAATTTGTGCTTCAGAGAAACAAGAAAATGTTTACCAGTTTTTATGACCTAGTAAATACTAATGCTTCTTGAGTTTACTGAAATAACAAGTAATCTAAATATCCTATATTTCACAGGGTATATTGTGCATATTATAGAAATTTTGGGCCAAGAATCATTATATTAGTTAACACAATGAAGTAACTCAATCTCAGTTTTTTAAACCCATGACATATATTTTTTAAAGACTTTATTTTATTTTATTTTTTTACAATTTTTTATTTATTACATATACAGTGTTCTGCCTGCACTCCAGAAGAGGGCACCAGACATCATTATAGATGGTTGTGAGCCACCATGTGGTTGCTGGGAATTGAACTGGTGATCTCTGGAAGAGCGGCCAATGCTCTTAACAGCTGAGCCATCTCTCCAGCCCTAAACCTGTGATTTAATGTAAAACTGGTGTCTTGAATAAGATTTTATTTGATTTAGGAAGGCATTTAACCTACTGTACTTATCTCCATTAGTATTACATTTTGAGATGAGAAGTTGGTCTTGAAAGAATGCTTCTTCTGAAAAGTAGAAAAATAATGGCCTCTATATAGTTCATTTAGATTTTAGAAAAGTTTGAAACTTATTATACTCAAAAATTTCTATTGAATCTTTCATAAAGCAATAAGTGATTTAAAAGAGCTTTTTCTCTACACTCTTGAGTCTGGTGCTGATGCTCCACCAACTGTGGCACATGTGACACTGGGTGGGTACCCCGATTAGGAAAAATTCACTCCCAACATCATTGGAATTTTCAAAGGACTGCGTTTACACTTTCCCACAATGCTAACCCCAGTGCTCATGGTGTTCTATTTCAATTTGTCATAAATCTCAGATCCATAGAGAAAAGCAGACTGAGAAGACCCTGAGCTAATGGAAAGTTCTTGCTTCGTCCAGCTTTCCTTTCTAGGATCTCTCAATTTTAAACTCTTCTTGCCTGTCCAAGCTGCACAAAAATAACTAAAATGAATAAAAGACATCTTGGAGATCAGAAAGTTAGAAGATAATCTGGAAAGTGTGCTGCTTTTGAATGTTTTCAAGGCCGAATGCCTATGAGCAGTGACATCTCTTCTCTTTGGTTTTCATTCTCTTTGAGACTTTCATTCAAGACATCTGTCATAAATACAGAGTGACTAAGTATCTGGTAAAATTTACATGAATTCTAGGCCTTGGGACATCTACAAAGCCATTAAAAACAACTTTAAAATTCCAACAATGCATTGTGTTTCACTGACAGAATTTTTAAAATTTTACTTATTTTCATTAATTACAGTTTATTCACTTTGTATCCCAGCTGTATCCTGCTCCCTCATGCCCTCCCAATCCCACTCTCCCTCTCTCATCTCCTCCCATTCCCCTCCCCAAGTCCACTGATAGGGGAAGACCTCTTCCACTTCCTTCTGACCCTAGCTTATCAGGTGTCATCAGGACTGCCTGCACTGTCTTCCTCTGTGGCCAGGTAAGATGCTGCTACCCCCATCGGGGGAGGTGTCATTGACATAATTTTAAACTTTGAGCATGCAGAAAAGATGACTAATTTTCAGACCCTAGATATTGCTCTCTGTTTTTAACATGTGTTGGAATATTATTGCAGCCCACATCACTCTGGGAATGACACTTGTATGTAACACTCCTCTGATATTTTACCAAAATGTAAAGGTAACCATTTCAAATGGTACCATGGAGCAATTGCCATTTTACATATGCAGGATCCAAAATTATTGATATTTTATAAGAGCAAGTTTTCAGAATGAAAAATTTCATATGCATTTACATTAATACAGTATTAATATATTTTATGTGATAAGGATTTCAATGTAATGCTGAAACGCTTCCAAACACTTCCACAATTTACTATAGATAAACTCAATACAATTATCACTCAATATGAAATTTTTGGGGTAAGATAAACTTTCCAGGGCCTTTTCTTTAAAATGTATAACAAATAGCAATGACACAAATATTAAGTGAATCAGATAAAACCAAACATTGTCATAAGTAGAACATGGTAGTGATTTCTTTTTCCTAAAAGATGTATAAAGCAGGCTAATAATTTCTAACACTTGGAAGATATTAGTGGTAGGGAATATTTATCAGTTTTTGTTATATATTATATTGTATATATATATATATATAATATATATATATATATATACCAGTGGTATTAGGATCACTGTTTCCAATTACTAATATTTTTATATTTCCTGACAAAGACTTGTTCTGAAAATTTTAAATTATTTGAAATAATTTGGACTGATTCTATGGGCAAAGTGTGAGGATGAAATAAAAGTCTCAGTTACTAGGATTTGCTTGTAATTCGTTCATGGCCCTATTAACTTTGACGAATGGTGGATGCATGTGAAACTCGAGGTAATAAGCCTGTAAAACAGATATCATCAGATTTATTCATTGATGTTAAGATTTGGACTTTGTTATTATAATAAGAAACATGGATTTTATGTCTTCATCCTTGATATTCTGCACCACTTTTGAATCTAAAAATGTTATTGGCTATAAAATTTTATGTTTTTGGCTACTGAAATTTTTTCTTATAAAATAGCAAATATAGTTCATAGTTATTTAAGATATCAATTTATTAGCTCTATCAAAAATCACTTTATTGATATCTGTATATTTTGAGAATTGGAGAAAAAGAGAGGAAACAGCAACCATCATACCTATTTGTTATCTTGTCATGTGCAAACAGTACCATCAATCTTTTTGAAAACACAGATAATGTATTAACAGATTTGGGGGGAATACAACTGTGATACATTTGGACAACTAGCAGTTTGAATTGTACAGACATTTATGAAAGCAAAGACATAAGAGTTGACATAAGACTTCATATATAAACTGAATTAATGAATATATGATTTGCTATTATTTATTTACTGACATCTCAGTTATTGTAAATGACCTTAAAATATCCCTATCTCGTGAAATATAATGTGGACTATGCAATGTTTTCTAGCCCTCAAATTTATATTTTAAAAAGAATAATTGTAATAATTTATTTTATAAAATAATTATTTTAATTTATAGTAATACAAAATATCTCAATATTTACTTCACTTTTTTCTCGTTAAATATTTAATATTTATATATCTTGTCTCAGAGTAGCAACAATATAGAACTAAATCTCTGCACATAGTCTCTGGTTATGTATCAGTGCACAGCACAGGTCAATAGGGCTGCTTAGGTTGAGGAGCTGTGTGATTTTCATTTTGCTATCTGAGGCATCTTCTTCCTAAACACCATATTTAGAGGAATATAAGCAAGCAACTGTCACATTTAAATATCACAATGACTATAGAAACAAATCCTATATGAGTGCAATTAAGGGGAAACTTCTCAAAACAGAGAGGGTAATTAAGTAGAAAATGTGTGGTTAAATCCACACAAAAAAATGTTGGATGGAAAGATCCCTTTGCACACAGAAGAACACCAAATATGAAAGGAAAGGGGTTGGTTGGAAACTCAGCATAGGCAGAAATTACCATATTTACTGAATAGAAGGCCAGTTTGGCTCTGGAAAACTTTCTTTTCTTCCCCCAAGAGAGAATGGCTACAAGCCAATAGATACAGACCTAAAATAGAGCATATACCATGGTAACCATAGTAATGAGTAGATGGAACTAAAAAAGCTGGCCTTGGTTGAGCAGATGTTCAGTCAAAGCAAGAGTGAAAACATGAACTGCAATTCACAGCCTCCATTTTCCTCCATACAGTAAGACAGTGTTCTAAGAGCCTGTGGGAGAAATGTCTCTAGGAAAGGGGAGGAGCCAGAATGTTAGACGTAAACCTCAGAGACACAGGCACCTAGTCCCCAGGCAAGGTCATGATAACTCTTTCAATTACATATTTGCACACCAACTTCCTTAAATAGGATATTGGCTTACAGCATTATAAAATATCCCCTCCACATTACTTTGAAAAGTATGTTCTGCTACAATAGGCTTCAGGAATTCTAATCTAAATATATTTCTGCTTAGAATACCAGAGATAGTTGTCTACATTGTGCCAACACCCTCCCGAGATTTCAAATTGTCTTTGTTAGACAAAGAAATGGTGAAATCACTGTGGTTAGGAAAAAGGATTCTAGGCAGACTCCCTGGGTTTAAATCTGGCTCCTCAGGAAACTTTGGACAAATTATTTCAAATTCTTAAGACCCAATTAAAAAGCAGGATTACACTGTGCAACCCTACTGCAGTAATATGTGGATTGATATAAGCTAGGAGTGTGTAATGAATAGTTAGCATTAGTAATTTTTACTATTATTCAATGTAATAAATTATTTTATAATACATGCCAATAAATTAAAAAATAACTGTTAGAAAATACTGAAAAAATAGGTTTTATTTGTCCCAGCACATTTTTTGGATATATGTTTAGTATATACACAGATACAAAATACTGTAGGCTCATGTGCACATAATAAAATTTTCCTTTTATTGAGACAGATTTCTTAAGAGAACCACAGAAGTAATATACAGAGATGACATGCAACTCTCTTCCTTTCTTCTGAAACCTTACTGGGCAATGGATCCTTCGCATATCATCCTCTTGTATTTCACTCACGATTAAAGTTTGATGGAAAACTTCAAAGTCAATATAACATGAAAGTGGTTTGGTGGGAGAGTCATTGTTTTGAGATCACAGTGACTCAAGTCTGTATTCTTGATCCCTGGATAGTCCTTGGTAAAGAACCTCCCTAGATCCTTAAGTGCACTATGCACCTGGAGTGTGAGATCATTTTTCTCCCTGTATACAGTATGGTGGCAGATGCTCTTGATCTCAGTGTGGTGCTAAATATTCTAAATATTCTCAAGGAAAGACCAAACAACTATGAACATAATTTAGGAGGCAATGTTCACTGGCACTGAATTTTAATCACTAGTCATCTACCTGTCTTGGAGGAGAATATCTGAAGCAGAGGTGGCTACCATGAAAAAAATTGTGACTCCCATCAAAAGCCTAATAGCTTTATTTACACTAACATTCATAGTAGCACCGGACAGAGACATATGTAACATACACATGTTGTACAGATCTAGCTAGAAATGTTTTACATGTGTAAATTGTGGGAAATAAAAATGATATGAACAAGAGTACTGTGCTCTCCTATGATAGAAAAGAAGCAGATATTTGATTTTACAGTTATAGCATAAAGATCTGCATGATCTCTATTCACTATGGTTTGGATAGAAGAGGAAGTCACCATAAATTAATCATTTAACTTTAACTGCCCTCCAGCTTTCACATCATCTCTCTCTTGCATGGCAGTATCAGAAAGCATTGTGATTACACAAATGTTGATACACCTTGTATTATATAAATTAATTCTTAAAATATTCAAGCACTTGACTATGACTTAGGATTTCAGTTGTTCCCATAAATTACTTGTTTTAAACTCCATTATTATTTATTTTCTGTGAATGTGAGTATTTGAAGAAACGAGATGTTGGTTGGGCACAGAGACTGGCTAGACTGAATTTAGTGGAATGGTGATCACAGGCAGAATCATGAATTCAAGTTGAGTCATCTCCATGACAACAATGAAACTCTTTTACGAGGTGCTGCCCAATAATGTTCATTCAACTGTAAAAAGCTTAAAAAACAGAACAGCAATTTGCCAATGTCCAAGTTTCTCACATTCTTAAAAAGAAAGGGGAAAAATTTTAAAGTATAAAATGAATTTGCTTTGATCTTTGATTGAGACCATAATACTATGTGGCCAAATCTAGTTTTGAAAAATATATTTTAGGTTATTTTCACCAGCTGAGGAATTTCACTCAAATTTGTTCTATTTTTTAAAAAATTTAATTGATTTCTGGCACCAGTAGGAGGTTATTTCTCTCTCTCTCTCTCTCTCTCTATATATATATATATATATATAGATAGATAGATAGATAGATAGATAGATATATAGATATAGATATAGATATAGATAGATAGATAGATATTACATTTCTAATAATAATGTGATGTATGAGACCGTTCAGGAATTAAGGATTTAAGCAGCTTTCCTTTGGAAAAAGTAGCATTCAGAGACTAAGTGCTCACTAACCAATGTAATTGCCTCTCTTTGGTGTGGGTTTGTGCGTTGAAAGAGTATGTAATTCTAACAAAAGTAAATGATTTGAAGAGTTATGAAAGTACAACGGGGAGATCATACTCTGCCTGTAAGGTCAATTAGAGACTGCTAGCGCACTCTGCCTCCTGCCTAATGGCCTTAATATAACTACATAGTCTTATTAAGGTTCTAAAGTTATTAAACATATATAATTTTTGTATCTGCCTTTGTAGGTTCTTTCAATCGTTCCACTCGAGGCAGCTGTACGGTTTGCTGAAGGGTTTGCAGCTGTTGGAGGCTATATCAGGACCGTGAGGGTTTGGCACTAGTTTTCACAGTTCCTACTGTGTAGAAGTTTGGCAGGAGCAGTGGAAAGAGTACGGTTACTTAAATAATGCTTATAAAACGCTTCTCCATAGTTGCGGTTCTGAGCACATGCACTATGGAGTTTGAGAATATTAGGCTCGTTATTTTTATTTGGGATTTGGGCCCCATTCATACAATTATCATGAGGGTAGATACTCTGAGATTACTTTTTGCTTTAGTTTTTCTTTGATAAATAGGGTAAAGAAAACAATTTAGGACAGGGAGTAGAGGGTTCTAGTTTTTCTGTTTCAGCAGCACTGTTCAAAGCTTTAAGACAAACATTTATTCTTACAATATCTTTAAACTAAACAATAAGGTTAGTGTTCATGGAAACTTTGTTTTATTTTTTAATATTAGTTACAGTTTATTAACTTTGTATCCCAGCTGTATCATGCCTCTTCACTCCCTCCCATCCACACCCTCTCTCCCTCATCTCCTCCCTGCCCCTTTCCATGTCCACTGATAGGGGAGGTCCTCCTCCCCTTTCATCTAACCCTAGCTTATCAGGTCTCTTCTGGCCTCACTATAAAGTCCTCCTCTGTTGCCTAGCAAGGCTGCTCGTCCCTCAGGGAGTAGGGGTTGGGGAGGGGGAGGTCAAAGAGTCAGCCATTGAGTTCATGTCAGAAATAGTCCCTGTTCCCCTTACTAGGGTACCTTCTTGAATACTGATGTACCATGGGCTACATCCAAGCAGAGGTTCTAGGTTATATTCATACATGTTCCTTGGTTGGAGAAACAGTCTCATAAAAGACCCCTGTGCCAGATATATTTGGTCTTTGTGGAGCTCCTGTCCTCTCCAGGTCATACTTCAGATAATTCCCTGCACTCTGCTGAAGGCTTGGTTATGAGTCTCAGTATCTGCTTTGATACACTACTGGGTAGAGACTTTCAGAGGCCCTCTGCGGCAGGCTCCTGTCCTGTTACTTGTTTTCTCCTACATCCAATGTCCATCCCATTCGTCTTTCTAAGTGAGGGTTGATCATCTTACCCCGGGTCCTCTTTCTTGTTTATCTTCTTTAGGTGTACAGAAACACAGAAAATTTTGAATATAAAAATAATTTTGTAAAATCTAACTTTTAAGTAACTGAATAGGAAGTATGAGGTCATTTTGAAGAAGAAAACATCATGAGAGATTAAGTTATTTTTGGAGAATAATGCAATGGCCTTTTAAAATATATCTAAAAATTTTAGTGATGCATTTTAATAAATTTGGTCATAGCATTTACATCTTAAAATATTTAGTTAATATACTAAAATAATTTTAAGTGTATAATTATATAATATAAATAATTATAACTTTATAATTCTTAAACAGGAGATGGGCATTGAAGAGAATTATTTAAATGACTAATTGCATATTTATTTAAATGCAATTATAAGCTACAGATATTCAATTGTCTTAAGAAGATTTTAATAAAGTGCAATTTTCTTATGTTGAATTTAAACAATAAGACAATTTAATAATCTTTTGAGATTAATAATAGCATTTGTTCTTAAAGTAGAATTTTCATTTCTGTCTGCATAAAGTCTCCATGAGCAGTTAATTTTGTTAGGCATAGAATTATATTAAATTCAAGAACAGTTTATCAAGCTGAATGTACAAAGATATAAACATGAATATTTTAGTCAATATTATTAATAAGTAAATATTATAATAAATACTAAATTTATTACAGAAATTCTTAGAAATTCTGGCAACCACACAGTAGAACCTTGTATATGTTTTCAGAGTAAGTGCTTGAGTTTTATGCTGGCCGTTGAGTAAAATATAAAAACAAATTATGATTTTTAAATTTATAAACTTGAAATATAAATGAGAAGTTTGAATGAAATCTGACAATTGCTTAGCAATCTTTATTAACCTTAGATAACCTATTTTAAAGCAAACAAGTAAAAGAGAATATAAAGAAACAATCATTTTTTAAAAATGGTTGAAGCAGATGCTGAGACTCACAGCCAAACACTGGGTAGAACTCGGGGAGTCTTATAGAAGACTAGGGGGTTGGGATTAGAAGGACATAGAGGGGACAGGAGATCCACAAAGAGACCAACAAAGCTAAAAAAATCTGAATCCAGGGCCCTGCAGAGACTGATACACCAACCAAGGACCATGCATGGAGAGGACTTAGAACCCCTGCTCAGACATGGCCAATTGACAGCTCAGGTCCTGTGGAATGAGGGGAGCAGGGCCTGCCATTTTCATGAACTAGATTATTTGCTCTTTGATCACTTGCCCCTGGAGCTGGGGCTTTATCAGGCCTCAGAAAAAGGAGTAAGGCAGTCCTGATGAGACTTGATAAGCTAGGGGCAGATGGCAAAGGAGGAGAACTCCTCCTTTCAGTGGACTAGGGGAAGGGGATAGGGAGGAAGAGGGAGAGAGGGTGGGATGGGGAGGAGTTGAGGGAGGGTGCTTCAATTGGGATATATAATGAACACATTGTGAAAAAAACAAAAATTAAAATTAAAAATTAAAAACCAAACCAAATAAAAAAAATCAAACCAAAAAGATCCTGTGCAGTATATGATTGCAATAAAGTCGTGGCCAAGTTTCTATTTCACTTCATGTATGTAGGATTTTCCACAGTATCTTTGATATCTTAATCATGCACTCTCTGACTTCCTGACTGAGTACGCTGGCACTAATATGACTTTGGCAAATAAATCCAGCACCCACCTCCACACTCAACCACTTCCTAAATATGAACTACCATGGGTTTCAATATTGTTAAACACAGTTCATATGTTTGTTTATCGGTATTCACAGAGAGGTAAGATTTAATCTCTTGTATAAAGAAAAGCACTAAATTCAGTCATTAGAGCTTATTTGCTTTAAATTCAAGCATATAAATCATGGGACACTTGCCAATTGTCTGATAATTGTTAAAAAATCTAGTGGTGTGAGACAGAGGAGTCATGTCGCACACTTTTCCTCGGTGCTTCTTTATTTCCATCAGCAGCTGCTACAGAGAACCCCTTCAGGATAGTTCCGATAGCCTTACCTCCCTGCACACACAGTGAAAGCATCTATGCTGGCCCCAATCATCTTCAGCAGGATGGCTGAAGTCGTCTCTATTGTTCTTGAGTGGGACCTCCACACTGCTTGCTGCTGAAGTGTTGTCGGAAATTAAAATCTGTTCACAATAGACACAATAGAGTCTGTGCCCTGTTTAGGAATTTGAAACTGACAGTGTAGCTCTTGACAGTATTCTTGGTGTAGAAGCTTCAGCTGCTTCTTTTAGGAGAAGATGCTCCATCCACTTTAGAAATCTGCATCCACACTGCATTCCTTGCTTTCTGTGAATCAAGGAATTGGTTTCTAGCCATTCTTCACACAAGATTTCATAACTCACCACAGGAAGGAAGCCTTTTCTAATTTCTCAGACAAGATCATTTCATTCTTCATTGCCACAGAAGCTTAATTTACTATCAAATCTTGTGATTGGATTTTTGCCATTTATTATTTAACATTTACTCAGGGAATTCTAGAAATAGAACCCTGTCTGTTTGAATATAAGGAACTGAACTTAAACGAACACAAATAAGTCAGAAAGAGTAACATGAATCTTTTTCTAATTTTTAGCCAAATCAATTTTTGTGAGAAAAACTGTGTTCAAATATAGGAATAAGGAAAACTTTATACATTCATGCAAATATGTTTATCTACATTTAATATTGTCAACTGACTTATTTCAATTGTAAATTTATCACACTCATAAATAAATACATTAAGCATTTAGTTAAGTGTAAGTTCATAGTTAACAATGAAATTCTTTTTGAGTTACTGATATGCAACAAAAGAAAATAATCCTACCTATAGAAAAGAGTAAGGAATTACGGTGTGTATGCTTGGGAATCAGTCTAATGAGGATAAGTATAATAAGAACAATAATTTCAGCAAATATTACAAGCAGTGGAAATTAATGAGCAAAGCATGTTCTTTTACCTGTGCTTAATACACATTTGAAACCCAGGTAACTGTTAATGAAAATAAAAGCAATAATTATTTAATGATTGATTACTTAAGCAACAATTCTAGTATGCTTTGGAACTTATAGTCATTTACTCCTCATGTACATAGAACCTACACACTATTATTATTACCTAAATTTATATACCTAAATGGTCCTAATTTTTTTAAATCACTAATTTTTGTAAGAATGTTCACCTAAGGAATGAAAATACCTAGCCTTAGAGTCTACAAACCTAAGAGGTAGAGGGGTATGAAATGGAATCAAACTCTGACACAATGTTAACTGAATACTATAGTTACAAGTTTACTGTAAAGGACAGCAACATGGGAATGCCTGTAACTATAATTACAATTCAATGTAACTCTTAGACTGATTCCCATGGGCCAGATGCTGGGTTAATGAAGGTGGATTGATTAAATTGCCTATGACTACAACAAAATAGCTGAGTTAGTCAGCCAGCAAATTCAAAATACTTTAATTTTGTCAGATCATCTAGTGTTTATCCTACTATGTGTAAGGCCTATATTCAATGCATAGAACTACAAGAAAAAGACAAATATATTGTCAATTCCTTACTGACTATTATTTTAATCTTATTCAAATTGTCCTCCCCCCCCCCAAAAAAAAAACACACAGTTAGTCAGATGAGGATGATTTGGTACTGAATGATGGATGACATACCTATCAGACAACTGATTCAGTATAATGAGGAAAAATTAGCAACATAAAGGAGATGTCTTGGTAGGTAAAATGCTTGTCATGGAAACCTGAGGACCTGAGTTCAGAGCACTAGAACCCATATGCATAAGCTCAGATGGGAGTCAGGCAATGAGAACCACAGGATGTTCGCCAAGCAACTAGCACAGCACAGGCAAAGAGAACCTGTCTCCAGAGATCCCACCTCAAACAAGGTAGAAAATGAGCACCTTCAGTAAAGGCTGCTCTCTGACCCACATCCCACATACACAGTCCCCCAATCAGACACGGTACACATGTACACACAAAAATTATTACAGAGAAATCATACTATAAATCAAGGAGTCATCTACGAGAGCAGAAAATTACCAGTCTTCACATAATAATTTTTATAAGAGAAATAATATGTCACTATGAGCAATGCAAATGTTTCATAAAAATATATTGAACCATGGAGTTCGCTGGCATTTCTACTGACATGAATGACTGTCAATACAATTAGACTGCATCTACGAAGATAATTTGAATATTGTACAAAAAATATCTAGTGTTTCTGGCCACTTTGGTATAACTGCAACCATTCTCCTTTGGGTAGCAAGAAACAACCACAACTTTCTTTTCTCTTTTTATTATTATTATTTATTAGAATCTATTCACTTTGTATCTTGACTGAAGCCCCTCCTTTCTCCCCTAGCGCCACCATCCCTCCCTCTTTCTCCCCTATGTCCTTCCCTGAGTCCACATATAGGGGAGGTCCTCTCCCCCCATCTGACCCTAGCCTGTCAGGTCTCATCAGGACTGGCAGCATTGTCTTCCTCTGTGGCCTGGCAAGGCTG
>CM053763.1:49188774-49256066 GCA_028658305.1 Pachyuromys duprasi | reverse complement strand
GGGGGAGGGGGCTACGCCTGGGATTCAAAGTACCTAACCTGTGATTGAGATAAAAATAAATAAATTAAAAAATTATTTTATTAATTTATTACTGATAAAAAAGAAACAAAACAATAAACTGCATGGTTGATAGAACACTGTGACTGTCCCTTTCACATCGTTCTACTCCTTGTTCATGTACAGCAATGGTGTCTGATGGAACACGGTCTTTAATCCCAGATCCTGGAATGGCCCTGTATGTTCTGGGACAAATTTTCTTAGTGTGTAATTTGATCCAGTGAACCCTGGACCTCCGCTAAATCACTTTAGGTATTGTACAATATCAAAGTTACTTCAAGAAATAGGATAAAAATTTCCTCTTTTACTCTCATCATATTGTGTGCATGTATGGATATATAGTGCATGTGTGTATGTGTGTATGTATGTATGCATGAATGTATGTATGTGTGCCTGTGTGTATCTGTTTATGTGAGTGAATGTATGTATGTGTGCTCATGCATGTTTGCTGCCTCTGTTTTCATGTGCCTTGTATGTGTAAGTACCTTGGGGGATCAGAAAAGGTGATCCAATCCACTGCAGCCAGAATTATGGGCACTTGTGAGCCACTCAATGTGAGTGCTGGGTACGAAACTGTGATCTTCCACAAGATTAGCACATGATCTTAACTACTAGGCCTTTTTTTCTGGCCCCCAAAGTTCTTTTCTTTGCCTTTGAAAAGCTTTCGTTGAAGCTGTCACAAACAGGGAAATCATGTTTTGTCTGTATTATGAATGACAAGAGATCTTCCTCATTTTTCACTTCACTGAACGACATGGTATAATTCTATCAGTGATCCAAAGAAGCATATTACAGTGCTTCATAAGTCAACATTTGCTGTTTGTCTTGTGGTGTCTATGGATATAAAGTAAATTATGGAAAACTAGTTTAAATATAGCAAAAGTCTCTCTAAGCAAATTATTCCAAGGGTAATCAAAAGTCTAGTTTAAATACAGCAAAAGTCTGTCTAGGCAAATGATTCCAAGGGTAATCAATAGAACAAAAGTGTAATTACATAATGAGAAATCGTGTAATGATCTTTACAAATCCGTTAAAATACATCCCTTTTTCATGGAGTATAAAAAGTTATATCCCTGTGGAAACTTCAATAGTAGAACACATATCCATGCTGTACAATTGTCAACTTTTCTTTGAATGACATCTAGGCTTCACAGTGTATCAAGAAAGATGATGGGACATAGTTTTTCTGCCTGAGTTATTAGCACCAAACTACAAAACTGTTATAAATACCTTCCACCAAAATTAATGTAGTTCATCTCCAATCATTGGGCAAAGAGGTTTCTGTGCATTAAAATTTCACATACAATTTTCTGAAACATTTAAAGACCTACCAGGACAGAAATTTTTTACACAGCTCACCATAAGAAAGTGGTATTTGAAAATTAGTTTCTTGATTTTACAAGTTTTTCCTGACAAATTTTTACAAAGACAAACAGGTTATCTGGATAAGAGCAAAGCAGAAAAGCTCCAAGTTAAATAACAACCTAAATCATATAATCATCACAGACATTTCCAGAGCATTTCACCCAAACACTTAAAAGTAAACACTCTTCTAAGAAGTCCAAAGAAATTTCAATAAAACTGAAATAATGCCAGTATTCCATTTGACAATAATTGAATAAATGTAGATACTAACAACAAAAAAAAAGTACAGAAAGTATACAAACCTCTGGAGATAAAACAAGATATTTGGGTGCTTAAGTAGGTGAGTAGAGACATCAAGAATACAAAATTTCTGAGAACTGATTGAAAATGAAAATATAACCTACAAAATCCCTGAATCACAAGGAAGAAAGTCTTCAAAGCTATAGAACTAGATGTCTACATGAAAAACTTTGAGAGATCTAAAATTAATAATGTAATGGTGTACCTAATAGGCATGAAAAAAACAAGAAAAAGTAGTAAACAGAAAGAGATTTCCAAAATTATACCTAAAAATTATTTCAATATAAAGAAAGAAGCAACAATAAAAGTACGAATGAAAGAAAGAGTTGGTTTATTGAAAATATAAGATTGATAAAACTTACCTAAACTTAGCAAACTCCAACCAATAAATTTAGAAATTAAAAAGGAAACATTATAATACGTACTAGTGAAATTCAGAAAATCGTAATAGCATTCTTTAAAATCCCTATTCCACAAAGTTGGAAAATACAAATCAGTATGGCTTTCTAGATGCATACAACACAAGAAAATTAAACTAAGATAATAAAAGTAATTAAAACAGATTAATAGCCAGCAACAAAATTTAAGCAGTAACAAAAAGTCTACTAAATAAAAATACGTTGGATGGATTTATTACTGAATTCTGCCAGAACTTCTGAAAACTGACAACAATACTAGCCAAATTATCCCAGGAACAAAAGGTGTTCATACTCATTTTATTAAGCAGGTGTTATGCTGATACAAAAAGGAGATAAGGACAAAGTAAACAAAATTATAGACACATCTCCCTGAGGAACACATAAACAAAATGACAGCCCCAAATATATGAGAAACATTAAGCGCACTCAGTAGGCGCTGTGAGTGTGCACGTATTAAAATATATTAAAAATACACGTAGAGGTCAGGAATCAAAAAGGGATAGGATGCAAAACAGTATGAGTAACAGATGAGACTGTGATAGGAGAAATGATATTAACACCCTATACTTGTATATGAAATTGTCAAAAGTTTTAACAGCAGCAACAAAAAAATACTGGCAAACTGTTTTTAGATCATCTCAAAAAAGGTTAATTTGTCACACCATGGTGTCTGAATTTTATAGATGTGTAAACACATGTAAATTAGTGGATGTCATATATCACATAAATAGACTCAGTGATAGAAACAACTCAATCATTTCATTAAACACAAAAAAAGCCTTGGCCAACAGTCCAACATCCCTTCCTCTTGAGAGCTCTGGAGAGTCTCGTAATGGCAGGAACACAACAAGGCTCCATAGGACAAACGTTTATCCAACAATGTACAATGGAGAAAACCTCAAGACTTTCCACTAACATCAAGAACAAGTCAAGCTTGTCTATTCTCTCCATGCCTACTCAATATACTATGTAAGGTCTTGCATACAGCAGTAAAACAAGAGAAAAAAATAAAATGAATATAAATATGAAGAGAAATAAAAATATCCCATTTGCAGGTGATATGATTTGTTGCATAGAAGACCCTAAGGAGAAGACTAAAAAATTCCTTTAGAGCTGATCAATAATTTCAGGAGAGTTGCAGAATGGAAAATTAATTAAAAAATATAAGTAGCCTTTCATGTATAGATGACAAATGGACTGAAAAAGAAAGAGAGAGAGAGAGAGAGAAGAAACAACATACAAATAAATCTAAGTAAATAAAAGACATCTATGACGAAATTAAAGTACACTTAAAAAATCCTGGAACCCCTGCACAGATGTAGCCCATGGCAGCTCAGTATCCAAGTGGGTACCATACTATGGGGAACAGGGACTGTCTCTGACATGAACTAAGTGGTTGGCTCTTTGATCAACTCCCTCTGATGGGGGAGCAGCCTTACCAGGACACAGAGGAAGACAGACAATGCAGTCAGTCCTGATGAGATCTGTTAGGCTAGGGTCAGATCGAAGTCCCCTATCAGTGGACTTAGAAAGGGGCATGAGAGGAGATGAGGGAGGGAGGGTAGAATTGAGAGGGTATAAGGGAGGGGTCTCCAGCTGGGATACAAAGTGAATAAACTGTAATTAATATAAAAAATTAAAAATTAAAATTAAAAATCAAGAACAGCAGAAGATCAAAAGTCTTCCCATTCTCATTCATTTCTAGAATTAAAACAGTGAAAATGGCAATACTCCAAAAATCAATGTAATCTCAAGCAAAATTCTAATGTCATTCTTCCTAGACATAGAAAGCAATCTAAATATTTACATACCCACATCCACCCTGAACAAAATAATACTGCAGGAGGCATCACCATATCCAGATCCATCTTCTAATACAGGGCATACTAATTTAAAACAGCATGATACAAGCACAAGAGACACAGATCAATGGCACAGAATTGATGACCCAGGTGTAAGACCACACTACTATGGCTACCTCGATTTTATAAAGAAAGAAAAATATACACTGGATAAAAACAGCATCTTCAACAACTGTGTTAGAAAATTTGAGTTTATCAATGATTAAAAATCAAAACAAAAACTAGTCCCTACCTTTCACTCTGCAAAGACCTCAACTAAATAAATCAGAGACCTCATCATGAGAACTGCTACAGGTGATCAAAAAGCCAACCACTTAGTTCATGTCAGAGACAGTCCCTGTTCCCCATAGTATGGTACCTACTTGGATACTGAGCTGCCATGGGCTACATCTGTGCAGGGGTTCCAGGATTTTTTTAAGTATTAATGCATACAATTTCAAATGGTAATAAAAAGACAAGAAACTTGTAAAGAAAAAAACTAAACTAGAATGTCAAAAGGCTGACTAGCAAAAGAAAACATGAAGAAAGAAAAAACCACACAAAAGAAATGGGTACGAGAATTCATATGGTAGTCTACTATCATAACCAACTTAAAACTGTAACTCAGGGGGATGATAGAGGAAGACAAGTGAAATGGAAAAAAAAAACTTGGGGGAATACTGAGCATTAAAGGAATAATTACTCTGTATGTATACAACTTTCCCTCCGACGTAACAGGATTTATTAAGAAAAAACCCCACAGGAAAAAGCATGGCTTACTACCTTATGAGTTATTGTTCTGGGGGCTCTGAAATAACCAAAGTAACACAAGTTATTGCCATTGCCCTTGTTGCCCATAACTAGATGGCAAGATACCACTTAACCTGTTGGATATAGAAAAAAATCAGTCTTAAACTTTGTGTGAACCTTTCTCAGTGGTTTTTAGATTATATAATGCTGGAAGGTGCTAGACAGGTTGAAGTGGGAGAAAAGCTGTCAATGGTTTTAATCAGCACTGGGCTCGGAATGCTGCAACACCAACTCGCCAGACAAGCTATGCTAACCGATGCAGTAGAAGTGTGAATGCAATGGGTAACTAGCCACTTCCAAATTGGACTATGGGCTTGATACACAGAGGGTGGAATCCCATGCCTGATATTGCAGTTTTCATCAAAAGCCTGTGGCTGAGAAGGTCATGGTTCCTAGGGTAAATAGAACATGCTATTGCTATTTTACTAAAAGATCATGCTTTCTAAATGTTTGTGTTCATATTCATGCACCAAGGCTGTGGTCAAAGAAGCCTCTTTTTGCAGTGGACAGCAGTTAAGGGAAAGAAGCATAACTGGTTAAAGTTCTACGAACAGAAAACTGAGGGCTCAGCCATAGGCCAGCCATCTATATTAACCCCTCTACCATCAAGGTTCAGGAAGCACAGAGTAAAAGGAGGGAAAGAATGTAAGAGCTGAAAGATGGAAAGGCATGCTGTGTGATGCTGTCTTCTAGACGTGGCGCTGCTATTGTGATAATGAACTGACAGTAGCTGTGCCTACTAGCACAAGACTTGTGCAAAATCAAGCTAGACAACTCCCCAGCATAGATGGAGGAGGGAAGCTGTCAGGGCTTGCTCCTTACTGAGGAAGTATTGCAATTCATAGTTCCTGGGGAAGGAAGAATTTTTTTTTTTAAAAAAAGACATGACCACTGGTAGGTTTCTAATGTTTTGGTGGATGACCCTACTCCTGTGCAGATGTAGGTACCATTTTAACTGGACTTCATGGTATATACTGGAAGGTACATATCAGAGAAAATATGGAGAAAGTTATAGGGAGGAAATATAGGGTAGATGTGATTGTACTTCATTGCCTGTAAAGCATGAAATCCTTTACAAAATAACTAAGTTATAATTTAAAGGAAAATATAAAATCATAGAATTATACCAGATATTCCATTCATTAATCGAAAGTATATACCACAGCCAAGGCACAAAATTTCACATAATAAATATATGAAGAATAACAAGTTACTTGGTTAGGTTTTTTGTTTGTTTGTGTTTTACTTTCCTCTCAGATTGTTTTACTGAGCACTTTGGCTCTGAAAACATACAGAAGCTAATGATCTCCTTAAAGAGATGTGGGTTTCACTTGCAGTTAAACGCCAGCTAGGAGCCCAGAGCCTTACCTGAAGAAGTGAAGGCATGCTTTTGTGATTCTTCCCTTTGTCACCTTACAGGCTGTCCCATGGATTGCGCTTTAAAATTGCCTGGAAAACAAGACAAAAGAACAAAACTTTAATTTTGACCCTTTATTAAAAAAACAACTTTCTTTGCAAAATTTTTTTTCTATTAAAGCCCATCTCTCCACACCTTGAAACTGTTTCTGAACTGTCTCCAAGCAATGCTAAGTTCTCTGCTCTCTCATCACTAGCCACTCAGTTCATGCTTATCTGTCTCACTTCTTCCCGAAGTGGATCCAGGAGATCATTTCCATTATTTCTGTGTGTTAAATTTGGCTCATGTCTTCTCACTCTCCATTTAGCTGACTTATCTTTTTAGACAAAATCTGTTCGCCCTTCAAGCCACTAGAGACATTTCCGGCCTTGTAGCTTCACAGTGCTTCAGGACCGAATCTTTCCTCAGGGTTCTTCTGAATCACTGTGGGTAATCCCATCAGGATCTGGTTCCCCAGCAAGCATTCTATTTTTCTTGAACACAATTATTTACAAATGGTCTTTTAAAAAACTTTATGACATGCTCTTTTGGAACAAGTTGAATAAGAATTCCAGATTCTGGTTGTCACGCTCCTGTGACACAGCAGCCACAGCTCTGGTCTCTGTGGCATGAGGAGGAGGGGGTGAGGAGAGTGGTGGCTTGTTTAATGAGTCACTCACAGAGAAGTTTTAGTCCTGGAAACTGAATCCACAGAGACACCCAAGAGAAAGAGGCTCTTGGAAAACAGAAACAAAATAACTTCATAGAAAAAAAATAACTACCTGAACAGAAGGTCAACAGTATCCTTCCTTCCCTCAGAAGACTAAAAAGTCTCCCTTTGGCCCTTATTCAAATAGGAATACAGGTTTTCATCCTAGTGCAGAAACAATTAATTTTCAGACAAAAGCCAGTTGCTTTGGTGGTACCTTTTGCCAAGTGACAGCATACTCATTTGGTAAAGAGACTTTGTTTTAGAAACAGAATGAGGTGAAATTGACAGCTAATCAGCTCTAAGTGTAGAACCCAAGGCAAGGTGGCTCAGTCCAGTCCCCTAAGTCATTTACACTTGCTAATCTTCAGAAACAACAATGAGCTTACATAAGGTGACTCCGGGTGTCTGATCTCAGGATTGCTTGAAGGCCACCAAATTATCAACACTATCTTTCATGGTGTTTTAGTGCACATTCAATTTAACATGATGCACCATAAAATTTAACATGATGTTATTTAAGGAGATAAAATTTAGATGTTAGATCTAACTTTGTGTTTCTTGAGAGAAATGCATAAGTAGAGCCAAATGCCCAAATCATGCTTTGATTTTTCTACCAAAGCCTTAGGTGTGTTTCTGTGTCTACCAATGCAAGCCTCATGTGACAGTCCTTAAGAGAACAAAAAATATATCGAATAAACACAGACATATTGCAGAGATGTTATGCAAAAGCTATCAGTTTATTAAATAACATAAATTATTTACAAGCTAGATTTGAATAAAACTTCCCTTTGATTATGTCAATATTCTTTCAACTAGAAAAAAAAGTTTATTTTTTTCAACAACAAAAAAAGGAAAATCTGAAGGATGGCCTTTAATTAGAGAATGAAACAATAGGAATATACTAAAACTGTAAAATCAGCATGGGCTTTTTAGATCTAAATCAGATCTAAATTTTTATTTCATGCCTCAAGCAATTTATCAATAGAACCAATTGCCAGAATCATGTTGTGATTTTCTAGCAAAGCCCTGGTTGTCTCTGTGTTTCACAATGCGAGCCTCTTGTGACAGTCCTTAAGCGGTGAAAAGAAACAGTCTAAGCACAGACAAATTGCAGAGGGGTTATGCAGAAGCTATTTGCCCTTGGAAAATGATTAGAGGTTTGTATTTTTTTCTGAGCCTCATGGTTTTATCACAAATAAGATTAGGAATAACATTTTATTATTTATACAGTATGTATTAATGCTTCACCAAGTATGTGGCAAATGGAAGTGAGCAGTATTATTTGAAAGTTTAGCTTACCGTTGTTAACCTCTAATGTGTATTCTTATGTTCTAATGTAGCTTTTAAAGGTAGTTATTAGAATTAAAATTTAACAAGATGTTATTTAAGGGACAAGAAGTCCAGTTGAAAAGCCCTCACTTCTAAAGAAAGGGCCAAACAAAAGTGCCACTATAAAAGCAGGATCAAGAAGGCCTGCAATGTCAGACTGGGGGATTCTAAGTGTCTCAGACAACCTTTCTAGAGCAGCAGCTGGGAAGAAAATCAGGATAAATGGACACAGAGGGCAATCACTTCAAGATACTGCTGCATTACTGGAGACAAAATTCAGCAACATGTTCCTTAAAGACAGTGTGTTAATGCGTGCATCATTAGCCAACAATTCTGCTTAGGGAGATGAACTCGAACAGTAGCAATAACTTTTAGGAGAAAGATACTTTCACAAAAATATGCATTGTACATGGCTTTTAGTAATTCTTATTGTATGTTTTTATTGTGAATGTATTCAGTGACAATATATAAACATATCCTAATAATATTTTGTGAGAAAATTATAAACTTTTCCTAAATATGGGACATGATACCCTTTTGTGGTATACAGGTCTAAATACATGTATAGGAGGATGTTTGAAAAGCCAGTGGTCTACTTACCAAAAATTTATTTGGCTTATTTATTTGTATTTCACTAAGTTTATATTTATATTTTGTTGTTGTTCTTTTATAATAATGATAAAATAATCTCCTAGAAATGACTTAATAAAAAAAAATCGAATGTTTCTCTGCACATCTATTTAGAACAGAGTTATGTACAAAATTTTAAAATTGAGCTTCTAGTAATATAATTAGTCTAATGAACTGATAACTCTGTATTGATGCTACTCAGAATTTCTAGTGTAGAATTCAGTTGTGCTTAAAATAGATCATTATCAAGTATACAGAAAACCATAAGATTAATGTGTTTCTAGGATAGACACTATACTTAGCTTGCATGTGACACCACTCTACACCCTGGCTCATTGCTGGAACACTGGGAAGGCATGTGGATGCATTAAACATGCACTGTTTCCTTTAAGTAGACATTTCTAAGGACAAGGGTCATCATTTGAGGACATTAAGAGTACAAACTTCACAGACACATTGTTCACACATGCCATGTCCTCTTATTCTTCTAATACCCCTATGCAGTAACATTTGCCACCCACTCCAGATTCGCTTAGCACTGTTGATTAGAAGACTCTGGGGTATCACTTCACAAAGCTCATCTCCATCCAGCAGACTTCCTGGATTCTCATTCTTGTTCTGTGGATGCGGAATAACCCTCTGAGGAGAAAAATGCCTTGTCTCAGTTTGCTCATGACATTGCCAGGGCAGTTGATGTGCAGTATGTTCACACATTTATTTACTGCTCTCTGTTAGTTGTCTCCCAAACCAAACCTTTCTGTCACATGAAGACAGAAAGGTGAGGCTCCACCATTAATTCAAATGTTGGCACTTGGCAGATTTCATCTGGGACTCCCCACATGACTGAGTTGCATTATATATTGCAGATGTGGCTACTGCTTATGGGAAGGTATTCCTGTGAGGGGAGCTTTGCTACCAGTGAGGAGGAGTGCTTCCTAAGACACCATAATTTACACAAATTTATTGGTGCCCCCTCCAGTCACCCAGTCACTCTTCCAGGATTCTTTCTCTGCAGGCAAAAGGAAGAAAGAAAGAAAGAAAGAAAGAAAGAAAGAAAGAAAGAAAGAAAGAAAGAAAGAAAGAAAGAAAGAAAGAAAGAAAGAAAGAAAGGAAGGAAGGAAGGAAAGAAAGGAAGGAAGGAAAGAAAGGGTTCTCGTTCTTCACAAATTTCCAGGGATGTTAATTTCTGCCCCACAGTGACAACTCTAATTATTTAGCTGAAAAACACCTTTCCTTACAGCATGCTTATTTGATTTATATTCATATATACACGTATAAAAAACATAAAAATAAGAATGTATGTAAAAAAGAGGACATCAATTTGAGTGGGGTGAGGAAATAAAAGGTGGAACTTGGAGGAACTAGGCAGAAGGAGTTGGTTGTGAATATGATCAGAATGTGTTGTTGAAGTCTTGAAAGAATTAATACAATGTTATATCAAAACAAGTTCGATTTGGAAATGATTACATGGAACTTATATTCGTTTTATTTCTTTGGAAAACTTATAATTAACTACAACATTTTTTAATTATTAATCCAAAGTTTCAGCAAAGTGTGGGGAATCTTAAGCTGTTTATTTTTTAATGGTTAAAAGTTCATTTATAAATCTTGGAGGCCATTTACAGTTCCATAGTTAGTATCTCCAAGACTTGATTAGTGCATGCCAGCCCATGCATGCAAGATGAAGTCTATGTTTATGAGAAAAATGTATTGTCAACAAGAAACATTATATTCCAATTGAATTGTCTCTATTCATTGCATTCTAGAGAGAAGTTCCAAGGGATTGAGTACACTGCACATTCAGTTTAACAAGCACGCCATCAGATTCATCTACCAAACATATGAATACAATTGAGTCTATTTATAAGAACAAAGTTCAATTTCAGGAAGTGATCTGGTCTTGAAAAATATCCTCAAATCACCAACTTATTCTGTAACAAGAATGAGGTGCAGAAAAATTGAACTCTATGCTCATCAAAATTAATATGGGAAAATTCATCCAATTATGTAGGCAATAAACTTCAAAGTATTGGTGGCTTTTCTCTTCTTATTTTAATGCTCATGATATTTTCCAGTTATGGATTAATTTGGGAGAAGTAAGGCAAAAACACTGGCAGTATGACTCACACTCAGTTACTAAAAACATAAATTAGATTTCTGTGGCAATTAATTTGAGATGTTTTGATTCCAATGGAGTGACAACTTAGTTCTTAAGAGCACTGTCTGCTCTTGCAGAAGACCCAGTTTGATTTTCAACATCCCCTGAGGATCTTACAACTGTCTACAACTCCAGTTCCATAGGATCTGAAACCCTCTTTTGATTCCTTTGGGTGTTATGCATCCATATTTGTACATACAAACATGTAAGCAAAACACTGACAAAAATAAAATTAAAATAAATAAACCTTTAAAAATTAATATATATATATATATATACCATATAAGTTGTGCTATTAATTGGTAGTTGGAACTAAGTTCAGAATACTAGATACTGTTAAATTTTTCTTTTAATATTTTAATAATTTTGTATTTATGAGCACATATGTGTATGTGGTTTTTTTGGGGGTGGTGTTTGTACATATGAGTTTAGATGCTCACAGAGCCCAGAGGCTTTGTATTACTCAGGAGCTGGAGGGACGGGCTGTTTGAGATGGCAAGTGTGAGTTCTAGGGCTAGAACTTGGGTCCTCTGTAAAAACAGGAAGCTGCTGAAATATTCTCCTATCTCTCTCGTCTCTGGAAATCTTATTTCAGTGAAGTCAATGGTAACACGAGGAGTTCCATGGCAGTTATTTTTATATTAAATAAAAATATTTAGTTCAACATATGTTCCCAAAGAAATGAGAATGATTGTCTGATGTATGTTATCTTTTTTTTTAACTAATTCATTAAATGATTTATTTAACATGCATTTATTGAAATGAACACAGGAAATTGAGAACTATTGAAAGAGTTTATATGGAGAATTTTACTTTTAAAAATATTTCTTCTTATTATTCTTCATAACTTATTTACTTTGTATTCCAGTTGTAGGGCCCTCCCTCATCTCTTCCTGGTTCCAACTGCCCTGCCTGTTCCTCCCCCTCCCTCTTCCATAGTCCACTGATAAGGAAAGTCTTCCTCTCCTACAGTCTGACCTTAGCGTATCAGGTATGTTATCTTAATTGTTTTCATTTTAATGACTATCAAGGCAACACAGTAAAGGACAATGAGAAGTTACTTTCCTTAACACATTTTTATGTGGGCTTTGGGAGATGGCTGAGTGTGCAAGACATTTACTGCATGCTATACCTTAAGTTTTCAACTTGACATAAATAGAAAGAAAGAACCACAACTGAGGTGTTGCCCCCATTAGATTGGCCTATGGACCTCTCTATGAAGCATTTTCTTGATTACCGTTTGACATGGACCCAGCATACAATGGACAGTGTAGTCCCAGGATATTTAACCCAGGATACATGGTCCTGTATTAAATATAAAGAGCAAGTCAAAGAGAGAAAGCCTTCCGACATGGTCTCTGCTGCAGTTTCTCTTTTCAGGTTATTGCCTTGACTTCACTCAATAATGGACTGTGATGTGGAACTATAAGATGAAAGAAATAATGCCTTCATTCCCTGAGTTTCTTTGGTCAGTGTTTTATCACAGCCAACAGAAAAACAAACTAGGACACTGTATTTGTATGAGAACTACAGTCAGAGTCTCAAAGCCTCAAAGCACATGCATAACGTGTGCATTCGCACACACAAAGATAAATACGTATATATGTATTTATTTAACTTATGACTGTGGAGCTACAAATGACCTAAGAGTAATTAAAAACAACCATTTTCCAGGTACACTGAAAGACACAGAGATCACCATGAATCACCCCTATGACATGTCACAAAATCTTTTGGAAGCATGATTGGACAAATATCCAAGAGTGGTCCTTCATGGTTCTGTGTTATATGAACTAAATATTATTGGAGAACTAAATTCAGGGATTCCCAAGGTTCTCTCAATCTCTTAATTCAATGATGATTTTGAGGCAGACAGAGGAACAAATTTACACTTTAAAAAGAGATCCTGCACAGATTCATGGCCTTTGCATGGCTATGAGAGTATCTTTTATAGCTGTGAAAAATTAACTAGAAGTTAGTTACTGGATGAAACATCAGTTTAGTAAATTACAAATCTGTGGAGGTAGAAGTCTGATTCCCTGAGCTGAAACCAAGGCAATAGCAAGGTGGTCTTCCTTGCTGGTGGCTCAATGATGGCCTTTTCAGTTTCTGCAGGCCCCTCTGATACCAGCACAAAGACTTTCCAATTCAGGAGACATAGGGAATATATATAGCAATTGTCAGTATAGGTAGTCTGCTTTTAAGACCTTATGGCATTAGTCTGAATTTGCCTTGGAGAATCCAGTATATCCAGTCCACCTCCATAAACCGTTAACTTATTCATTAACTACAGGCTTACAAAATACTGTGCTATTAATGTTGCTTTATAATTACTTTACATTTTTACTTCAAAGATATAACAGAAACAATTTCTTATTAGTCAAAGTGAGAACTCACTGATGCAAATAATGTCTGTTGGCAAAATGGGAAGTGATATAATTATAACTTATGCAAATGAGCTACATATTGTGATCAAACAGCACAGATTGTAATTCAGCCTTGCATGGTGTAGATGTGACTGTAGCATAGAATAAAACAATAGGTTCTCCTACACCATTTTGTAGTATGCAGTGCATTTGTAGAAAGTTCATTTACACTATGACTAAAGTTAAAAGATTTTACATCTAAATTTGTTACAACTTGTAACAAGTTAGAATACCTTTATGAATTTATCGTTATATTGACCTAGAATGTTGAATGCTGTAAGAAAAATAATTATGTTTTGAAATGCTAAGTATTATACTGTATCATGAATTATTTAAGAAATGTCTCCTCTTTTGCCTGGGCCTCACAGCTTTGGCTAAATCACACTTTTCCTCACTTCGTGTCAGTCAGTTTAGAGTACTGGGAAGCCTCATAAATCATTCTTGGAGGGTACATCTAGGACACAACTGTCTCAATTACAAATAGGGTCATATGAAAGTTAATGAGTCCTTTAAATAACTCATTGGTTCCTTGTTCCATTTATTTTTGTGAAGATGTTAGAGCACGGATCACTTTTCTATGACACTGGGAAATTTAAAAATAATCACCTGCAGTTTTCACATTCTTATGACTTTGTCAAATGTGTTAAATTTTGTTTTAGGTCTCTATATTACAGGGCCTCAAGGACAGAGAACAATTCTAACAATATAACACTTCATAATAATAATATATGAAGATAAAATTGAGCAAGTATTCATCTGTTAAAGTACTAGTCATACATGTACATGTTTTTACTAACCACAAACAATGTTGTATTGTTTAAAGAAAATTTATATAAATATGTTTACAGGAGTGTTTGTGTCAAGAAAGGTAAGTTTATGAAAAATAACAATAAAATCTCATAATCATAACACAGGTTTATTTCTCACAAGTGAACTTGTGAGACAAAGGATTCATAAGGACCCAAAACCATCCTTCTGTGAAGTAAGTCATTGACTGAGGCTTCATCCCTCTTTGTATTTTTCTTCAGCTAGGACCTCCTGTCACCCCGGCTTGTCATAGAACTCTGTATATATCTGAGGATAACCTTGAACTCTGAACTGTCTGCATCCCCCAACTCCCAGGTTCTAGAATTACAGGTTCATTCTACCGAGCAGAATTCTATTGCTGTCACAAATGGAATCCAGGATCACCCTTCTTGGTAGGCATGAACTGCAGCAGCCCACCCTGTCCTCCCAGAATAAGCAGTCAATGTTGCTAACTTAGATAATTTGAAAAATCCAGTAAGACCCAAGCTCTCTTGCTCTGTAAGCAATACGAGTCACTTTTGATTTGTTGACAAAGAAAAAGCTTTGGGCCCTCCTAACCGATGTAGCAAACAAATAATGAGGCTCAACAGATTTAGATGTTGTTCTTTGGGAATGGTCTGGGTCACCAACATTTATTCATCTTAGTATACAATGAAATATAATACCACTCTGTAACACAACAGAAAGGATTAATCCAATTGATGGTTTTGCATCTCCCAGCATGTGGGATGAGATGTCACTGCTTTATACTGTCCCATATACACCATTAAGGCAAGTGAAAAGACATTCTTTATACTGTCCCATATATACTACACAAGCATGCATCCGCATGAACCTTCTATAAAAATTGACAGAATCTTAATATGGCACTCAACGAATGGGAGACATAAAATATCACTGGTCTCTAGACATGTTAAAACTTAGCAGGAGATCTCAGGGTGTTCACATGAGATGGGAGTGTCAGCTTTCCTTACTGTGGGTTCTCTCTGGTTATCTCCATATAATGTTCTCTTTGCTCCCAGCTACATCCATGGGAATGCTGCTTCCGTTTCTTTGTATTTCTTGGGGAATAGGATGTGAGGGTAAGTGAATGTCTTGTTATATTGAAACATCAGGACAAAAATCAAATTGGGGAGGAAAGAGTGTATTTGGACTGTACTTCCATGTAATAGCCTATCACAGAATGTACTTCCATGTAATAGTCTATCACGGAAGTAGGTCAGGACAGAAACTCAAACAGATAGGAACCTGGGGGCAGGACGTGACGCAGAGACCATAGAGGGTTGCTGCTTACTGAATTGATAATTCTGGCTTCTTCAGCCAGCTTTCTTATAAACCCCAGGAATACCAGCACAGGAGTGGCCCTGCACATCGTGGGCTGAGCCCTCCCACATCAATCACTAAATAAGAAAACATCTTAACAGCTTGCCTACTGCCCAGTCTTATGGAGACATTTTTCTAAACTGAGACTCCCTCTACTACAGTGGCATAAAATGAACCAGCAATGGGAATACTCTTTTTCTGAAATCTAAGGAACTTTTTATGGCTACTCTTCAATCATAGAAAATTTGAGGGTGTAGAATATTGTCATGTCTGCTATAGCCCTTCATTTTGAGGGATTCAAACTCAGGTTTGTTGCTGGTATAACTTTGAACTTCATATAAGCATTAATTTCAGTCTTCTACATGTGTCTAGATCATACAAAGATATTCAACACATTCTAGCATATATACATGCTAGAATATATATGCTAGCAATATATATATTCTCCTATTATGTTAGCTCATTTTTTTCAGTATTATAGATTTCCATAAAAGCTGTTTGAACTTCCCACAAGAGCCATATATGTAATGTAATTTTTTCTTTCTGCTGTGCACCTTCATTACTCAATAATTGAGAGCCACCTCCTTATTCTGTTCTTTGCTTTGGGGCAATTTGTCTAATTGAAAAATATAATTAGACATTTATCTGCAAGAGGATTTTTTTTCACTCTTAGCATTTATTAAACAAAGTAACTGTTTACCACTATTGAAAGGCTCAATGTCAAAAGAGTTCTTTCCATTGATTTCTACTTGCAAATTAGCCAATCATATTCTGAGCTTTTTTTTTACATTGTGTCATAACAAATCACACACATTATTGCATCATGCTTTCAAACCAGAATCACAGATTTTGTAGGTATGTGATGTTATTTAAGTTTGTATAAAGACTTGCATAGCTTTAATCCCATATATTCAAGGACTCCAAACCCATTCCCCTTCTGCTTACACACAATTACATTTTATTTTACGTATTAGTTTTCCATTTATTCAATTATGATAGCTAATATATGAAAATAAAACATTTTATAGCATTTTTATAATAATCAATATATGCTAGAATAGACAGAATGAAACAGAAAATACCCACAATTACATGTTTATTGCAACAGAGGCTTATTATTGAGTTTCTCTATATGTTGAGCAACTTCAGATGTTGTTTTCCTTTTGAAACCTCATTCATGAAGATCCTGAGTGAGGTCCACATAATAAAATCTATAAGTCACTACAGAGGAGAAGCGGAAGATTAAATAAAGGAGCCTGTGATTTTTTGGTTTATCCTAGAGATGAGACATATAACACTTCTCATATCTTAGCTCCTAACACAGTTGTTTAAAATAATTGCACAAGTAACCAAGAATACAGGAGCATTGTTACTGTTTAGTTTGTTTGACACTCTGCAAAAACAGTTGCTCTCCTCCCAGCGATTCTCTCAAATCCTTGTAGCAATACACTAGAGTATATCAATGTAGTTTAAAAGAGAAAATGTGACTAATTCTATCACAAATGGAAACATAGCTGAGTCATATATTACAATAGTTATGAGGTTAACATCCTTCATTTTCTAGGTACATAATGTGAGTCTCAGAAATGTTAGAATAATGAGAAGAAAACGTCAAATCCCTATAAGGTATTAGCTCAACGTTAGCTTCACATTAAATGACATTCATTTTATAAGTATGCACATATTCTTACATGAAGTTATGTATACTTTGTATACAGACAGACGAGAGTGTTGGATGTCCTGAAATTGGACACATAGGCAACTGAAAGCCACCTGATATTGTTGCTGGAAATTGAGCCCAGGTTCTTCGCAAGTCTCATAAGCACATTTAACCAACAAGCCATCCATTCTATACCAACTTCAATTGTAAAGTGCATTGTATTAGTATTTTTCTCTTTATATGACAATAAAATTGGATGTTTTAACAAACTGATATACACAGGTAAACGGATGGAGCTAAAAGAAACAGTCACCCTGAATGAGATGATCTAGACTGCAAAAATCACATATTTTATACTTTATCTTCTATTTTGATGCTGACTACAAACTTCCAGCAGGCATGCTACAGCCCACATAATCACGGAGTTTATACATATGTGAAATAAATAAATATGATGAAAAATGATGGGCGAGAAAATGTTCCTGTCAGACATCTTTTACCACCAGAAGTATCTTTAGGTGCTAGGAATGGGCTACATATAACTAATTTGTTAGCCTTAATGGAATTCCCTCAAACAACTCAGGCCAATGCCAAGGCTATTGGTTGTGATCCACAAATTGATGGCAAAACCCCACTGCTTAAGGTAACATCTATATATCTCATTGAGCACAGAGAGCTCAAGCTAGTGTTTGCCAGAGCTTTTAAGCCTGGAGTAGTGTCATGGTGCTAGAAGATGCTCTGCACTCTATCAAAGGAGAAAAGTAATGACCAATCCAGCTACAAACTGTGGAATTCACAATGGTGACATGCCCACATGATACATTTGTGTAATTGTGGCACAAATGTTGTGGGAGTAACTAACCTCTTCTTGACTGGATTTAAGGCTCACTCCACAAAATGGGACCCATGCCCAACACAGAATGGCAGTCTTTTCTAAGGGAATATTTTATATACTGAGTGATAAATAGTTATGAAATGGGACTTAATATGTGTACTATATTGTGTTGTCTAAAAATCAGAGTATTTGTGAAAAAGCAATAACTCTAAATAAAAATAATAGTAAAACTCATAACTACAAAAAGCAGACGTTTCTTAATCTCCACACATTTGAACTGAGTCTCTCCAGAATTCAAGAATAAAATGGACAGGTGGGACTTTAGCTCACATAAGAAATCTGATCAGGAAAGCTTTTTGAAAACAATTACCTGATCCCTAAGATGTCCTGGATTTAGTTGTTTACAGAAAAGCTGGTGACTAAGCAACCATAACCACAGTGTTTCTTTACTTCTCTTTAAAAGAGAGTGGAAATAGTTGCATGCTTTGGAAAATGAAAGAAAAATTCAGAATGGTTCCTTTTGAATCAGTATTATTTTTAAAGCATTCTTTCTTTAGCTAAGAAGTTTCATAAATATTCCAATTAAGTCATTATTGAATGACTCAAGAATTTTTAGATATGCAATATATTAAAATTATATACTTTCTGTATTTACAAATAACCAAATTACAACTAGCTTCAGTATAATCTCTTATAGCACTTTATATATTAATAGGAAATAAAGAAAGGTGCAAACATTTTCACATATCAAATATATCTCTTAGGTCTGGAGCCACACTATATTGTGCACACACAAATACATAGTTCGGACACAAAGAACTTTGGGGTTGTGAGAACTGAGCTATTCTAGGAGTTTTCCGCTTTGGATAACAGATCCACCATGTGTTTCTCCTGAAAGAGTGTGGATTTGGGAAACCTTCATATTCCTCAGCTGCTCCCGAAGGCTGGGTTTAAGCAAAGCTTCATTAATATGATAGGAAAAATCAAGGTTAACTCAAATTCTTCTCCATAGTTGATATCATATAGAGCTTTCTGAAAAGATCAAAGTGAAAATCTGTCCTTGGGGTTAAAGAGATGATTTACCATCTAAGTGTGTTTACTGGTCTTGCAGAGAGTATCAGGGCTCAGTTCTCAGCACTTATGTCTGCTGGCTTTTAACCTTCTGTAACTCCAGCTGCAAGAGACACTACAGCTTCTGAATCCCACCCCCACACTAACCTGCACATTCACACACAAACATACACAGTACACATAGGATTGTAAGAGCCAGTAGAACAAGGCCTTTGATGTAAGAGAATGTCTTTTACATATGACAAGGAAAGCGCTTCTCTGAAATCTTAGCAACATGGCTGCCTAAAGAAGATCTTCACAGTGCCAAAACCAGTTGACCTGTCAGTGTGGACACACCCGGCCCTGCCTCAAGCTGATGTGCTATAGACATATCAGTAATAGCTGCAGAGTGTAAAAGAATCAGTTTTGCCCAGGGACAGGCTTCCTGATAGGTTATCAAATCCCAAGCAGTTAATGCTAAATGTATGTACATATGAGCAATACCAAATAAATTCAGCAAGATACATAATTTCACAAGCACATATTAACACATATATACAGGTATATGTCAACATATACATACAAATATTTCATACTAATAATTAAAGAAAAAGGTATAAATTTGAGAGAAACTGAAGCGAGACACACAAAGAGTTGGAGGAAAGAGAGGAAAAGGTGATGACTATATAAACAATACTCATCATTACTTTAAAAAAGAAAAATATAATGGGAAGTAAAAAAATGTGAACTACCTGTAACCATGGAAATCGTTGCAGTCTTCTTATTGCTAAAGAGTGTTCTCACTGACATATATTGAAATATATTCATTAGAAAATTATCTTATAATAAATACATGATATAAGAAAGAAATACAAACTAAATCTTTAAAAACTGCATTTTCCATAACCATAGACTTTTCTCTTTATTAAAAAAAAAGTCAAGTCTAAAACATACAATTCAAAAATGAAGCATGAGCTCCATGTAGCATGGGCACTGAGTAAACAGACACTGCAAACACTGCACAGTGGACATCATTTTTACGAGCATGACTCTCAGGGTCCTGTCATGTCACAATACAAAGCGGATATAAAGCCTACAGAAGAAAAACATTTCAAGGGACACTGTATTTGGTTTTGTATTGTCATCATACAGAGAGACAGTCAGAAAACAAGCATTCGCCCTATGTTAGCCAAACATAGACTGAGTCTGAAAACATAAAAATCCTGTCATTACATTTAAACTTCCTAGTCTGAGCCAGTTTAGAATTTCTGAGACAGCTTCTTTACACACAGTACAGGCTGGCCTTCAACTTGATCCTCCTGTTTCAGCCTCCTGAGTGCTTAGAACATAGGTACGTGCTATCACCGCTCACCTAATCTGTCTACTTTTGAGTATTTTCTTCATGAAAACAACAGAATTTCATGATAGGGAGGAATTATAATTACAAAAAGACAAACACGGGGGACAAGTTACAAAAAGGAGACATCATGAGAAGAGAGACAGAATAATAGACCCATTCTAACGTCTTGGATTATAGGTTTCAAAATATTGACAGCAGGTTGTTTATATGAAGAACACTAACTTCTACGTCTGCTACATATTAATTCAGTGAAGAAAAGACTATGAAAGTTTTCCTTAGGAGGTAAACAGAGTCAGCGTTGACTTTGTTTTTGACCTTTTGGGTATGCTGCAGTTGCTGCACACTTGTGAAAATTTGTGGTACTTCTCCCAGGTATCAAGGAGATACAGTCTGATTTCTGCCTTTGCTCTTGGCAGGAAGGAGACCGATTTTGTGTGTCTGAAGTATGTAATGATGCACCCTGAGAGTGCATTTGGGATTCTCGTCTATGTAGCTTTTATGACTTTTATGACTTCGTTTCCCCCTTTTGATTTTCAAGTATGTAATTGTATAACTCAATGGTGTACACCTGCCTGCTGAGTAGTCTTAGCCCCGACTGGCAGGAAAACTATTCACAAACTTCCAAAGTCTTGGCAACATTAATATGTCAAGTTCAATAAAACTGTACAGAGACCCTAAGCATACATGCTGAATGTTGATTGGAGAAGCTTTTCTAGGTATAACATAGGTTATGCATTCTTCCCCACATATAATTCATTGTTTAGGTAAGCAATTATATTCAGAGACTTTAGAAGCCAACATGATTGCAGGAAAAGACATTAAGTGTATGGGGTTGAAAATGTTATTTCCCTTGTTTATGCTGCCATATACCAGCAACAATTTTCTTTAAAAGAATTTTAATGAATTTATACATGATCAAGATGAAGGAATGTTTCTTAAACAGAGCACATGGGAACATAAGCATTTAGGCATCTATTTTAAAATCTAAATTAGAGAGAGAAAAAGACAGAGACATACAGAGAGACAAACAAAAAATAAGAGATAGGAGAATTACACTATCTAAAAAATTTTAAATCCATTGCATTCAAGGGCATTAACATTTTCTCTAATTGGACATTGACTATGTAAGTTGAGATTTAAAAGAAACTCTAGGCTATTTCATAACCATTTGCCAAACTTTTAAATTGTAAACATGTTAAACTTATATTAATATAATTTTTAAGCACAAACAAAAGCCATGAGTAACCTCTGAAAAAGGAAATTAAACAAATATATAGTTAGATGGAAGACTGCATATTTAGACTATGTTCAAAAGGTAATACAATACCTTAATGTCCTGTGTGTTCTAGTGGGATCTACTTACTTACTTACTTACTTACTTACTTACTTACTTATTTTAAAAACTCCTGCGGTATATTTTTTATTTTTTTATTAATTACAATTTATTCACTTTGTGTCACAGCTGTAACCCCTCCTGTTTCCTCTCCCAATCCCATCCTCCCTCCCTCTTCTCTTCCCTTGCCAGTCTCCTAGTCCACTGAAGGGGTGGTCCTCCTCTCCTTCCATCTGACACTTGCCTATTGGGTCTCATCAGGACTGGCTGCATTGTCTACTGGGACTTCTTATGAAGCTCCTCTCAATTCCAACACTACTACGGTGGACACGTAGGTACATCTGGCCTGAAAGGTATATTTTTATTGGTACTTTAGAATATATCTTCACAGCCAGACTTTAGACAGAGTGCAGAGAGTCTTATGGAAGGAGGAGGATACAAAAGGACCCAGAGGGGACAGGAGCGAAACAAGGAGACCAATAAAGTAAAAAATAGCAGGCCCGGGGGAGACTGCAGAGACTGATGCATCAACTTAAGACCGTGCAAAGAGAGGACTTAGACCCTCTGCCCAGATGTAGCCCAAAGACAGCTCAGTCTTCATGTGGGTCTACTAGTAAGAGGAACAGAGACAGTCTTTGACATGAACTAGATTGCTTGTTCCCTTCTCCCTGGTGGGGCAACAGAGCCAGACCAAAGAGGAGTAGAATCTAGACAATTCTGATGGGACCTGAGAGGTTAGGGTCAGACCTTAGGGACGGAGCACTTCTCTTATCAGTGGACGAGGGATGAAGGATAGGGTTGGAAGAGAGAAAGAATGGGACTGGAAAGAGATGAGGGAGGGGTTACAACTGGGATACAAAGCAAATAAACTGTAATTAATAATAATAACATATATTCTGCTAATGAAAAAATCACCTTGTGGCATTTAAGAAGTATTATCATTATAGCAGAGGGGAATCAATTCTTGGGTCAATTTTAATGGCATTTTGAACTTTAGAACTTCTGCTCATAAATTTTACCTGTGAGAATTCCATCGACATTTTCTGTTGTTTTGTATCTGCTTCTCTTTGATGTGCTAGCATTCTGCCTGACTCAGCATGTTCTGTGGTTAAGATCTCAGTTCATTTGACATTCTCATGTGATTCAAACCCCTAAGGTCCACTTATAAGTGGATTTTAGACATATAATATAGGATAAACATATTAAAATCTTAACACTTAAAGAAGCTAAGCGAGAAGGAGTACCCTGGGTAAGACGATCAATCCTCATTCAGAAAGGCAAATGGGATGGAGATTGGAAGAGAGAGAGAACAGGGAACAGGACAGGCGCCTATCACTGAGGGCCTCTGAAAGACTCTACCTAATAATGTATCAAAGCAGATGTTGAGACTCATAACCAAACTTTGGGCAGAGTTCTGGGTATCTTATGAAAGAAGGGGGAGCTAGAAAGACTTGGAGGGGACAGGAGCTCCACAAGGAGAGTAACCAATAAAAAATCTGGGCCCAGGGGTCTTTTCTGAGATTGATACTCCAACCAAGGATCATGCATGTATGTAACCTAGAACTCCTGCACAGATATAGCCCATGGCAGCTCAGTATCCAAGTAGGTTCCCTTGTAATGGGAACAGGGACATGAACTCAGTGGCAGGCTCTTTGATCACCTCTCCCTAAGGGGGGAGCAGCCTTACCAGGCCAGAGAGGAAGACCTTGCAGCTAGTCCTGATGAGACATGATAGGCTAGAGTCAGAGGGAAGAGGAAGAGCACCAGGTCCATCGAGGAAAATAACATTAGTGAAAACAACCTAAATTTTATTTTCTGAGACATCAACTACTAGACTATGTTATGAAAGTAACTATATTTTGTATGTTTCAGAAATTGAAAATTTGAATGACTATCAAAAGTTGAGCATTACTAAAGATTAAAGAGGATTAAAAAGTGAGCATTTCGGTCCATTCCACTGGAATCAAGATTTGAAACACAAATTAATAAGAATATTACTGAGATAATCCTCAAAAAAATCATAATAAAAATCAGCAATCTCTGATATTCTACTCTACAGAAGATGTATCAAATGGTATAGCAAGTCGACTGGAGATGCCGAAGACTAGTAACAAGTAGGAACAGACATGTAATATTTAATTTAATAGAATTAAAATTTGTAGTCTATACACATGAATTATGAAAAATATATATTACACAATATTTTAATATTATAGAAAATACATTATTCATTTCTCTTCAAAAATATTAAGAAATTGCTAAAATGAAACCTTTTTTTAAACAAAAAGTACCATCCACATTTTGAAAAAAATCTTCAATTTTATCTGTCTCCATTAGTGTGGGGAGCTTCTAACATTTAATGTGGCATTGTGGCATCATCAGAGGAAACTCTGTAAGTCATTTAAGAAATTCGTCCCAATGTATTCCAGATTCCCTATATGCAAATTTGGCTTGTTATACTGACATTGCACCCTGAGAGAGAAATACAGAGGCCACACTATGTTATGATCAGCCATGCAGCACTTATAGAACATGATATACAAACAGAAATACTGCTTTTTTGCACCTGCATGCCAGGCATTTTGTTACTTGGTTTCTTTTCAGCTAAAATTCTAAAATTAAGGTCATCCAGATTCTTGTTACTTAAAGCACTAAGCCATTTTACTATGTCCTAAGACCTTCATGATTCACACAAACAAATGTGAGCTTTTTCTAACCCTTTCTGTCCTGCTGTTACCACTGCACATATAACATTGTTTTCAGCCCTTAGAAGTGTTTTGCTCACGATTCCAAAGTGTCACACATCACAAGCCTGTTCCCCTTATTTTCAGTACTTTTCTGAAGCCTTTAAATCAGTTCAAAAATTGCAATTTGAAAGGAAGGATGGGGTAATGAAAAGGATTGTAGTGTGGTTACCTGGGAGAGGTTGGGGAATGAAATGGAAAGGACAGGGGAAAGTGATGTGATCATGTATATATATATATATATATATAGATATTGATATAGATATAGATAGATATGTGTGTGTGTATACATCACATATACATATATACATACCACGTATATATTAAAGTGGTAAACCACCTAGTTTGCTTCTGGCTCTTTCCAGAAGACCTGCAACTTCAGATCTTCCTCACATCAGACCATTTCTTATTACAACTTCCCAGAGATTTTCAGACCAAATATGGAGGGTGAAAGAATTATTTCCATTATTACTATGTGATGAATGCTAACTCAGGGTTTGTGGGTTCTTTTCCCTGGATCCCATTTATTTATATGTATCAAAATAGTTATTGTTTAAGTTGCTTTTTTGTTTCATATTTTTTATTAAATTCTTTATTAATTACACACTTTATTCACCTTATATACCCCTGTAGTTCCCTCCTTCCTCCCGTTCCAATCTTTCCCTTCCTCCCCCCTCTGCATACGTGTCCCTCCCCAAAGACCGCCGATAGGGGAGGTCCTCCTTTCCTTTCCTCCTATCCCATTCCATCAGGTCTCATCAGGAGTGGCTGCATTGTCTTCCTCTGTGGCCCAGCAAGGCTGCTCTCCCCTCAGGGGGAGGTGATCAAAAAGTAGGCCCATCAGTTCCTGTCAGAGACAGTCCCTGTTCCCATTACTATAGAACCCACTTGGATACTGAACTGCCATGGGCCTCACTTGGGCAGGGGTCTTAGGCTACCTCCATGCATGGTACCTGGTTGGACCATCAGTCTGAGGAAAGACTTTTGTGCTCAGACCACTTGGTTTTGTTGCTCTCTTTGTGGAGTTCCTGTCCTTTCCAGATCCCACTATTTCCCACTCCCCTCACAATATTCCCTGCACTCTGCCCAAGTGTTGGCCATAAGTCAGCATTTGCTTCAATAGTCTGCAGGGCAGAGCCCTTCTGAGGCCCTCTGTGGCAGGCTCCTGACCCGTTCCCTGCCCTCTCCTTTTTCCAATGTCCATCCCCTTTGCCTTTCTGGATAGGGATTGGGCATTTTAGCAAGAGTCCTCCCTCTTGATTAGTTTCTTTAGATGTACAGATTTTAGTAGGTTCATCCTATAGGATGTGTCTATATGAGTGAGTATAGTGTGTGTCTTTCTGCTTCTGGGATAGCTCACTTGGGATGATCCTTTTCGGTTCCCACCATTTACCTGCAAATTTCATGATTTCCTTGTTTTTTTTTTTTTATTGCTGAATAATATTCCATTGTGTAGATGTACCACACTTTCTGTATCTGTTCCTCAGTCGAGGGGCATCTGAGTTGTTACCAGCTTCTGGAGACCAATCTAATTTGTTGGATTTAATAGTTCCCAAATGAGAATAGAGTAAATGTGTTTTCTCAATTATCATTCCTGAACCAAATGGGTTTGGTAAGAAAAAACAGTTTTGGGAATAGATGTATAGAAACAGGTACCCTTGAAAAGAATAATTTTTATAGGAACTCTTAAAATTACTTGTGCATTCCATTACTCAGAGAATGACAAACAGCACCTTCAAGATTTTTATTTTATATGGTACAAAGTATAACAAATTTAATTTTACTAAAGAAAAATGCATATTTTATTTAATAGTTCACTATACCTTCTTTAGATTTTCTGCTTTGAAATAATGATGGATCTGATCTTTGGGTGAATGGTATTTATATCATAACTAATTTTAAGTAAATTTTTATTGAGAAAGTCAAAGCTAAGTGAAAATACACAACCATCAACTTTTTTTCATGGTAAATTAGTTTACTGAATAAATGAGGTATTAGTAGAATATAAATTAATTTGCAGTGGAGTAACAAACATAACATATTCATTAACAAACTAGCACTCAAGAATGAAAATCAGTTTGCGTTTATTGCAAAACTATCAACTTTTATTCTTATCAAAAAGGCTGGAGAAGCCATTTATTTTATTTTCTAGCATAACATAATGGATGTTTGCTATGGAAGAAAGGCAAATTCTCATGAAACTTCATAGCTTTGCATATTAATTTATGCACATACAATAGCTATGCATAAACTTACACACTGTGTTTTTTCATTTGCAAGTATTCATTGCTCTTCATCAGAGCACCCTGTCCCCTAATTTTCAAGATAAAAGGCATTCCTTTACTCTCAGCGCTGTGACTACGTGGTTATATATTATACGATTAAGCTGGCAACCTGGCTTTAATTCCCAGCCCAGACTGTACACACCCCAGTTCACTTTGTTCAACACCTGTAAAGACAAGAATTACTTATGTTACATAAAAGCACTTTTCACTTTTAAGAAGAGGCGCTAGTTTCCAATAAAGGCCGTAAGTGTGATTTTTCTTTGTTTTGCCTTGGAAGTGCAGCAGGGTAGCCTTTCAGCAGAGACTGTAAAGCCACCCCACAAGTGTTCCCTTCCCAGACTATTCATTGCTCTGTGCCCTACCACATGTTTTTCCCATAAAGAAAAGAAAAATGCAGGTATTAGAGATTCTAATTATATGTTTCTACAAACAGAATTAACACGGAAATGGCAAATTGCTTGGGGGAGCATTTAACCCAGAGCTTTTAGAGCATTCAAGAGTATTTATGTTTCTCAACACTCAGAATCTTGAAAGCGTTTGAGGAATTTCCCAGGATACCTGCACCTGTGAGATTTGCTGTGCATGGACACAGTAGCAGTCAAGAGAAAGAGCTCCCAGTTTTATTTTACTGTGGGCAGCTTTCCTTTGGCTGGAAAACTGAAGGCTTAAAACAAAGGAATAACTGAATAGTATTCCATTGTGTAAATGTACTACACATTCTGTATCCTTTCTATGGTTGAGGGGCATCTAGGTTGTTTCCAGATTCTGGCTATTACAAATAAAGCTTCTATGAACACATTTGAGCTAATGTCTTTGCTGTATGGTTGAACATCTTTGGACGTATGCCCAGGAGTGATATAGCTGGGTCTTAAGGTAGCACTATTCCCAGTTTTCCGAAAAAACACCAGACTGATTTCCAAAGTGGTTGTACAAGTTTACATTCCCACCAGCAATGGAGGAGGGTTCCCCTTTCTCCACATCCTCTCCAGCATGTATTGTTACTTCAGTGTTTGATCTTAGCCTTTCTGATGAGTGTGAGATGGAATCTCAGATTCATTTTGATTTGCATTTCCCTGATGACTAAGGACACTGAGCATTGCTGTAATCCCCCCTAATCTCCTCTAGGTCCATCTCCTCTCCATCTTCCTCTTCCTTCCCTATCCCTCTCCCCTAGCCACTAATAGGGGAAGTCCTCCTCCCCTTCTGTCTGACCCTAGCTTATCAGATCCTATCAGGACTGTTTAGATCCTCATCCTCTATGGGCTGGCTAGGTTGCCCTACTAGGGAGAAGTAATCAAGGAACAGACAACTGAAATCTACAAACCTAAAGACTTTAAACAACAAGAATGACCCTAGGGAAGTAGTTTAGTTCTCATTCAGAAAGGAAAACAGTGTGGACATCAAAGCGGTAGAAGAGAAAGAATAGGAAGGGATCACAGCTCTCCTCTAAAAGACTCCACCTAGCAGGGGATTGAGGCCTTTTCAGAGATCACAGCCAAAGGTTAGACAGAGTACAAGGAATCTTATGGAAGAAGGTGAAGACAGAAAGACTCAGAGGGGACAGGAGCCACACAAGGAGAACAACAAAGCCAAAAAGAACTGGGCCCAAAGACCACTACAGAGAATGATGCATTAAGCTAATACCAAAAATAATGAGGACATAGACCCCTTGCCCAGATGCAAGCCTTAGCACAGTCTCCATGTGGGCTCCCTAGTAAGAGGAGAAGAGACAGTATCTGACATGAACTTGGTTGCTTGCTCCTAGAAAAGATCATGCTAAGTTTAGGTAACCCACAAGCAGAAAGACAAACAAGGTATATACTCACTTATAAGTGGATATTAGCCATATAATACAGGATAAACATACAAAAATCTGAACATCTAAAGAACATTTCTCTAAGTGTTTCTTCAATATCCCTCTATTGTGATTTCTCTGTTTCGCTCTGTACCCCATTTTTAATTGGATTATTTGATTTGTTAGTGTTTAATTTATTGAGTTTATTAAAAATAAGAAAATCATGAAATTTGCAGGCAAATGGATGGAACCATAGAAGACCATCCGGAATGAGGTATCCCAGAAGCAGAAAGACATGCCTGCCATTTTTTCACTTATAAGTGGATATTAGCCATACTAATAAACTAAACATACTAAACATACAATCATATTAAAATCTACAGACCTGAAGCAGCTCAAGAACAAGGAGTACCCCAGGGAAGATGTTTAGTTCTCATTCAGAAGGGAAAAAAGGATACGCACTGGAAGAAGTAGAAGAAAAGGAAGGAACAGATGGGAGTCTACCACATTTGTCCTCTAAGAGACTCGACGCAGAAGGTAATCAAAGCAGATACAGAGACCCACAGCCAAACTTTGGACAGAAAGGAGTCTTATAAAAGAAGGGGGATATAGAAGGACCTGGAGGGGACAGGTGTCCCACAAGGAGACCAACAAAGCCAAAACAACTTGGCCCAGGTGGGACTGCAGAGATTGATGCATCAACCAAAGACCATGCATAGAGAAGACCTAGAACCCCCGCTCCGATGTAGCCCATAGACAGCTCAGTTTCTATGTGGGTTCCCTAGTAAGAAAGGACCAGATCGTCTCTTACATAAACTTGGTTACCTGCTTCTTGATCACTTCTCCCTGGTGGGAGAAGTCAGCTTCCAGAGAAAGAGGATCCTGATAGGTTAGGGTCAGAGAGTAGGTGAGGATGACTTCCCCTATCAGTGGACCAGAGAAGAGGGATAAGGGAGAAAGAAGGAGGGAGGTGGAGCCGGGAGGAGATGAGGAAGGGGGCTACAATAGGGATACAAAGTGAATAAATTGTTATAATAATAATAATTACAAAGAGGAAAAATAAAATGAAGGAATACAATTGCCAGTGTATTCACACGTGTACCTAAGGTGTATACTTTGGATGTATCTTTGTGTGTCTGCTTATGAGACCATATCAAAAACATCAGCAGTGTGTCGGGTGCTTGCTCATTGGGTAAACATAGTTGTTGCCAACCCTGACAACCTGAGTTCTATCTCTAGAACCCATAAGTTGGAAGGAAAACAAAGACAACGATGCCAGAGATGCCAGAGACAGAACAAGTATGGTTGCTTTTTTATTTTTTAATTTTACTATGATTCTTTATATCTAGAGTAGATGAAAAACTGGCTACAGTTTTCTTGATATTTTGTATGAAGACTGTGATTATTAATTTCTGCCTAACAACTGTATTTGAAGGGTACAGAAGAAAACTTAATTTCTGGACACAAACAGGCATGGGCTATCATAGACATTTTACTGTCCGAAATGAACTCTCTTTTATAGATGCTGGAATGCAAAGTGACATTTGTTAACAGTCACTATGTATTCTTGATCATATATCTTGTTTCTAGGACTGTGTTTACCAAATATCAGACAAAGTGATCTTTTATAATAATTCTACTTGAAAAAAATAATCTGATAATGTAACTGCATCTGTTCTTAAAATATTGGTATCTGGGGGTGATGATACATACAACTGAGGCAAATATGAGTGAGTTCAGATTTAGAAAACATCCTAATTTTCAATAACATCAATAAAATCTAGAGAATTCACTGAAAATACTATCTATTTTTATAGTTTTTTAAGAAAGATATATACTTTCTATTTTTCTCTCTCATGTTAACCTGTATCAGTAGAGTTGAGAGAAATAATATTTTATATTCAGGTTGTTCCTTTTTCTTTAGATAAAATTTCATGGACCACCTGTGAAAAAGACTTTGATGGGTTAAATGCAACTTGTGAAATTAAATGATTATGGCTTAATATAGTATAAGTGAATGCCTTCCATTCCTTTCTTTATTATTCTATTCTTTTGTGGTCATCCCTAATTCAAATGTATATTTATTTTAAAATAGGTAGGTGATTTCTACAAAGTTCTACAAAATGTCTTATTGTATTTTCTAAGATCCCTATTGTAAGTTTTCTTACTGTGCTGTGCACACTTTGAACTCCCAGATGCAATTTATGACAGCTGAAAGCGAATGCCTTGATGAGGCCACAAAGCAGTAATGGCTGGAAAAGGCTGGTGTTGAAAAGGCCAGTGGGGAGGCAGTGTTAACTATATAGAGATCAGGCACCAGGCTACAGGTTTTGAAGAAGTCTGGGTCAATCAGGGTCAAATTGGTTACAGC
Source organism: Pachyuromys duprasi (assembly GCA_028658305.1). Classification (NCBI taxonomy): domain Eukaryota; kingdom Metazoa; phylum Chordata; class Mammalia; order Rodentia; family Muridae; genus Pachyuromys; species Pachyuromys duprasi. The sequence goes on along the minus strand of CM053763.1, from coordinate 49,225,060 downwards.
CAATTGCAGAGCACATTCTTTTCCATTCATCTGCAACTCAGTCTCTAATTATGACCCACACAATCAGTGTTAAAGCTCTAAAGAGTGGACCTGCATTGTTCCATGGCTAGTCCTTAGCAGAAAAGCTGGAATTTGATACTTGGTCACAGTTTGCAAACAATGTGGTTGAACCACCTGAAGGGTCACATTTTTACATTCTGAGGCAATTTATTAGTAATGGTACCTGTCACTCAGAAATCCCCCCAAAGCTCCTTCATTACCAGAAATGACTTTGATATAGGAATGGTTCAAAGCAAAAAAGCAAGTAAAACAAGAGCTAGAGCCTTTACAAAGGAAGATCATTGCATCCCCATGATCCCTTCTTGAGCAGAGAGCTTTGAAGTTGTGTTCTAAGTGCTATAAAGATCCTACTGGATGGGTTGGTTTAAAAGCAAGGCTTATCAATGGTGAATTGTTGAAGTTCCTAAGCTATTTTCCCAATTATTTTATTTTAACTCAACATGAACAAAGAATCAAATGTTGCATATTTGTGTAGTTAGGACAGTTCGTGCACTGACAGGGCCACCAGCTACAATAATATAGATAGCAATGCTTCAGATTTCCAAACCTGCCTAAATTCAGAAACAGTCTTCCACAAAACTCTTTCAAGTATTTGTCCCAAAGCAAACTTTATTCCATGTACACAGTCTTACAGACTCATGAATGCATCTATGTGTAAGCAAATTCATATTTATGGGGCATAAAGAATATGCATGCTTCATCAAATAATATTTTTTCAAACAAATACACCAAATTCAATAAAAGTTACTGTGCTTCTCTTAGAAAAAAAATCACCTCTTCTAAGGAAAAGACATTTAGTAATTTATTATTTATTTCCCTATATTTTCGTGGAATGGTTACTCTATAATGTATGTTATATAATAAATATTTCTTTCTAATTTTCTTTCTGGAACCTCATATTTATTTCTGCTTCATTTATAAAAGCATAGAGTGCATTACCATGAGAGAGTAAGATACAATGCTTAAACTCTAAATGAAGTCTTTCAACATTAAAATAACTTTTTATAAGGATTTCTTATGGGATCTCTTTTTTATTAATTTTTATTTTTTATATTAATCACAGGTTTTTTACTTTGTGTCCCAGCCGTAGGCCCCTCCCTCATTTCGTCTGAATCCCACCCTCCCTCCCTCATCTCCTCCTTGCCCCTTTCCAAATCTACTGTTAGGGGAGGTCCTCCTCCCCTTCCATTATACCTTAGCCTAGCAGGTATCTTCAGGACTGGATGCAATGTCTTCCTCTGTGGCCTAGCAAGACTGTTCCTCCCTTGGTGTGTGTGGGGGGAGACTGAGGGGAGTAAAGCAGCCAGTTGTTGAGTTCATGTCAGAAATAGTTCCTGTTCCCCTTACTAGGGAAACCCATTTGGTAACTGAGCTACCATGGGCTACATCTGAGCAGGGGTTCTAGGTTATATCCATACATGGTCCTTGGTTGCAGAAAATCTCATAGAGGACCACCATGCCTTGACATATTTTATCCTTGAGGAGTTCCTATCCTCTCCTGGTCATATTAACTCTCCCTTTTAAGGAATGTTTCAAGGTTAGGAAAGAACAGAACTTTGAGTAGAAACATCCATTTGTTCAAATTGCATATGCAGAAAGATAAGATTGAAAGTAGCTTAGATTTCATTTCACTTTTCCCTTTGTTTCAGGGATATCATTAATAAAATATGAAAAAAGAAAGTAATAACTCACTAGATCACTCAAAATGTAATACTGTAAGAACAAATTATATTTAAAACTTCTTTTTACATACCTGAACATACTTATAATTTGCATATAGCATCTCAGTTAATAGATAAATGTTTCATGAACCATTTGCTTCCTTAAAGACCTATGACTTTGGTATTTTGATTCATACCTTGGCAGATGAGGAGACTTAGGCCAAATGTAATGTATAGTTCCCCTGTAAATTTCTGATAGCTTTCTCGACAATTGTTTCATGAACCTCAAACTAACTGTTTTGGATCTACTTCAAACAACATTACTATCCAGTGGCCTTTTTTTTTTGTTTCATACTTAAAACAATAATTTTCTAATATTCACCTTTATTCTTTCATACTAAGTTGTGTGTACTTGTTATATATTTTGATTGTAAGTTCAAGCCCCCTTAACATTGTCCATGAATATATTTTAAACTGATTGATCCACATTTACAAACAATAGCATACGTAACCAAATTGGAGTCTATATAAGATAATAACTTAATGACTAATATACAGGAGAAGCCACATAATCTTCCATATCTTGAAAAATAGATACAACTTGATAATGCAGAAATTATGCTAAAATCACCTTGACCAACTAATTAAATTTAATATCTTCAAAATATGTGCATATTTTCATTGTGTAAATCTGTTATGATACAAATGCACAATATTGCCAATAGTAATACTGTCAAAGTTATTTAACATTAATTTAATCACCACTAGACACTCAAACACATCCAGATGGTATAATATTCTATTAGACAATGAGCCCCTGTTCCTGGATAAAAACATGCCAATAAGTAAATCAAAAAGGGTGAAAGAGAAGCATATTATGGACATAAAAGGCACAAAGTATAACAGCTATGAGGTATTTACAGTGTGAAATTAGATTCAGGATTGAAATAATGAAGGATATATAATTAAGCAAAGAACTACTATAATATACCTGTAACACTTGGAGATGTATGAAGAAAGACTATTAGATACAATTATTGCCAGTTAAAGTTGCCTAATTTAAAATCATGACCAAAATTTTAATCTACATCGTTAATTAACAAGGGAAGCAGTAAGTGGTTAAAGTCGGTCTGAATATTACATAAAGAGTTATGTTTATAAAAGCTAATTAATAAAAACTATTATAATAGTGTTGCTTGATTAGACATCAAACTGGGGCAATTAACTCTAACTCTTGGGACTATTGTTTAAACAGAAATAATCTGTGTCTCTTAGAGTTGGCTGTTAAGAGTGCCCTCCCCCAAGCTGAAGACTAGGTGTCCTGTAGTGGTGGCACTGGGCGTTTATAACGCTTATAAGAAGGGAATACTGTGTTACCAGGTTATGCCCTTCAAGAGGCTATCAGAGCCCTGGACCTCCCCTTTCTAATCTTTGCTTCTCCATTGTTATGACTTGAGCAGAAATTTCAGCACTTGAATCTCCCATTGATTTCTTTCTCATTATGAGTACAAAACCGGGACCCCCTAGTAAGATGGCAGACCAGAAGCTTTCTATGTGCAAGATGGTTAAGATAAGAGTCAGCATAAGAAATAATAGACTCTGTTCCACACAGAGAAAGAAGAAAATCTCCAGAAATAACCAGTTCCAAAAGCATAAATCTCATCAACCATGGATTGACACCTCATTAATCATTCATTAACTGATTTTTTTTTTTACTCCCTAGAAAGGGTTTATCTTATGGATTTCTTCACACTGATAGAATTTAAATACCACTGTACCTACTCTCTCAAAAATCTATATGTGATCCAATTTCTTTACCCAGAAAGGTACATGTTCTTCTCCAGAGTCTAGACCAGACTTCTATGACAGGAAATAAGCAAACACTTTATCTTGTTCTTTACTTTATTGTAGGTGCTTATACATCAATAAAAAGCAGGGGTTCAGAGAGTTTTGGATATTCTCCAAGGTAATTAATTATTTCTCACTCCTAATATACTAATGATTTTCTGCTTATGTTTGTGAAAACATATCCATTCCTTTTTAAAATGTCTACAGAAGTGATTCATATATGTGATTTTGTATGCACATTTATTTATATATATGTATTTGAGAGAAGTGAGGCATAGCATGGCAAAGGTTGAAGGGAGAATGAAATGATGTGATTATGTTTTAATTTTTAAAGACTTAAAAAAAAACAATCTTATATACCGAGAAAGAAAAAGTACACATAACATTTTAAATGTGACAGGTGAGAGATGGAAGGGAGAAGCCGATATGAATGAATCAAGATTCACTGATTTACCCATATGAAAATTTCAAAGTATTCTGAGACTGTTCCAGCAGTTTTTACTTGCTAATATCTCCTCTACAAAGTCCACACATGGGACTTTGTAATCACAAACCTTCCATGTTGAAATCTTATCTGATTTTTATCTTACACAGAGTTTCTGGGTGCTGTCACAACTTCTGTAAGTGCATAATCATCTAGAATCCAGTTACTTGAAACCATGCTCTGGCCTCTTGCCTCTAAAACCTTCTGGTTTCCTTTTTACTGTGATTCCTGGGGAGAGAGGATGTGACTATAGATGTCCCATGTAGAGCTGGTCATTCTACAGTCTTGTGTTCTCTGCCCATTGAATGATTTTGGGTCTCTGTGTTGATAATGATCTATTGGAAAAAACACTTCTCTAACAAGGGTTCGGAGATGCAATAATCTGTAGGCATATTGATAAATATTAGGAGTCAGTTTAAAATCTTGTCCATTTAGCAGAATTTAGTAGGTTTTCCCATAGAACCTATGGCCTGTTGGACCACAGGTTCTGGGTCCCAGTAATAAACCACAACTATGGGTTCTGTTGTGTGGAGCAGCCCTTAAGGGTGAATAGAGAAAGATGGGTTGCTCCCAAAATATTTGTTCAACCGTTGCATTAGCTAGTATATCTTGGCAGGCCCATCACTATGGCAGATTTTAGGGTTTACAGCCGAGTAAGACTAATGATTCCTTTTCCCTTCTGGAAGCATGTATATCACCTTTCAGCACTAGGAATGCTAGGCAATATTGATGAAGCTGTTACATCAGTACCACATTGATTTATCGGTGTTTTATGATTCAAGTATGCAGCATCTTCTGTAAAAGGGTCTGACTACCAAATTCTGTAGCGTAAGAGCAATGGCAATAGTTGACCTCTTACAGGCAGTTGGACAGATGGATTTCTATTCCTTTCCCTTACGCCAAAGAGAATGAAAAGCCCACTATACTTTTCACATTAGAAAATTGTCCCCAAAACATATGAATCTGAATTCGTGGCTAGTTTATTTAGGATCCCATGATACTTGCAATTTTAAAGACAAAGTCCTCCCAAATCCCTTAATTTATTTGATTACTTTAACTGACCAGTACACCTGAAGCTCTATGCTAGACTCATGTTTGATTTGTCTGTATTATACATGAATATTTAACTCCACCTCAGAGAAATTGTATTCTAATCATGAGCAAAGAGATTTTTACATATAATGTGATAAACAGTACTCTGCCTCATTAAAACAAACATTTAAAATTATTTGTGATATTCTGTGCTCACTAAAAGACTGAAGTGAAGTATGAACTGATGTATAGAGAGTGCTACTTTTTCTTGTCCTTCAGAATTGGCAAAAAGATGAAAACTCTCCTTTATATTTCTGAAGTAAATAATTAACATTGTATAACATGGTGCTGTACAGAAAAGAAGCCAAATTTGCTTTAAAATTCAAAACCAGAATTAAATGGATGTATTAGAAAAAGTGTTCTTGGACCATGTGTAATGAGACTGCTGTCTGAATAAAATACTAGCTGTCAAAAAAAGAAAGAAAAAGTCAAATATCAATAGTTTCTCCCTGTTACAAGACCTTGTCTTACTACACTATAAGTTCATAAAAAGTCTAGTTTATGGATGTCTGCATGTATAACCCTGCACAAAACTAAAGTCCAAGTGAATCAAAGACTTCAACATAATACCAGACACTTTAAATCAGTTAGAAGAAAAAGTGGGGAAGAGCCTAGAACTCATTGCTTCAGGAGACAACTTCCTGAATAGAACACCAAGAGCACAGGCTCTAAGAGCAACAATCAATAAATGGGACCTCATGAAACTGAAAAGCTTCTGTAAAGCAAAAGACACTGTCATGAGAACAAAATGACAACCTACAGACTGGGAAAGGATCTTCACCAACCCTATATCTGACAGAAGGCTAATAATATCCAGAATATATAAAGAAGTTAAAAAGTAACAAATCAAGTAATCCAATTTTAAAAATGGAGTACAGAGTTAAACAGAGAATTCTCTGAAGAGGAATATAAAATGGCAGAGAAACACTTAAAGAGATGTTCAACCTCCTTAGCTAGCAGGGAGATGCAAATCAAAATGACCCTGAGATTTCACCTTACACCCATCAGAATGGCTAAGATCAAAAACTCAAAGTGACAACATATTCTGGAGAGGTTGTGGAGAAAAGAGAACCCTCCTCCATTTCTGGTGGGAATGTAAACTTGTACAACCACTTTGGAAATCAATCTGATGCTTTCTCAGACAATCAGGAATAGTGCTTCCTCAAGATCCAGCTATACCACTCCCAGGCATATATGATACCTAATACACAACAAGGACATTTGCTCAACCATGTTTGTTTTATAATAGCCAGAACCTGGAAATAACCCAGATGTCCCTCAACAGAGGAATGGATACAAAAATTGTGTTTCCTTTACAGAATGGAATACTACTCAGCAATTCAAAACAAGGAAATCATGAATTTTGCAGGCAAATGGTGGGATCTAGAAAAGATCATCCTGAGTGAGGTATCCCAGGAGCAGAAAGACACACATGGAATATACTGACTTATAAGTGGGTACTAGACCTATAAGATAGGATACACATACTAACATCTCTACACCTAAAGAAGATAAGGAAGAAAGAGGACCAGGGGAAAGATGATCAGTCCTTACCTAGAAAGACAAAGGGGATTGACATTGAAAGTAGGAGAAAACAAGTAACAGGACAGGAGCCTACCAGAGAGGGCATCTGAAAGACTACCTAGCAGTGTATCAAAGCAGATGCTGAAACTTATAACCAAACCTTTGGCAGAGTGCAGGGAATCATATGAAAGAAAGGGGGTGTTAGTATGACCTAGAGGGAGCTTCACAAAGACCAAATATATCTGGCACAGGGGTCCTCTATGAGATTGTTTCTCCAACACAGGACCATGCATGGATATAACCGAAAACCCCTACTAGGATGTAGCCCATGGTAGCTCAGTATCCAAGTGGGTACCCTAGTAAGGGGGACAAGAATTATTTCTGACATGAACTCAATGATTGGCTTGTTGATCTCCAGCTCCCCTCTGAGGGAGGAGCAGCCTTGCTAGGCTACAGATAAGGACATTGCAGCCAGTCATGAAGAGTCCTGATAGGCTAGGGTCAGATGGAAGGGGAGGAGGACCTCTCTATCAGTGGACTTGGAAGAGGGAAGGAGAAGATGAGGGTACAATGGATGGGATACAAGTGAAGGACCTGTGATTAAAATAAATTAAAATTAAAAATTATATAATTTCTAACACTCTGGAGACACCAATCCTAAAATTATTTAATTGCTACTTCAAGCTGTAATTTAATAATATTAGGAATCATAATGTAAATATCTGATATACAGGATATCTGGTATTCAATCCCTGTGAAAGGGTTATTTGACCCAAAAGGAGTCGCAACTGACAGGTTGAGGACCACTGCTTTAGGGAAAATCAAAGGAACATGATTTTTTTTCCCTTCCCCCACTTCTTTTAGCTTAAAACATTTTTATTTAATATCGTTTGATCATGACTTTTCTTTCTGTTTGTCTTTTGTTGTTGTTGTTTTGTTTTGTTTTTCTGAGACAGGGTTTCTCTGTGTAGCTTTGGCTGTCCTGAAACTCAATATGTACAACGGCCTGGCTTGGAATTCACAGAGATCACCCTGCCTCTGCCTCTCTGAGTGTTGAGATTAAAGGCATGCACCACCTGTGCCAGGCTGATCATGCTTTTCATTCTACCAATTTCTTCCAGATTATCCCCAATGCTCTACTCACCCCCAGAATTATGTTCCCTCTCTCTCCTTATAGAAACAAACCAAAACAACAAACACAGGCACACATAGAAACCCTGCATCACATACACAAAATTGGAAATCAAAATAAACATGCAAAAGACCACTAGAAAAAATATTTAAAAGAAGTGAAAAGAGATAAAAATGTTATGTGTGTGTGTATGTGTGTGTGTGTGTGTGTGTGTCAATAATAGTAGACCTTGGTATAGGTCTGCCCTTAAGCGTGACTCCATTTAGATACCATGTGAGACTCCATTGGAGAAAATCAATTTTTCATTTGCTAGCAGATATGAATTGTAGATAGCCTCTTATTTAGGGAATTATGAAAAAATACAAAAGCAATGTAGAGAGATGAGGTTCCCATCAATAGGCTCATGTTCATCTACAAAATGAGAATGATAAGAGAGAGGTTTTAAATTTGACAAATTTGAAAATTACTTATAAAAGGTTTTAGTATTAATAAAACATTTAGCTTACTACTTTGAAACCAATTTTATTAGCATCTCTATCAACAACGTGAGCAAAATTAATATTTTGCTTATTTAAGGAATAATTGTAGTTGCATGGATTTGTTAACTATTTTAGTTTTTGTAATTAAATTTCTTATCAATCTCAACATTAAAAATAACTGTTATATGTGTGAGAGATTACTAAGATGTTTTGACCTCTTAAACTATTTTATACACACAAGTTGAAAGTTCTGATTAGCATGAGATGTTATGACATAGTTAATGTGATTTTTGGATCGTTAAAATAATATTATCATACATATGAAGATAAAGAGATAAAGCGGCATTTATATTTTGTTACATATGTACCATTTTTATTACATATTATTATTCAAAGCTTTGTATTTTATAGCCATTTACCCCTTACTGCTTCTCAAAATAGAACGGTAGGATACAAATTTTTCTCTTAAGGTATGCAAAAGGACATTTCATGTAGAATTTCATTCAAAGATATTCTATAGGCTAAGATACACAAAACAGACATTTAAGATAAAGTAAACAACTAATATATTTAAGTCTTTTTAACATAATTTACCATTATATTAAACAGGAGAACACATATTAGAAAATGAAAATGGCCTACATCCTCAAGAAAATACAAGAACCCTAGTGTTACCTAACTTATCATTGCTGTGACAAATGCCTGGTCAAAGCATATAAAAGGAAGACTGTGCATTTTGGCTCAGCGTTTCAGAGGTTTCTGTCAACTACAAACTGATCTCGGTGCTTTCTGCCTAAGCTACGTTATAGCTTGGAACCCAGGACACAAAGAGCTGAAAGTGGGAGAGAGGAGAGCCCAAGAGGGGAGAATGGGAGAGGAGAGGAGGGAGGGAGGAAAGGATGGAGAGAGACAGAGAATAAGAGCGATTGAGAGAGACCTAGAACACATCTAGCCTCCAATGACCTACTTCCTCCATCAAGGCCTCACCCCCCAGAGTTTTCACCACTTCTTAAAATAGACCCACCAGCTGGAGACCAGGGTGGTAATGCATAAGCCAGTGGGTAATATTTCATATTCAAGCTATGACAAGCAGCTTAAAAATATCTCTGTGGTACACTACCATGATCTTTTTGCTACTGCAAATGATTTTTGCAAGAAATAGAGACAAAACGTGAAAGAACCTCATGGAAAATATTGAGGAACATGAGGGCATTACTAACTCTGTCTAAAGGAATGGAAACCCACTTGGGGAAGCTATGTCTGTAAACATTCTTTTACTTTTCTTTTATTTTTTGAAGAGTGTTCTAATTATGATACTACATGATCAAAAGGAAATATGCACATTTTAACAGCATTTAGCTACTAGAGCAATTAAAACAAAATGTACTTGATTTTTAGACAAGGGAAAGTAATTAAAAAGAAATTTTAACACGCATATTATCCAAAAACTATAGATAGCTAACTAGCACACTTTCTAAACAGGGAGAAATTTATGAGAACTCTGAAATTTCTATAATGTGTAGAGAAGGGAGAGCAGACTGAAACAGACAGACCAGGCTTATAAATCATAAAATAGGTGAAACACCATGGAGAATATATATGAATAAAAATGCTTTAATGATCTACTGCTGATCTGTTAGAGGTGTACATTTTAGACTGCATAAATCATAGTTAATATATCAGTTCACTCTGGCAAAGGCTGATAATTTGAGCTTTTTTTATCTAACACAATAGCACTGTATTTGATGATTTATTAAACAATTGATCTTAAGAAGAATCATATTGTCAGGTGTGCTGGCACACGCCTTTGTTCCCAGAACTCTGGAAGGCAGAGGCAGGTGGACCTCTGTGAGTTTGAGGCCAACCTGGTCTACAGAGGGTGTCTAGGATAACCAAAGCTACATTGAGAAACCCTGTCTCAAAAAAAAAAAAGACTCATATTTAAGAATCTGACTGACAAAGTGTATTTTTCTATCCATTATTCCATATTTTCTTATAAAGTCCAGAGTTATTGTATAAGGAAATGTACAACTTTAATGTATAATGGGATCTTAGACTTTCCAGAACAGTTTTTAGAAGGTAAAATTTACTATATACCCTGCTACTTAATGTGGACCTTTTATATTTTTGAAAAGCTTATGGGGTGTAAGCAGCTAAGAGCCTTAGATACTCATTGCAGTTTTAGGGATGCATATGCTGTTGCAGTGAGTACAAGTCTGGGCATTCAAAATATGTCTCTTCAGTATCATTATCCTCAGGGTCAACTGGTATAATAGAACTGAACATTAATAATGACAATATGTAATTATTTAGAAAAGTAATTAGCTCTAGTATTCTAGATGTCTAAATGTATTATAAAAAGGGTAGCCTCAAGCAAAAAAAAATATTTGTTTTCAAATTTCATTTGACACTTGTATGTGAGGAAGAAAATGAAGTCATTTTTCACAAATCTCTTTATCATACAAACACTTAAAGGGAAACTTACTTCTCATGAGTATGATATGTTGGCATCTATTTAATCCAATGGTATTTATGGTGTCATATGATGGTAAAGAAACCTTCAAAGTCTACAAGCACTTGAAATTGTTTTTTTTTTCTTCCCTCTTTTAACTAGGGAGTGAACCTTTTCCAAGTTTAGCATCTATTTACTTTTCCTTAAAGCTTTTGGAGGCAGAATTCATTAACTTTGAATGTCATCCAATGAAGTAATCATTTTATTTTTATTTCCCACGGCCAATATTAGAAAAAATAATATAAACTACACAACTAAAATCAAGTACTATAATATTTCAGTGCCCATAAAGAATCATAAGAATCCAACTTAAGTATTATTTAAGTATTATGAATGACAGATGAAACCAGCTTTATTCATTAATAACAGAAGAGAATGTAGCAAATTTCAATTGATTTAAGAAGAATGAATTGGCATTCCAATTACAAAGATTCCAAACTGTAAGAAAACCCTGCCTTCAAAGGATTTACAGAGAACTGGTAGAGGAATGAGTAAAGAAAAATAATTACAATGCATTTTGGAAAGAGAATTGGTAAAGCCACATGTAGAGAAGAGAAAAACAGAGAAGTACTTCTGGAAGGTTTGGTACAGTAAGATGATTATGCATAGTTGTGGTAAAGTACAACAAAGTCAACAATTTTCTATATAGACAAGAAAGGCTGTGGATTTGGGCATTAGCAATCCCATCAGTAGCTAGCTGTGGTGGTGTATGCCTTTAATCCCAGCACTTTGGTGTCCAGGAGAAGATGTAGTGTTGTTTGAGCTAGCAAAAAGCTTTTACAGATAATACTAAAAGTAACTATCCTTTAGTCATTTTTACTTGAAAACTTCTTTCCACTTAACAGTGACTTCAGTTGATATTGTTAATAAGTCAGTCTTCTAAAATAAACTCAAAGATTGGCTTTAATTTACCTTTTGATTTTAGCAGAGCATAACTCATTTTTAAAGCATTATACATTTAATGTTAAAAATAATTCAATGTTTTGACAGCATTAATGTTCAGATCTAACTCAGCTTTGTTTTTAATAAGAAAGGTGATTTTAAGAAGCATTTGATGAAACATTTTTTTAAACTTGAAATACATTATATTACATGAGAGCAGAGTATTACAGAGATATGAAAATTTTAGTCTGGAAATGCCAATAAGAAAATCTTGAAATGTTCAGCAATCAGATTTATAGAATAGAAGCAAATAGAACATTATGGAAGAATAATGTAAAAGCCCATCAAACTGCATTTCATAATCCATAGTGCTTAGAAATTGTCTTTGAGAAATTGAGATATTTCCCATCTGGGGGCCACTTCGTCAGTGCAGTAACAATAGTGAACTGGCTGCTAACTTGAATTCATCTTGAAACCAAAATATACACTTTCAGAGAAAACTGAAAGTTGTCAGCTTGACCGAGGAAAAATGAAATTGTTTATAAGCAAAAATCTCCACTGAATCAATTGGACAAAAATATGTAAATATTAAATATTTTCAACAATTTTCTAAATCCCAAACGATAAAGTATGTTTTGCTAATGAATAAGGAGGCTAAGAGTATTCTCTGAAAATCTGCTAAATATGTATTTGCTATCTATATTCTACACACTTTAGAAGGAAAGATTAAAATGAGATGTATATAGATATATTGCAACGAAAATGTAAAGTGTGCTGGAGAGGATACTGTTTGAGTGGGTAGGTGTATGTGTATAAGAAATACTACAAAATAAAGATAGAGAAGATTGACTGGTGATACTGCAATTCAATTTCCATTTCAAGGACATTTAGGCATGTAACATATGAAGTTGTTGTGATGGGCTCTGTTGACGACCAGTTCTATAATTGCAGCCTGTCTGCAGTAGTAATTATACCTACACATAGTCAAAAGGCCATTGAGCTACTCAGACTGTATCCCTTTTTTTCTAAGCATGATGTGAGGAAGACACTAAAGTGTGAGCTACTTCATTAAGATGAATCATAACAGAAGAATGGGCCTGTATCTTTCAACACCAGATTTAGGTGCCTGAACATTTGTTCAAACGTTTGAGTAAGGAAGGATTAGGTATCTAATACATACCACAGAAAAAAATAGTTCTGAATTTGAGATCAAAGAATACCATTTAAGCAATTTAAATATTCCTAAGCTACATGAATATTTGTAAGTCTATTGCCACAAAATGTAACACACATATAATAATATACATATATAACAATATATTTTGTTAAAATTTATTTTGATAACTCAGCTTATGACAGAGTTCATTAAAAAGTCGTTTGTAGTGCTAGGTATCAAACCTAAGGTCTTACACTAGTAGGTAAGGACTCTTCCACTGATTTATACTTCCACCCTAAATGTTTCTCTGTACTACATCATTTTTTCATTAAATACAGAAGGAAAAATTTGGAACATATATATGAGGCACAACTGTGCACAAGAGTTGATAAGGAGGTGGTTTCCTGCTGGGGACTACAGCAGGTGCTGCAGAAGTTACCAGGCTCCCAGAACCCAGGTGAGAAGTTAAACTATAAGAAAGGCAAGGTCTTCAAGATGGTGGCCCCAGGAGGATACTGTGTCTGTGGAGTAGGACAGCAGTGTCGGCACAGCGACCAGGAGACTGAACTCTGGGACCTAAAACACCAGCATTTGTGATTGCCAGGTGAGCAGAATTCCCACTGTGAGGAAATCAAGTGGGAAAGTACTAGGGACACCCAATTAATCCCTGGAAAAATTCCAGGTGGCCTGCTGCGCACAGCCCTGATCTGAACACTCAGTGTCCCTCAGTGCCACCAGCCACCCAGACCTGGACACACACAGTCTCCCAGCCAGGCTGAGGCACCTCAGATACCATTCCAGTCTGGGTGCATCAGCTGTGCACATCTCCTAGCCATGGCCGTACCATAAAGCCTGCCACCACCTTGCCAGCCGCCTGCTACCCAGGAGCTTCCTGCCACCCCGCCAGCCGCCATCTCTGACCTGGACACAGCGTTCCCTGTCCAGACTGAAGCACCTCAGATACCAGTCCAGACCTGGAAGAAACGGCAGGCACACAACTGCTAGCCCTGAGCAGAACACATGCCTCCCACAGCGCTGGTGCAACCAGCCACCACACCAGACAAGGACTGGTCCACACTAAGGTGTACTGAGATATCATCCCAGACTGGGGTTCTCAGGCCCTAGCTCAGAAGGAAACACCTGCAGCGCCACCCACTGACCTCAGAGTCCAGCCTGCAGAACCCGCCACAGAGTGAAGAACATTGGGAATCCAGGAAATCTGCTCAGGAGCTTGCCCACAGTCTGCTCTTACTAAAGGCAGTAACACCCTCATCCCCTCCTGCGCTTGCTCCCAAACCCCATAGCTCAACCATATATACTCCCCTAACACTCCCCTTTAAGACACCTTCCCAGCACAAGCGCACATGCACAGACTTGCTCCCCCTCCCCGACCATGAAACTGCATCAGCAAACTTTCCTCCCACAGGGATAACTGAGGCAACAACACACACTATTAAACCACTGGAACTCCCTGATCTTCTTGAAAAATACTCAAGACAGAAGAGACTGACAGTTCCAGTCTGAAGCTCAGCTTCAAGGAACAATCAGCTCCTTGAGTATATATAAACAAATGGCCAGAGGTCCATGTAAGAACTCACAAAACAAAAATCAGGACATCATGGCACCACAAGAAACACCCATAAGCAATGGAGATTTTAATTCAGTGGAGAAACAGGAAAATAATATTAGAGCTCTGTTTATGCAGTTACTAGAGGAACAAAAACAGGAAATGAACAAGGCCCTCAAAGAAATATAGAAAAATTTAACTGCCCATGTAGAGGAACAATTAAATACATACAGAGAGGAAACACACACAAAAAAAATAGGAACCACATTCAATCAGATGAAGGAAATGGTACATGGCATGAAAACAGAATTAGAATCTATAAAGAAAACACAAACAGAGAAAAACCTGGAACTGGAGAACTTAGAAAAAATATCAGGAACCACAAAGGTAAACATCACCAATAGAATACAAGAGATGGAAGAGAGAATCTCAGGAGCTGAAGATACACTTGCTGAAATGGATTCCTCACTCAAGGAAAAAATAAAACTGGAAAAGTCCCAAACACAAAATATCCAAGAAATCAAGGACATCAGGGATTCAAGGCACATACCTAAATATAGTAAAGACAATATACAGCAACCCTATAGCCAACATCAAACTCAATGAAGAGAAACTAAAATCAATCCCACTGAAGTCAGGGACAAGGAAAGGCTGCCCATTGTTTCCATATCTCTTCAACATAGTACTTGAAGTCCTAGCTGGAGCAATAAGACAACTAAAGGAGATCAAGGGCATACAAATTGGAAAGGAAGAAGTCAAAGTATGATTAATTGCAGACGATATGATAATATACGTGAGAGACCCCAAAAATTCTACCAGAGAACTCCTTCAACTGATAAACACCTTCAGCAAAGTGGCTGGATACAAAATCAACTCAAAAAAATCAGAAGCCCTCCTGTACACCAAAGACAAAGGACCAAGACAGATATTAGGGAAACAGCACCCTTCACAATAGCCACTAATAAGATAAAATACCTTGGGGTGACTCTAACCAAGCAAGTGAAAGACCTATTTGAAAAAAAACTTCAAATCTCTGCAGAAAGAAACTGAAGAAGATATCAGAAGTTATCCATGCTCATGGATTGGTGGCATTAAATTAGTAAAAATGACCATATTGCCAAAAGCAATCTACAGATTCAATGCAATTCCCATCAAAATACCAACACAATTCTTCACAGACCTTGAAAGAAAAATTCTCAACTTCATATGGAGAAACAAAAGACCCAGAATTTCCAAAGCAATCCTGTACAACAACAGATCATCTGAAGGTATCTCCATTCCTGACCTCAAGCTGTACTACAGAGCAATAGTACTAAAAACTGCATGGAATTGGCATAGAAACAGAATTGTGGATCAATGGAACTGAATAGAAGACCCAGAAATAAAGGCACACACCTATGGAAACTTGATTTTTTACAAAGAAGCCAAAACCATTCAATGGAAAAAAGACAGCATCTTCAACAAATGGTGCTGGTCCAACTGGATTTCTATATGCAGAAAAATGAAAATAGAGCCATATTTATCACCCTGCACAAAACCAAAGTCCAAGTGGATCAAAGGCTTCAACATAACACCAGACACACTAAACCAGTTAGAAGAAAAAGTAGGGAAGACCCTAGAACTCATTTGCACAGGAGATTACTTCCTGAACAGAACACCAACAGCACAGGCTCTAAGATCAACAATAAATAAATGGGACTTCATGAAACTGAAAAGCTTCTGTAAAGCAAAAGACACTGTCATCAAAACAAAATGACAACCTACAGACTGGGAAAGAATCTTTACCAACCCTACATCTGACAGAGGGCTAATATCCAGTATATATAAAGAATTCAAGAAGTTAAAAAGCAACAAATCAAGTAATCCAATTAAAAAATGGGATATGGAGCTAAAGCGAAAACTCTCTGTAGAGGATAGAATAATGGCAGAAAAACAGTTAAAGAAATGTTCAAAGTCCTTAGCCATCAGGGAGATGCAAATCAAAAGGACCCTGAGATTTCACCTTACACCTGTCAGAATGGCTAAAATCAAAAACTCTAGTGAAGAAGCATGCTGGAGAGGTTGTGGAGAAAGGGGAACTTTCCTCCACTGCTGGTGGGATTGCAAACTGGTACAACTCTGGAAATCAACTTGGCACTTTCTTAGACAATTAGGAACAGTGATTCTTCAAGACCCAGCTATACCACTCTTAGGCACATATCCAAAAGATGCTCAAGTACACAACAAGGACATTTGCTCAACTATGTTTGTAGCTGCTTTATTCACAATAGCCAGAACCTGGAAACAACCCAGATGTCCTTCAGTTTAGGAATGGATACAGAAATTGTGGTTCTTTTACATAATGGAATACTACTTAGCAATTAAAAACTAGTAAATCATGAAATTCTCAGGCAAATGGTAGGACCTGGAACTGAGTGAGGTATCTCAAAAGCAGAAAGAAACACTTGGTATATACTCATTTATATAGACCTATAGGATAGGATGGACATGCTGAAATCTATACACCTAGAGAAGATAAGCAAGAAGGAGGACCCAGGGTGGGACGATTATCCTTGCTTAGATGGACAAACACGATAGATATTGAGTGTAGGAGAAAACAAGCAACAGGACAGGAGCCTACCACAGAGGGCCTCTGAAAGACTCTAACTAACAATGAATCTAAGCTGATAATAAGACTTACAACCAAGCCATTGTCAGAGTGCAGGGAATCATATGAAAAAAAGGGGAGTTAGTAAGACTTGGCAAGGACAAGAGCTCCACAAAGACCAAATAGATCAGGGCACAGGGGTTTTCTATGAGACTGTTCCTCCAACCAAGGACCATGTATAGATACAAACTACAACCCCTGCTTGGATGTGGCCCATGGTAGCTCAGTACCCAACTGGGTATCCTAGTAAGGGGAACAGGGACTATTTGGGTCATGAACTCAATGGCTGGCTTGTTGACCGACACCCCCTCCCCCGAGGGAGGAGCAGCCTAACTAGATCCCAGAAGAGGACATTGCAGCCAGCCCTGAAGAGTCGTGATAAGCTAGGGTCAGATGGAAGTGGAGGAGGTCCTCCCCTATCAGTGGACTTGGAGGGGGCAGGGAGAAGATGAGGGATGGATGGGGAGAGTGGGAGGGAATGAGGAAGGGGGCTACAGCTGGGATACATTGTATATAACCTGTGATTAATATGAAAATAAATAAAATACTTAAAAAGAAAAACTACAAGAAAGGCGGCTGCGGCCTTTGTGCAGTCCCTGTCCTTCTTTAGGACGTCTCTTTATTTCTTTCCTCAGGAAAAAATTTTAACTAAAAGGAAAGAAAAAATTAAAAAATAAAACAACAACAACAACCACAAAAAGAAACGAGTGAGAGAGTAAATTCTTTAGAGCCGGAGTCTTTATTTTCTATATCGAATGACTTTTCTGCTGGGCAAAGTATGAACTCATAATAATGAGCATAAAGCCCCGTATGTTGGATCCGCTGTGATTTTATGCTTTGAACGTAACACAATGACAAATAGCTTCTTCTCTTTCTGTGTGTAAACCTTAAAACACAGCTTGGAACCTTCAACCTATGTTCTCCTCTCTTCTAGCCAAGGTACAATTTTCAACCTTAGGGCACAGGGGTTATTACATAGTGGGAAAGGCTCACACAGGCACCTGAAGTTCCATGCAACTACAGGGTCAGATTCCTACCTCATTCTTAGTCCTGCCTTAAGTCTGGTTATGTTTCAAGAAGCAAGATTGTGTTGCGATTTTAGATTATAAATTCCAGTGCTAGCTTCATATTCAGTGTTTCTATTGAGCATAAGCAAGGCAGTACTACTTATTATTCTATTTTGACAGAATAAATACATGTGCCGTGACAATTTCTGTGTTGTGTCTGAAATTAAGACAGAGCCATTAAAGTGATATTTCTGATGAGACTTTTGAAACAGGGATTGACAAAGGTTAGCCACCCACCAAGAAGATTTAGTTTAAGACTATAAAAAGCTTGCTTATAGAAGAACTCTCTGAGAGAAAGTAGAAAAGGAATTAAGTTTGCAAACACAAAAGAAACAGGAAAAAGATGGTAGTCCATATTAAGGTTTTTACAATGTAAAATGCTCTTAAAATAATAAAATATAAATAAGGCACATGAAAATTTTTTATTATATGTGTCTAGACAGGGTATTATTTGAGATCATCATAGTTTTCATTTATTAAACTTTAAAAATATTTATATGTCATCAAATTCGAAGAGATTCTGCTGCCTATACACACACAAGTGGTTACATACACTAGCAATGAAGAGTATGAAAAAGAAACTAAAAAATTCATTTCCAATGGAATCATAAAAAGAAAACAAGTTGATATTTTATCTAGAATCAGCAAGGTAAAAATCATATATAATAAAAGTGTATAGCATTTTTAAATTATGAAAAGAAAAATGAATAGAAAGGCATAATTTTATTCATGAAGTAAAGGAAATGTGTTTGCCATGCCAATGCAACCTGAAATTATCTACATATTCAACATGCTCCCATGAAACTCCTTTTTCATTTCTTTTTAATTCTTCTTTCTTGAAAATATAGAAAAATTTCTCCTATAGCCCACATGATGTTTAAAGGGACTAAATAAGCAAAACAATCACGAAAAAGAAAAAATCAAATATGGAGGACTTTCTTTTATGGGTTTGAAGTTTATGACAAAGCTATAATGAAAATAATATGGAAGACATGTATTCAGAGGTGAACTCCCACCTATTATTTGGTGAAATGAATTTTCAAAAAGGTGCCAAAGTCATTCATAGGAGGAAAGATAATACCTTCAACAAACAGTACTGGGCAAACTGAGCATCCACCTGCAAAAAGTTAAAGTTGGATCATTTTCAAAATCTCAGGCAAAAATAAAAGGAAATGGATCCATAGACTGAACATAAAACTGAGTTACAAAACTCCAGCAAATCATGAGGTGCAGACCTCAATATTAGATTTGGCAGTGATTTATTGTCCCGATATCAAAGATATGGGTAACAAAAGAAAACAGTAATTTGGACTTTAAATTCTTTAAAATTGAACAACAGCAACACTATAATTGCAGTAAATAATGGAAAACCAAATAATTTATAGGGAATTAAGATTCAAATACATGAAATCTGCTAAACTCAACAAAGAGGAAAGAAACACAATGATTAGCAGATAACCAAAGACTTGAGTGGACATTTTTCCAATAATGATAAATAAATGTCCAATAAGCAAAAATATGTTCATCACTAATATCCATATCATGTCTATAACAATGGCAACTGTCAAAAAGAAACAGAAAATATAGAAAGGATGCAGAAAAATAGAATCCCTAAACACTGAGAAGAAGAGGCAAGTCTAGATGGAAACAGTATGGAAGAAGATACTATAAATATTTTAGATGAGGAATGGAGATGTCGTTCATAAATTGGCATGTCAAAGTTCAAGTAACCTGTGCACAAACTTTACATACATCTTTGTTGAAATAATTTATTTGGTCAATAGATTTTAGTGGAACAATAGACTTTTCTGCACAAAGAAAATTTACCTATATACAGAAATATTTTTCTTATCCTTGTCACTTTGTATATCTTTTATACTCTCTTTGCCTTCATTTTTTTTTTTTTTTGGATAAAACTCCAAGTAATAGGAAAAAAAGAAGTAATGAAGATAAATTCTTTTCTTGTTTCTGAGTTTATAGAAACAGTTGGTATTTCATCAATTAACTTTAAGTGTGGACTTTATAAAATTTTAAGCTGTTATAAATGAAGAAAACACACCTTAGGCAAATATAAACTTTGAGGATATTGACTTACATGTAAGACAATAACAAAAATTAAAATATTGTACCATTCCACTGATATAGCCCATTTATTGTCTACTGCCCAGACAATAAAAGGAAGTAGCTACAAGAATGGTGGTTGCCTTGAACTGGCAAGAGACAGAAACATAATAGTTTCCACTTTGCAAGGTGAAGAGTTCATGTTGGAGATGAATAGAGGCAGTGCTATTACAGTATAACACTCAGTCACTGCCTCGGCATGAGCAAGGGTATATTTTGTTTCAATATTACCACAATACAATATGGTAAAATGGGAAGCAGCAAAGAAGCATGCATCAAAGACAATACAGCATGGCTGTTTATTCCAAACAGATTGAGAGTATAACTTAAACTATATCATATGACTCTAGATACTAAGAATGACATGGCTCCCACTCAGTATACCTGAGGCACTTGCTTTTGGAATCCATTGGTAGCATGGAAGCTGAGATGATGTGGTGTTGCCTATATTCTGATGAATTCAGAGCTAACTAATATGGAATGACTCCAGCATTCCTGCACACCACTACTAAAGTTGGATGTATGATCTAACCCTGAATTGCCCTGTCAAACATTTACCAAATTTGTAATGCAATGAATTATGACATCATAATTATCATGGTTCGGGAAATGTAGCTAACACAGAGTCTTGAATAAAACTTATAAATAGGAAGCATTAAGTGTTTTACCTAAGCTGCCAACTGAGAAAGCTGTAAAAATGAAGCACCAGTTATATCCAAATTAACTAGGAGAAAAACACCACCAAATGAAAGGGTAGCCTACAAAATATGAGAAAGTATTTTCATTTTGTTTTAATGGCCTGTACGAGCATCCACATAAAGCATAGATTATTGTTTATCCTGATGCCAATATGACTTTACTTTTGGTTTCTCCTAGATATTAAAGAACAGTGAATCATTTTTAATTTTTATCTTATGTTTATTACAAAGTTTATTCACTTTGTATCCCAGCTATAGTCCCCTCCCCTCCCCCTCCCAATCTCACTCTCCCTGCCTCTTCTTCTCCAATTCCCCTCCCCCAGTCCAATGATAGGAGAAGTCCTCCTCCTCTTTCATCTCACCTAGTCTATCATGTCTTATCAGGACTGGCTTCTTTGTTTTCTTCTGTGGACTGGTAAGGCTGCTCCTCCTCAAGCAGAGGTGATCAAAGACCCAGCACATAAGTTCTTTTCATAGTCATTCCCTGTTCCTATTATTGGGGAACCCTCAGTAGCTGCCGTGGGCTACATCTGTGCAGGGGTTCTAAGTTATCCCCATGCATGGTTCTTGGTTGGAATATCAGTCTCAGAAACGATCCCTGGGCCCAGATTTTTTGATTCTGTTGCTCTCCTTGTGGAGCTCCTGTCCTCTCCAGTTCTTTCTATCTCCCCTTTCTTTCACATGATTCCCTGCACTCTACCAAAAATTTGGCTATGTATCTCAGCATATGTTTTGATACCCTGCTGGGTAGAGTTTTTCAGAAGCCCTCTATGGTGGGTTCCTGTCCTGTTCCCTGTTTTCTCCCTCTTCCGATGTCTGTCTCATTTTCTTTCTGAATGAAGATTGACTATCTTACCCAGGGTCCTCCTTCTTGATTAGCTTTCTTAGGTGTACAGATCTTAGTATGTTTATCCATATTATATCTAATATCCACTTATAAGTAAGTATATGCCATGTGTGTCTTTCTGCTTCTATGATACCTCACTTAGGATGATCTTTTCTAGTTCCCACCATTTGCTTGCACATTTCATTATTTCTTTGTTTTTAATTGTTGAATAGTATTCCATTGTGTAAATGTACAACAATTTCTGTATCCCATCTTCAACTGAAGGACATCTGGGTTGTTTGCCGCTTCTGGTTATTATAAATACAGCTGCTATGAACATCCATAAGCAAATGTCCCTGTATACTTGAGCATATTTTGGATAAATGCCTACACATGCTATAGCTGGTTATTGAGGTAGCACTCTTCCTAATTGTATGAGAAAGTGCCAGATTGATTTCCAAAGTGGTCAAGTTTACATTTCCACCAGCAATGGAGTAGGGTTCCTCTTTCTCCACATCCTCTCCAGTATGTGTGTTTTTTATCTTAGCCATTCTCATGGGCATAAGGTGAAATCTCAGGGTTGTTATGATTTTCATTTCCCTGATGACTAAGGATGTTGAACATTTCTTTAAATGTTTCTCTGTCATTCCATGTTCCTCTATTGAGGATTCTCTGCTTAACTCTGTACCCCAGTTTTAATTGGGTTACTTGATTTGTTGCTGTTTAACTTCTTAAGTTCTTTATATATTCTGGATATTAGGCCTCTGTCAGATATAGGGTTGGTGAAGATCCTTTCCCACTCTGTAGGTTGGCATTTTGTTCTGATGAGAGTGTTCTTTGCTTTACAGAAGCTTTCTGTTTCATGAGGTCCCATTTGTTGATTGTTGCTCTTAGAGCCTGTGCTTTTGGTGTTCTAGAACAGTGAATCTTACCTTTAAGATTAATCTATATAAAGTTGATATATATGTATGATATAAAATTAGGTTCTAATTGCTTTTTTGTCATGTGGTATCATTTTTTGCAGTTTAATTTATTGAAAAGACAATCTAATGTTTTATTATTATTTATCTTAGGACACAACCCAAAGATTAGTTCACCATATATACAAAAGTTTGTTTCTAAATCTAAGTGATTACTATCCCTTTCCATTTACCTGTAAATCTGCAGTCATGACAGTATGTTCTGGTTCTCATTGCTGGAAAATTTTAATCTATTTTGTAGTCTGAAGGTGTGGAATTTATAACTTTGCTCTTATTTTGGGGGTGTTTCAGCTCTTCGATTTTAATTTGGCTCTCAAATAAAAACTTTTTTTTATTTTTGTAGAACATTAGGATTTTGGAAGGAAATATTTGAATGTATAGGTCATGTTTGATGCGTTGACAAGTTAACAACATGTCTTTAGATCTATGAACACATAGCATATTCCCTCTTATTTATTTCTTCCTTAACTACACTTAGAAATATGCTGTATTCTATATTGTGTTAAATTATCTCCATTTTATTTTTCTCCTTTTTTTCATGTTTAAATCCATTGCTTTTGGTAAGTATGTGTGTGTGCATACAGGCCATGGTATGTGTGTGGCCAGAGGACATTTTGTTATGTCAGTTCTCTCTTTCCGCCTTAATTTGAGCTCAGGGTTCATACACGGGACAACAGGTTTATACAACAAATGCCTTTAACTCCTGAGCCAAATCGCCAATCCTTAATACTTTTATTACTGTTCTTAGAAATGGAATTATTTTATTTTTGAGTAGTCCAACTGAATCATTATCCTCTACAATGTGCTTTTAGGTTTTCTGTTTCTTTTATAATGCAGGTGCCCTGTTTCTCATGAGGACTTAATCTAACTAATACTTCCAGTAGGGTTTGGAGAGAAGGGCTAGGAATCCTTACTTTGTACCATACTTTTAAAAGGGTAATTCATTGTTCTATTTGGAACACATAAGTTTTGTTTAGTTACAAAGCTATTTACTTAGTATACATCTCAAATGTAAATTAATGGGTGAAGAACTATTTGTATACTCTTCTCCTGGGTCTATAAAACAAGTGACTCTTGTCCCCTTTGGGGAAATGTGAAGTCATTTACACAGATAATCGAGGTTATGGGGAAAAACCCGTGCTGTCAATTTTGAATCATTCTGGAACAAATTCTTGCCCAGCTATCACAAATAACTTCTAAATTTATGACAGATGTTTATATCCCTAAAATATCATTGAAGAAGCAGAACTAAGTGGTTAATCTGAAATTCAAATTACTCTTTTGATAATAGCAATCATTTTTACAAAGCATGACACAAACAGCAAGTTGCCCTATATTTGGTCAAATATTTGGCACAGTAGGGGGGAAGATCCCATGTTCTGAACTCCCTAATACCTGGCACCCCCTACAAAGCAATACGCTTTGAGACATCCGACAGTTTACACTGATTTTTAAACATTACAGTTTCAACTTTTTCTATGTATGTGAAATTAATTTTATAGGTTCTCCTTAATCCTAGAACTCAGAGGACTAAATAGAATGTTCATGAATTCAAAGACTGCCTACAGTACTGTCAAAAACAAAAGAAGCCAAGATGATGACAAGTGCTCCTAATCCAAGCACTTGCCAGATTTTAGCAGAAGTTTAAGGCCAGATTTGTCTACATTGAGACTTTCAAGACACAAAGTTTACTTAGTGGGAACCTTGTCTCAAGGGAAAAATAACCATGTATCTTTTTACCTATTTTTAGTAACCATACATGAGTCCTGCTTTAAAAGATTTAAATCAGAATTATACTTTCTTCTTTTCTTTCCTTTTACTTAGAAGTTCAAAATTTGGCAAAACAGAGTAATCAATCACATAGAAAACAAATTAAAGGTAATTAGGTAATTATTTAAGACAAGTTTTTTTTAAATAACAAGTTGTTAAAACACAAACAAGCTTTGCTATTACTTTGGATGAATGATGTGCTATAGTCTTGTTTTGGAGACAAGAAGGTCTTGTTTTGGAAACAACCAGGTGAAGAATTCAATCCCTATATTGGAGCCTTGACATGCCCACAAACAGGTAGTTAATCTATTCCTCCTCAGTAGGGTAATTGATTATTCAAACATTTTAATATTACTATTGGGAACATTTTTCAAGATGAGGCTTAGTAATATAACTCATAATCCATACATATTTTTCTTCTGGCCCAGGTATATTACATGGTTAATTTCATTTAAATTTCTCCTTTCTTTCCAAACACTGATATTTCCTTTGTATTAACCCTTGGTGTGTAACCTAA
This sequence comes from Pachyuromys duprasi, assembly GCA_028658305.1. Lineage (NCBI taxonomy): Eukaryota > Metazoa > Chordata > Mammalia > Rodentia > Muridae > Pachyuromys > Pachyuromys duprasi. The sequence continues at coordinate 49,200,037 of CM053763.1, read as the reverse complement.
ATGCTACATTTCAAAACCTTGAAAAGTAAAATTGTATAGAAAAACACTCATTGAAAACTCTGTGTTTTGTCCCAAGCCTTGCTCCATGGGGTGCTACTGATGAAAAACTTACAAACAGCAGCAGAAATTCTTCTAGCTGTTTTCCTCATAGAAGAGTGATGGATGTGAAGTTCATCTGTCACTGACAAAAAATGTCATTTTTCTTTTGCTTTTGCAGCTTGTGTGAACTTGGTGCAATGGGTCACTTGTCACTCTATGTGACCATTTGTGTGAGCAAACAATTTTGTTTATTCTTGAAGTAAATCTTTGTAAAGTGTCAGGCTTTTTCCCATGTGTATCAACACTAAATGATAACATTCTATGAAAGTGCTCATGGAGTTCTTTTCTCAAATTAAAAAATTTCTCGGTTAGCCCTATCTAAACTACTTCAGTTTTATGTCTTAAAAATTACAAATAGAATATTAAGAAAAAATTGGATCTTTATACATATTTAAATAAACAGCAAGAAAGAAAAAAGCATAAGTATTCTTAATGCAAAGGATCATGGGTGATGATTAGATTCTGATGAATGGAAGACCTCTTCCAATTCAACTGTTACAATCTTCCTTGTAGCTGTAGAGAATGACTTATGAGAAAAATCACCTGAAAAATATTCTTTGTCTACCCAAAGATGATAATGTACTAATGAATAACTTTACAGTGTTCATATTATGTCATTAAATTAAGTTAATACTCTTTTGCAAAATAAAAAGTGAGGTAGTCTAAACATGTTTGTTGATATGTCAAGAAAGTACTCATCCAAAATATGCTCGACTATATAACAAGGACATATGCTCAACCACGTTCATTGCAGCTTTATTTGTAATAGCCAGAATCTGGAAACAACCCAGATGTTCCTCAATGGTAGAATGGATACAGAAATTGTGGTACATTTACACAATGGAATATTACTCAACTATTTAAAACAAGGAAATTATGAAATTTGCAGGCAAATGGATGGAACTAGAAAAGATCATCCTGACTGAGGTAACACAGAAGCAGGAAAACACACATGGTATATACTCACTTATAAGTGGATAGTAGTCATATAACATAGGATAAACATACAAAAATCTATACTCCTAAAGAAGCTAAACAACAAGGAGGACCCTAGGGAAGATGCTTAATCCTCATTCAGAAGGGCAAACAGGATAGACATTAGAAGTAGGAGAAGACAAGGAACAGGACAGAAGCCTACTGAAGAGGGACTCTGAAAGACTCTATACAGCAGGGTGTTCAAACAGATGCTGAGACTCAGACAACTTGTGGGCACAGTGCTGAGAATCTTATGAAAGAAGAGGTAGATAGACCTGGAGGGGACAGGAGTTCTACAAAGAGAGCAACAGAGCTAAAAAATCTGAGCCCAGGGGTCTTTTCTGAGACTGATACTCCAACCAAGGGCAATACATGGAGAGGACCTAGACCTCCTACTTAAGATGTAGGCCATAGGCAACTACGTTTCCAAGAGGGTTCCCTAGTAAGTGGCGTATGGGGTGTTTCTGACGCTAACTCAGTGGCAGGTTCTTTGATTACCTATCTTTGGTGGGTGCAGCCTTGCCAGGCCACAGAGGATGATAACACAGCCATCCTGATGAGACCTGATAATCTACTGTCAGATTGAAGGGGAGGAGGACCTCCTTTATCAGTGGAATAGAGGAGCATGGGAGGAGAAGAGGGAAAGAGGGTGGGACTTGGAGGATTAGATAGAGGTGGCCACAGCCATGACACAAAGTAAATAAATTGTAATCAATAATAAATAAATAAACATTTTAAAAAGGAAAGAACTTAAATGATCAAACCTGATAAAGTTCTGTGTCATCCACAAGTGAGTCTCCACTTGGTCTTAAGCTTTAAAGTGGCAGTGTAGCCTCCTTTTCCGTTTCTTTTCTATTACCTCTTTATTGAGATTTTATTACTGATGTGTGTATCATCATTATTTTTCAGCTAAGGCATTTATAAAAGAAATTAAACAACCAATTATTTGATTATGGAAAGTGCAAGGAATATAATTCCCATCATAAAGGAAGTTGAATGTCCATAAAATAATTTCAATTATAATATTTAAACCTACAGAACCAAAGTTAACATAAATATAGTAAACATTTATTAAATAATTACAATGATAAAATAGACAAATTGAGGTCTTATTGTGTATTAAAATTATGTTGCTGATGATTTTTGCTTTTAAAAAACACCAAAAAGAAAATACCCAAAATGACCAACATATAAATGTACACAAATACCCAAACACACATATATATAGAACAAATGAAAAAGAATGCCTTGTTCATACTCCCTTACAAAAACTATTTTAATTCTGAATTTTTCTGCCATCTGCTGGCAAGACACAAATTCATCCAGTAGACATTCAATCATATAAAACACCCTTTCTTTTTAAGATACTCTATCACTATCGAAGTATATAAAACTTAATTTTATGAGACCATGGTAAATGATCTAGGAAGTGTAGTCATCTCATGGTTCAACCCAAACATTCCTTTAATTTTATTAATATGTTACACAATTAAAGGTTTAACACAAGCATTAAATTATATCAAACAGTAAAGCATGATGAAATAATAATATAAAAGCTTACTGGGATACAAAGTACATAACCTGTGATTAATATAAAAATAAATAGCTTAAAAGTACAGTGGCATAATTTGGATATTGCTTCTTAGCTGGGTATAGTGAGACACGTCTTTAACCTTAACATGCAAGAAGTGAGGAAAGTGCATCTCTGTGAGTTCAAAGCCAACTAGATCTACATTTAGAGTTCTAGACAACGGAGGTTAAATTCTGCTACTCAATCTTCTTACCTAACGACATTAAGTATTAAATATAAATTCATGTGGAACATTTTCATTGAAATGCCTATTATACGTGGGTATGATCGAAATAGAAAACATATTTTAGAAATAAGATTATAGAAATATAAAAATCCTTATCACCATGGAGTTGAAGATGTTGATAGATATACCCCTCTTAAAAATGTAATTCTTATAGATAGTTTGAGGTGAAACTGAATACAATTTTTTTAAAGATTTATTTATTTTATGTATATGAGTGTTATATCTGCATTTATACCTGCCAGAGAAGGGAATCATTTCACATTATAGATGGTCGTGAGCCACCATGTGGTTGCTGGGAATTAAACTCATGACCTTTGGAAGAGCAGACAGTGCTCTTAACCACTGAGCCATCTCTCCAGCCCCATACAATTTTATTTAAAGATTTTAAGCTTAACTGTCCCATTGACTCCTTCAAAAGTAAGAGTTAATAATTTAGTTAACATTTTATGGAATTACTTAACTTACTATTTTCTGTCTTAATAACTAAAAAACTTAAAAGACAGCATCCTGAGCAAATGAAGATTTTTCACTGGAGGCTGTTTTTTGTTGTTGTTTTTTTTTTTTCTCCAGAGTGGGCTAAGCTCTCAAATTACTTTGTGAATCATCCTTACTGTTTGTCTGAAGTTTCTCTTAAATGCATTTGTGCAAAGGGAGAACAGTTGCATGTTTTCATTGAAGTTTGGAACTAATCTTCAAAAAGGCCTTAAATCTATTCTGAAAAGAATTTTGAGAAGTTGTGAATTGTAGTAGTCAGAATTTCACAAAGGAAGTTTGTGTTTCTTTTTGTATAAAGGAAATGGAACCGTTAGGAAAAGACTTAACCTGGGCAAGGACTATGCCATACTCCCAACTTCCCTGCCAGTGAGGACTTCCGTAGGTAGCTGGTACTGGGTAAGTGCTAGAATAGCTCTTGACAGCTGAACAGCTGATCTATGCTGGTCACATGGATAGATTCTGTCTGTATAGCGTAAACAGAAATGGAAATATGGCAGCTGCCCAGGGCACATGATCCTTGAAATTCAGCCCTCAAAGTAGATGTAACATTGTGATGAGATGCCTAAATGTTTGGATGTCAGAAATTCTGTTCTGAGTTTATTTCATGGACTACTGAGTTAGTTAAATTCCTTTATGGAAGAAACATATTCAACATGTAAAAGACATTCTCCATGTTTTGTTTAACTCTCACATTGATAAATATATGTAAATAGAATGATTCACACAGTCATATATTCATAATCTTAAATTAAAATTGTTTACAAGTCTTGAGATAAATGAGGTTTCAATGTGGTAGAATGTTTATTGTATTTTGAATACTGGAGGAAAGTTAGTTCAAGGTACTTTTGTGTTTGTAAATTAATATGTAAATTATCAAAATTTTGAGGATTTACATGTCATATTCTCTGGGTGAGTAATTGGATAGGGTGGAGATCTTTGGTTAGCATTTAGCTTTGACTATACAAAATGTCAATTGATATTTTATACTCTATTATCTAAAACTAAGCCTAGGAATAACAAGAAAAAGTTTGAAAATTTTCAATTGTCTGGTATCCCATAAGTATGTTACCTTAGGGAACAGCATAGCTATGTATTCTGTGGTCAAACATTTAGAGAGAAGGTGCATCAATAATTACTCAGTTAAAAGACATGGAGCTGATTTTTTTCCCTTTCAACCCATTCTAGCAACAGTGAATTGTTGGCTGTGTTCTGTGTAACACTTGCAATGACATTCACGTACATAGGTACAGAAACAAAGAGTTAATTCTCCATTTGTTGAACATATTTATAAGACTAATCTCGTTTTTGAGCAGTTTTCTAAAGTAAATAATTCAAAGATCCACAATGAGGATTAAAGGGAAAAAAAAGGACAAAAGTAAGGCTAGTGGATTGTATGTGACTTGTTAATTTCACCATAGTTTACAGTTAGAACAAAGAGCCAGCCAAGCCTCCAGGTTCCAGGATTAACTGCTTCTTTGTCCTTATGTAAACATATGTATTTTTGGCTCAAAGATAAGAAAAAGATTTCACTCTTTAATTTCATGGTGGTTTGTGGGTCCAGGTGGGACTGTCTGTCTGTCTGTGGAGGCACATGTGAGCTCCTACATGGCATGTCGTGCCTGCAGAGGTTGGTGGACAACTGGTAAGAACTGCTTTGCTCCTACCACAATGGGAACTCTGAAATGATTCTCAGGTTGTCTGGCATCAAAGTGCTTTACCCCCTGAGACATTTTGTCAGCCCTATCGATGACAATTTGAAAAATCTGGTTCTGCAACTCCATGGATGATCAGGAGCAGATTCCAAGAAATTTCTGATTTGAGCTGAGAAACTCTATACTGAAAGATTTGCTACTTAAAGAAGGTGAGTTTATCAAAAGTTTTGTAACCAGCTCAAATATTTGAAATTACTAAAATTGCTAAGAAAAATTTTTATTAAGTTCTTTATTAAATACACCTTATTCACCTTATATACCCCTGTTGTTCCCTCCCTCCACCCATCCCAATCCCTCCCTTCCTCCCCCTTCTGCACCTGTGTCCCTCCCCAAGTCCACTGATAGGGGAGGTCTTCTTTCCCTTCCTTCTGATCCTAGTCTATTAGGTTTCATCAGGAGTGGCTGCATTGTCTTCCTCTGTGGCCTGGTAAGGCTGGTCTCCCTTAGGGGGATGTGATTAAAGAGCAGGCCAATCAGTTCATGTCAGAGACAGGCTCTGTTCCCATTACTATGGAACCTACTTGGACACTGAACTGCCATGGGCTACATCTGTGCAGGGGTCCTAGATTATCTTCATGCATGGTACTTGGTTGGAGCATCAGTCTCAGGAAAGACCCCTGTGCTCAGATTTTTGTTTCTGTTGTTCTCCTTGTGGAGTTCCTGCCCTCTCCAGATCTTACTATTTCCCACTTCTTTCATAAGATTCCCTGCACTCTGCCCAAGGGTTGGCCATAAGTCTCAGCATCTGCTTTGATAATCTACTGGTCAGAGCCTTTCCGAGGCCCTCTGTGGCAGGCCCCTGAGCTAAGAAAAATTTTAGAAAGAAATAAATGAGTAGTATATTTTATATTCCTATGCATGTTCTAATATAGCCTAACAAAATGATTTAATTATCAGTTTACATCATTTGTCTACTTAGAAGCTTAGAGGTCTTTCACTTTCCCTTCCCCATCATTTAACATTTTTTAATTTATTATTTATTTACAATTTATTCACATTGTATCCTGGCTATAGCCCCTTCTTCATCTTCTCCCAATCCCACCCTCCCTCCTGCTTCTCGCCCTATATCCCTCCCTAGTCCACAGATAGGGGAGGACCTCCTCCCTTTTTATCTGACCTTAGCTTATCAGGTCTCATCAGGACTGGCTGCATTGATTTCCTTTGTGGTCTGGCAAGTCTGCAACCCCCTAGGGGTGGTGATCAAAGAACCAGGCACTGAGTTCATGTCAGAGACAGTCCCTGTTCCCCTTACTAGAGACCCCACTTGGAGACTGAATCTATGGGATACTGGGATATATCTGAGCAATGGTTTTAGGTCCTCTCCATGCATGGTCCTTGGTTGGGGTATCTTCTCTTCAGGGCCCACAGAGCTCAGGGATTTGGGGGTTTTTGTTTTTGTTTTTGGCTCTGTTGGTCTCCCCTAGGGAAGGTGCTTAATCCTTATTCAGAAGTTCAAACAGGATAGACATTGGAAACAGAAGAAGACAGGCAACAGGACTGGGGTACCACAGAGGGCCTCTGAAAGACTCTACTGATCGAGGTATTGAAGCACAGGCTAAGAATCATAGCCAAAGTTTGGGCAGAATGCATGGAATTTTATGAAAGAAGGGAGAAATTGACCTGAAAGGGACAGGAGGTCTTCTCCCCATCTTTAAAAAAAGCTTCTAGGCTTCCAGGTTGGCAAAAGAATGTCCCAGGACTCCCAGGAGCTCATATTTATACTCAGCTGATGGCACCAGTAGAAAGACTGTTCCAGAAGAAGGTTATCTCTGCAAATCATGGTCACATTTGTTATCTTTTCCAGGGCGTGACGGTTCTCACAGTGCAGGAAGTGTTGGTGTTTAAGAAAATAGTCTTGTGGAAAATGATAAATGGATGGCAGTTAAGAACACAACCTCATATTTCTAAACATCCAATTTAAAACAGAAGAAAATATAAAGGAGACATTAGAACACTAAGAGTAAGAAGAATCTACTCAAATCTATAGAAACAAAGGGAAGTTCATGAAAATGTCACCACTGCATTTCTGTGTTATTACTTTAAACTGGTGATGAGGAATTGTACAACTTAAAATTATAATGTACTGAAACTGTTTTCATACAATGCATCAGCAGCCATTGTAGAAGATTGCAAGTTATCACTATCAACATTAGCATACATGAAATAAATAAATAAAATCAAGATAAAAGTACGATGACAATCCATAAAATAATGGAAAAATATAGGCTTTTACTAGATGTAGTGACATATCCTACAATCTTAATTCAAGAGGCTGAGGCAGAAGGGTAAGAGCTTGAGTTCCAAACCTGCATGGAATACACACTGAGAATCTATTTCAACATCAGTTAAGTAACAGGATCCTTGATGATTCATTTGCCATTCTAAAAGACTATTAGAATTCAAGACTGAAAGTTCTGTAATTTCCTCACACAGATAATCTTAAAGTATAATTTTCTCCTAATTTATTTTGAGATATTAACAAATACTTAATTTTTATTACCTGTATCTTTTCCTAGGCATCAGGTGACTAAGTCAATTCAACAATGCTATTCTAATTTTCATAATATTACAAATTAACCCTGAATTCAAAATATTATAGCATATTTCCAGAAATTGTTATATCAAATGTACCTTTTCTACTGAATTTCCTAAACCAACACATAGAAAAGCAAATGAAGCATTAGAAAAAGAGCCAGCTTTGCTACCTTTACATACTTATGACCTCATAACATAGCTTTGTGTTAGAGGTTACATTTTAGATATTTTTTCCTAAAATATCAACAATTGTGAACTATAATTGTCCTGTGGGTGCAGGGCAAACAGGAGAGAGAACAATAGTAATAATTACTTTGAAGACTTTTATGCAACATTGAAGCTATTATGCATCATTGTTTTTTTTTTTTTTCATAAGAGACATATTCAGTCAGATTGAGGAAAGTGGTTATTTGCCATGGAAAGGTATCGTAACCGTTTCATGTTCCCAGCCCACTGGATGGCTATAACCCGGAAACCAGCAACTTGACTTAAAAACTGCCTTCATGTTATTGGCTCAGCGCTTAATGGCATGCTACATAATATAAGACATCCAAAGCTTAGGGGATGGGCAGGGATCATGTTTCCCCATTTAGGAATAAGGACGATGAGGCTCAGAAAGGAAATACATTTAGGAAGCAGGGAAGCCAGGGCTTTTGCACTATGGTTTCAGGTGTTATTTTCCGACTTCTTGTAACTTGCACCCAAGTACACCAAGTACAGAGTTGAGTTACCAGGCTTCATTGAAATGCTTCTCCATGCATGCACAGATTGCCATAATCACATTTCAAATCAAGAGAATCCCCAAGACATTCAGTTGAAAAGTAGGCTTATTTAGTTCGATACTTTTAAAACACTTTATTTCTTTAAAACTATTTTAGCATCTCAAATAGAAACTTAAAATCTAGGGAATATGTGTCATTTGGCTTATTTAGGAAAGTGTGATGTTCTTCAAGTATACTTTGTTCTAAATGCTATGTAACAGACACGATGCTCTATACACAAGATGTGAAATGAATGGTAGATTAAATATGTTGATAAATGTTCTCCATGAGCAGTCTGCAGCTGCCTTTTGTCTCAGACATTTATATCTCCAAACTGCGTTCTTACATTCAATATGTTTAAACATTCAAACAGAGCAAAATTTCAAGAATCTCTACTGACTTTCCTGCTGTGTTCTGACAGGAGTGGTGGAGAGCAGAGGATGAAGAATACAGGCTTGAACTTTCTCAACATGGCACTGTTGCTTCCTGCACAAAGCATATTCTTGTTAGGTAATATTCCAGTATGAATATTCATTTTTTGACACACAAATACTTGGAACGTTCTTTTTGTTTTCTTTTCGGCTGTCTTTACTCCATTTAGTTATGACTAACTCAGGATACAGAATTGCAGGAACATATACATGGTTGATATCTATGGTTGATATTTCTTGCACAGTGATGAAGCATAAGATATAATAAAACAATAAAGATAATTCGATGTACTTTCTTTAAACTTGTGTACACATTTGGGACCAAAATAAACCATGAGACTTTGAGAAGTGATAAATCTACTTTAAAATTCTCAATCTATTTTATTCAACTAACCAAAATAACATTAGGGTGGAATTCTTTCAACTAAAAGAAACTAAATCACATAAAAATAATGAATTTACTATTTATTGACAACTATCTAGCTGTCTGTATATATAGAGAGTTGTAAATATCATTTCTCATTGAATTCAACATCATTTAGTCATTCCTCATTTTGTGTTTTCCATCTTGTCTGGAAATACCAATATTTCAATAATAGGATTTGATAATTTTTAAGAAGATTCTATTTTTTAGTAGTATTTTTGAATTCTTATCTGTGTCTTAACTGATATTTATATTTTTATCAACACAATATTTTTTTATTATTTTGGAATTTCAAATGATGTGCCTGATCCTTCCTGGTCCATTTCTCCCTGGCCCATCCCCAACCCATGTGACCTGCCTGGTCCCCCTCTCCCCCCCCAAAAAAGAAGAAAAAATACAAAATACAATTTGTATTGCCCACATATTCACTGAAGCACGATCAAGCTACAAGTGGCCAGCTCCTTAAAAAAATGAGTTCTTCTGTTTTAAAAGTATTTTTTATATTCTCTATTGTATTTTATCCATTCTTCTCTGATCCTAAGTATATACATCTCACAGCTTACACTTTTTGAAGCATTTTCTATGTGGCATTATGTTTTGACAATTACATATTGAATGATGTTTTATTCACAAAAGTGAACCTTAATACCTAAGCTTTCTGACGAATGAACAGAAGATATATGGCCCAATTTTCATCTTACATTACATTTTCAGAATACCACTGCTGCAAGATTTTAGAGAGCAGCCTATAATTCTGGAGCACATATTAATCAAGCAAGTAGAAATGACAAATTTTATACACAGCAACTGTGTTTCTGGAATCTTCCCAAGTAATTTTAAGTAAAGAAGCCAATGTAGTCCTGAAGGAATGTGAAGAACTAATGTTTCATGATCACCGATACTGACACTGCTTCTATAAGATCATCAGATTCAGGCTTTAGAATTAACATGTCTATGGTCTGTAGTTTTGTTTGGCTGATTTCCTTTACATCATATGTATGTGTCCTCACAGTCTAGCATTCTTCATTAGGAACGCTCCTCAGATTTCAATTTTGAGTTGGTCTGTACATTGGATGCCATTATTTTTCACTTCTAAGAAATAAAATTTAGGGGTATCCAAGATGGCTGCCAGGAGAGAACACTGTGTCTGAGGAGTAGGAGAGCAGAAACAACGCAGCGACCAGGAGACTGAACTCTGGGACCTAAAACGCCAGCATTGTGAGTGCCAGGTGAGCGGAACTCCTATGGTGTGAAAATCAAGTGGGAAAACCCTAGAGACACTCAGTTATTACCTGGAGAAATTTCCCGGTGACCAGCGGTGCACAGCTCTGATCTGAAAGAGCAGCTGCGCTGGGCGCCCGCACCCTCCATTGCATACTGAATCTCACAGTCTCGCTGGAAGTCTCCAGAGGAGCCAGGTGCCCTTTTCACTGAACTGCACCCAAGAGCTCACACTGCACCCGGGATCTGCTTCAACCCGCGGGTGTGTGGCGGGCACGAACCGATCGCCAGTACCACCACAGACTGAGTGGATTGGGGGAGCGTTTTGACCAGTCCGCAAACTGCAGGGGGGCGCGCCAAATGCTTCCACCAGCAAAAAGTCAGTCAGTGTGTGAGTCCGCCTGCGGATCTGGGAGGATCCCGAGTTCTGTCTCAACCCACAGCTGAGAGGATCCTGGGACCATCTTGACCAGACCACACACTGAGGGCGAAAACTGCACGCATCCGCCAGCAAAAACCCCAGTTCAGGTGTCTGTCCACGGGCCAGACAGAGAAGGCCTCTGGCACTATTTCAGACAGCCCTACATACAGTGGATGCACACAAACCCAAACCCACTGTGTGTGCCCCAAACATCATCTCAGACCATGGTGCACAGCCCCTGGCACAGAAGGAGGCGCCAAATCTCCATTCCAGGGGAGAGCCCTTAACAGCAAGCCCAGGGCGGAGTCCACAGCCCCCAGCTGACATCTCAAAACTGGACACTCAGACTCTAGCACAGAGTGAGGAGTAAAG
>CM053763.1:49151070-49188274 GCA_028658305.1 Pachyuromys duprasi | reverse complement strand
ATAGATCTGGGGGAGGTGGTTGAGACTTGGGGAGAACAAGAGCTCCACAAAGACCAAACTGAGCAGGGCACAGGGGTCATGTAAGAGACGGTTTCTACAATCAAGGACCATGTGTGGATGTGGACTGGAACTCCTGCACAGATGAGGCCCATGATAACTCGGTGTAGGGCTGAAGACCCTATTCAGGGAAACAGCGACTTTTCCAGTCATGATCTTGATGGCTGACTCTTTGACCCTCCCCCATACAAGCTGGGGAGTGACAGACTGGCTAGGGGAGGACTTTGCAGCCAGCCCTGAGGAGACAGGATAAGCTGGGGTTGGATGGAAGGTAAGGAGGAGGTCCTCCCCTGTTGGTGGACTTGGAGGGGGCGGGGAAGAAGGAGATGAGGGAGGGAGTGGGAGGGTAGGAGGAAATGGGGGAGGGGCTACGCCTGGGATTCAAAGTACCTAACCTGTGATTGAGATAAAAATAAAGAAATTAAAAAAAAAAAAGAAAAAAAAAAGAGTTGTATAGCTGGGTCTTGAGCAATGACTATTCCTAATTGTCTAAGAAAGCACCAAATGATAACCACTATTCTTAATTGTTCCAAATACTAATCAGTACATCTTATGTAGAAAGCACTCAGTATTGATACTTACAGATATATTTTTTCATAAATTAATGGTGTATTTGATGATCAAGAAACTTTAATATCTTTAAATATAAACTTCTATTTAGATGTCCATATTCCTACCTCTTCACACATTTAATTTCAGCAATTTGGGAGGCAGAAATGTATGGATATCCATGATTTCTAGTAGAGCTAAGGTGCTACTGACTCTAGTTACCCCCCAAAACCAACCAACCAACCAACTAACCAACAAACTTCTTTAAAAATAAAATGTATTTCAAAAATGTAATTTAAAAAAAGTTTTAAGGAGAGTTGAAAAATTAATACAAACATCGCCCCTTTTAATCACAACTCATAATTTTACAAGACTGCTCAGATAAGAAAAATTGCCATGTGACAGAATTCATGAGGGACAGAATACAAAGTTACACTTGAGCTTTTCCATGAAGCAGTCTTCTAAAACTATGAAAGGAAAAGGATGGATGGTTGATGTAAAGAGTTATTTTTGACCTGAAATCTGAAGAATGAGAGACCTTACATGGAAAGATTTCCAAGGATCACTACATAGAGAGAGGGGAGATAAGAAGGGCCTGCGTCTAAACAGCGTGTGCCAAAAAGAAAAAAGCAAAAGAGGAAACTCACAGTGAGATAGTGCCAACGGTGGAGAAGGGTGACTACTTTCCAAGCCCAAAATTCATGGCAACACTTGACATTTCCCTGACTTCCAGAAGGAGTCATGAAAGGTATGGAACTAAGTAGTTACAAGAAGTATGTGCTTATTTGGTTTAAAAAAAAATCAATAAATAAACTAAACTATAGAAGGAACAGATATAAAATAAAGAATATTCCATTGGATACACATGAAAGTCATGTTTGGCTAATTTGGAAGATAGAAATAACATACAGAATTTTTTCATGATATACTAAATGCTTTTTAAAAAATATTTGACTTGTAAATATTCATTCTTAACAGGGGAACTGAAAGGCATAAATAGAAAGAGTTATTGAATGACCATGTGACTGATTAGGTTGTTCTTTTTTTTTTCTTTTCAATCAAAGAGGGACTTTCCAATGAAAATCCCCTGCTGTATGGCTCTAAGATATATTGAGCCTCAACGAAAAGCCCCCTTGTTTCAACCTTGCCAGTTTCGACTTGACTTCTGTAGTCACATATACATTCATATAAATGGTATGAAACTTTAATGACATTTTCCTATTATTAGTTCTCTGTGTATTAAATAGGAAGATAATAAGTATCTATGGCTTTCAAATTGTTCTTTGGAGTCCAGGGTGCTTTGCAGGAATTGTAGGCCATCCAAGTAAAGGAAAAACATTGACTTTGTAGGTAAGTAATAAATGTTCTAGTCAAATAACTTCCTTTATTCTGATTTATGTGCTAAGGTCACACCATCTCAGCTTTGAGATACTGAAACCCACTTCTAAATGGTCGAGGGCCACTTTCTGATATATTATAGAAAAATAACACTGACTTTGTAGACTCCTTTTTTACAAATATTATTCAAAGGTTAATATCAATGCATGCCATCATCATGTGGAAAAAATTACTTTTTCATTTACGCGATAGTTTTACCTTAATGCCTAATCATGGCCAACCCTAAGAAACACACTTAGTTCAACTTAGTACACACTGAGAAATTAATCATAGTTTAAATCATACATTTCTCATTTCTTCATCCACTCTTCATGTCTACGGACTGCAATAATTTACTGCCTAAATATTTACCAACCCACTATTGCTTTGGTGATAGTTCCTGCCTAACACCACCCTGCTTTGGAGGACTTGACTGACTTCTACAGTGACTCTCTAGTCCATTTTTTTCTTCCACAACACACACATTCCCAAACCTCAGCCCAGAACTGTCTTCTGTTCAATAAAGCTGATCATGCATCACCCCACCCAATTGTTTCCAGATGTATCCAGTAGCCCACTTGTCAAAGTGACTTTCTGTTTGAATATTCACTCATTATATGTAGATAATCCCTTTGCTCTTTTAATAGGCAGCTATTGAAGATGACAAGCTAGTTTGTCATATAATCAAAATACAACTGTCTTTTTGTTTCCCATTATTCCTCAAAATAATTTTTCAAAGTTCCATTTTTCTATTCTTGGTGAAAAAAAGCTTCTGGAAAAGTCAGTAAGTTATCTGTTCTTTAATGATGATATTATGAACCTTTAAGTGATATGAATTTAGTATTAGAAGATACATTTTCAACTTCATATAAGAGCTCATCACACCTGCCTATTTCTACCCACTACGCGGTAGGGGCGGAGGGAATGGATCAGGATAGAGAAAGTCAGCAGTCCTATTGACTGACTTTGTGGAGGATTTGGAATCCCATAGCTCTGACTGTATCACCTGTGTTTCCTTTCTGGGATTCTTATGGAAAAGTTCTAGGAACAGTATAGATGACTCTATTTGGGTAATTATTGTTCAAGGAAAAGTCTTCCTGAAACTCTCATCCACACATACATCCTTACTTTACTCTGTAGCATACTTCACAATACAGGTAGGATGCTTGCCTGTGTTCAGAAATGTTCTCCAATTCTGGTATGGATACGTGGTAGACTCAGAATTTCACGTCTGTGTGCATTTCTGTGTCTAGTTAATGTTTCAGTATTAGTATATCTTATATAGTTTCCATGTTTCTAGAGACTGGTAAACAGAATGTTAAGCTGTCTTCACATTCTGTGAAAAGTGGAGTTGAGAGGAGTTGAGTAAATTTTGTGAGACACAGATTTCACATAACAGCTCTGTGGAGCACATCACACCTCGAGGCCATGACCACACACTCTAAACCGCATGGGCTTGTAGGCATGGACTTATAATCAAGCTTCTATTGTTCTGGAATCTACTTTTCCACTTTCAGTGTGTGTCAGCATCATTGGTTTTCTTGACACTTCTCTCCTTTCCTTGCCTCCTACTTCACATAGCTTTTTCTGCCAGATACAGCCTTTTCTCTTCTTTATGGAGGACACTTAGTGACATCGTATTCATTACAGCTGCTTTCTGAATGTCAATAAGTCTTCTCATATGAAACAGTTTCTATAATGTTGCATACACAATAGTAGATTTTTAATGGTCTGTCTAAATTTCTGATCTCCTATAAGATTTTGAGACCAAGGCAGGTAGGCAACATTCTATACATGAAATCCTTGAGAACAATTATATAGCGTATTGTATGTAGTGTATATAGATTATTACTGGTGAGATCAAATTCTTACTAAGAATTCTGAAACAACAATAAAATGAAAAGTATCTTATGCAACACACATATTTAGAAATAAGGAATGTGTAGGGTCATAGAGATAAGGTCACCCTGTGCAAGCAATCAGCTCTGTATTCTAAAGTTCAACCTCTCTTTTGTCCCATCTTGAGAGATTTCTAACATTCCTTATTTGTGCAAAGCTTTGAGCAAGGTCGTGTGGCAAAGTGCCAACATGCAGAGCCCCTAAGATCTCACAGATGTGACCAGGCTGTGCCAGGACCACCTGGGAGTCATTCCTGAGTGGAAAGACTGTCTTATTTGTGTAAGGTCACAGCTACAATCCACAGCAGGTGTTTAGTTCGCTGTATCTAAGGTCATTACAAAGGCACTTTGTACGGTTCCTGGAAGCAGTGCAGCATAGACCTCTCTCTGATACTTTTATTACAATGGTGGTGTTAACTTGGTTTGCTCTCTCTCTGTGATTTTTACCCACTGTTTAAATTTGTTGATATGCTCGATATGCTGACAATATGATTTTTAAATGTTCTCTTGTCTTTGGAAGGACTACAGGTCCTCTCAAGAGATAAACTATAAATAATGAAGGAGGAAATAAATACTAAATAAAATCTACTCTCAGTTGAAAGAAATTATTTGAAAAGAAAATTGTTGCTAAGCAGAGGCAGATCTCTTACCTTCATGCTCAGGAAAGATTACAACAAGATTAACAACCTTTTTCTTGGTGGTAGTGTTTGTTTCATACAAAGATAGATAGAATTAGTAAGGATTGTTGGTTTGTTTGTTTAAAATACATTTTTCTGATTGGATTCTAAATCATAAAATATTCTTAATTTTTGACATAGGTTAAATAAAAGTGTTAAATTTTTATCAGTTTTCAAATTTAGCTCATAATCTTGACTTGTAATAAAGCCCTAGGTGATTTTCTTTCTCCTCCTCTCTCTCATCTATCTATCTATCTATCTATCTATCTATCTATCTATCTATCTATCTACCTACCTACCTATCTTTCTTTCTATCTATCTATCTTTCTATCTATCACCGCTCTATCTCAATACCTATCTTTCCCTTTCTCTCATTTTCTGTCAGTTCATGAAAATAAATAAAATGTTCACATTTTAAGAACGTTTTTGGTTTCATGAGATGAAAGAAAGCATAATTTAAAAATAGAACAGGCTAAAGAGAGAAACACAGTGTATTAGTAATCTATGTGTTTTCTCCTCTGATGTTTGGAAATATTTATCAATTTCCAAGGAGCCTATGTTTATGCAGTAGATGCTAAATATGGATAACTGTGCCTCAATGACTGCCTCCTCCTTTCTCACTGGTCCTGCTGTGCCATCTGAGTGTAACCCTGTATAATCTGTAAAGAATGTTTTAGTCATGGGCTTTCACCTTCCAGTGATTTCATCATCCGGATACAGTTTCTGTGAGCTCTGCTGGTTTGAATAATAATAAAAAAAAGACTTGACCATCTGAATAAAATAAAATGTCACCATTAAATTAGTTTTTGTAGCTTAAGGTATGTATAATGATATTTTCCCAGCAGCTGCTTACTGTTGCATTTAAAGCTTAGGAAAGCTTTGCATCTGATACAAAATAATAAAATACAGGTTGTGTTACTTCCTTATTTTGTGTCTCAAACATAAGGAAAGTTTTTGTGCTCTTACCTGGAAACCAGTGATCATTACGAATATTTTTGCTGCTGTTGCTAATCTAAATCATTGCCCACATCTGCTAAAGTAGGTAAATATGGAAATTCATTTGACAAAAAAAGTAAAAGCATTTTTCTGGTATCTGTGAATGTAGCTTGGATCAATTTCTATGATTTTTCAGTTGGAATCAATTCCATCCATAAAAAGGATCAATTATTTATGGCAAGTGAAATGTCTTTGTGATGAATTTGCTAATATTACCAGAAGGTAAGTTCTCACATGGACCCAAAAGGAATGATTTCACTTTACAACCAGGCTTAAAGCTAAGTATGTATATTTTTAGGAATGTAAGTTTTAGGAAAGTAATGCCAAAAATGATCTGAAATCATGATTCTTCATGTTATTTGTTTTATAATTGCTAGTGAAACAAGTAAAAAGATGAAAACAAAGTATGTTGAATATTTTCAATAATAACCAGGAAGTCTTTCATATTTATGTGATTAGAGTAGTAAACAAATATTCACCAGTTATTACATTTTTCTGTTACATATTCTGAAAAATAATGGATACTGAGTGAAAACTACATTTCTGCTTAAGTACCTTATAATCTAATGTATTTATAATTTATAGTTTTTATGCCTTTGGGTTTTTTCCATTATCAAAAGTCACCAGGGTTGAAAAGTTGGCTTTGTGGGCCACTAAGGTACTGACTTATGTGTCTGACAGTATGAGTTAGAACCTGGGGTCCACATGGCGGAAGGAAGGAATCAATTTCTGGAAGTCGTCTTCTGTTTTCATGTACTTACACGTGCCTCCTCACCAATACAAACGTATAAGTGAATGTGACTGAAAAAATGTTTTTATGTAGGATTGATAAAGACACATTTTCCTCTATTTTAATGTTTTCCAAAAAGTTTCTATTAATTAATCCAAGTTAATATTCTTAATGTAAAACCTAATTTTAGTCTATATTAGAAGGCTATAAGAGAAAATTTTTAAGCCATAAATCTGATCCTATGAATAATTTTAATAGCTGTGAAACGTCCTTAAACAAACAGTAAATAGAAAATTCTGGAGGAGAAAACATACAGAAGGAACCTTGTTGGATGAGTGAGCCTAACCTTACATGACCCAGTATCTTCATTTAATGATCAAAGATGCTGAATTTAGGAATAGCTTAACCAATTTGTGTGGAAAACTTAATTCATATCCAGAAAAGAGCTAGTATGATGAGGTTTAGTTCAAATGTAATAACAACTACAAGTCCTCTGCAATTATCTTTATTTCAAAACTTCCTCTTTAGTCATATATCTCAGCAGGGACACCAAAAAGAGCAGTCTAGGAATAAAAATAGGCCTTCCTAACTTTGTCCCTATCCACTCATTATGTTGCCTAAGATTTTAATTTTTTCTCCTTATAGACTACCCTTGACATCTTTTTTATAATTGGATTTCATATATAAAATTATTTGGGTCAGAGGGAAAAATAGATTATGATTCTCTACTGGCTTGCAACCAGTAAAGTTCAGTAGAAGAAGGTGGGAAAAGCCATAGACCTACTTAATCAGCATTCCAGTAAGCACATAAAAAGACCAGAGGAGCAAATTGTGACGTTTTAATTATGTAATACAACACTTCAAAGTTCATAATCAGCAACACACAAAAAAATAATAAAATAAAAATACGGAAAATAAAATCTGTTTCTCTAGCCTGAAAGACATGGAGTTTAAATCATTTCCCACTATCTCTTGTGATTTTTCTTTTCTGTCCAGGGTCATTAACTATTAATATTTATGAGTTGCCTTGAAGGCAAACAGGTATTAAATCTCACTGTTGTTTCCCCTCAATGGTATTTCCTCTTAGTCATCAGTGACTCCTTGACACAATATCACTTTAAAAGACAGAAAAATTTCCTGACTCATCACATTTATTTCTTCTTTTTATTATATAGATGCATAGAGGTTTAAAAGGTTACAAAGAACTTTAAATACTTTTTCTCAGTACAAAATTTTAAACAAAACATTTGAAGTATTGCTTAACGTAATGCATCTCATTTTTCTGTGGCAAAAAAAAAAATGAACACAGTGTCCAGGAAAAAGTCAAAAGATCTTGAAATTTATAGTAATGTTAAAAAAGCAAAGCTTGCATTTATAGGACAATAATTCCTGTCTTTTGAAGGATAAAAATAGAAATTGTGTTAGCAACCCATCCCAATGGCTCTATATTCTCAAGGGGGAGATGGAAACAAAAGCGTTATGAAATCTAGACCTGGAATTGCTAGAGTGCAAACAAAATCCCCAATTCCCCCAGCCAGAAAAAGATAGTGTAAGGCAGCCATATTTCTCCTCTCTCTGTCTCTGTCTCTGTCTCTGTCTCTGTCTCTCTCTCTCTCTCTCTCTGTGTGTGTGTGTGTGTGTGTGTGTGTTTCTTCCTTGTTTCCAGGGAAACATGTTTTTATATATGAAGCTGACTTGGGAAATCTTTTTTTAGATCCCTTGTTACAGTAAAATATTTTCTACTTATAATTGTAAAGATTACATTTAGGATCAGCCAACTTCCATATTACCTGACACTCAATTTTCCCCCTTAATATCTTAGGTTAATGCTCAGGATCATTATTAATTGAACTGACCTGCCACTGACCACAAGACTAAATTTAACTTAATAGATTTTAAAAAGACTGACTCAATGAACAGTAGTAAGTACCTCCTGGGATTGCTAACCTCAAATTGAGTGACCAATGCTTAATAAAATATTCATATATGACCACAATGGAAAAGAAGCCATAGGTAGGTGTATAAATGTGATTAAATATCTAAAATCTTTGCTGAGCTGAAGGGAGGTGAGATTGGAGCAGGACAAGGCAGAACTTTACTTTACTGTTCCACTTTGCTATGCTCTCTCATACTTTTAAGGAAGAACTTTCACAGGATGCAGATTTGGGGCAAGAAGTTGAGATATAGATACAGCTATTTGAAAAAAATCTTAATTTAAGAACTAAGCTAAAACTTACTAATGGTTTCTATTTTTCCTTATACTCAGCCTGCTTGTTTTACTTTTTCTCCTGAACTGTCCTTTGCTGTTTTTCTTAGCACACTTGCCAGGCCTTGAAGATAATGATCTTCCCCTTACAAACAATGTTCTATGGTTTCCTAAGTTCAAATTGCCTTTAGAGCTAAGTAAAAGTTTTCCTTTAAATGTAAAGATTTTTTTTATGCTGCAACTTGTTAAATATGCAGTAAACCTAGTCGTAAGGAACCAACCTTAGGCGTTATTATGATGACTGCAGTATCTTATATCAGTCTAACTGAAGCAAGGGCACAACATGAAACCAGTTCTGAATGTTACAGTTAAAGAAGGTAAATCTTAAGTGCCACAAAATATAGATATCTAAGAATGACCACTATCTGTCTACAGTGGCAGATGGTAAAGTTACCCAGTGCTCATATTCCCTCTGTAGAGTGGGAGTGACTGGAATAGTAGCCAAAGCAAAGAAACTGGATTGTGCACTGATGCTGTTACACTGGACTTGGGAATTGACCAGGTTGCCATCTATTCTGCAGCATTGCAAATAGCTTTGGATTGTTTTGCACCATCACATATGTTCTGCACATAGAAATACTGAGATTAAAGAAGAAGGTAAAGCTTTTTACACACACACACACACACACACACATGTCTACCAGTTTAGTTTTCTTCCCTTCTATTCTGTCTAAAGTTTTCATCACTAGTCTTTGTTGTTAATAACTTTACTGTTTTCCATAAATATAACTAAAATATGGCCAAAATCACATACAGAAACAGAGCTGAGAAATATCAAGATTCCACATTTTGAATCAAGTATAACAAAACGGATTAGTTTCTGTGGGGGGTGGTTGGACATTAAACGGCAGGATGCGAAGAAAGGATGAAATAAATTTCAAACGATAATTAGATACCTTTCTATTATGAAAATGGTATAAAAGATTGCCCATAAGGATGAAATTTT
This sequence comes from Pachyuromys duprasi, assembly GCA_028658305.1. Taxonomy (NCBI): domain Eukaryota; kingdom Metazoa; phylum Chordata; class Mammalia; order Rodentia; family Muridae; genus Pachyuromys; species Pachyuromys duprasi. The sequence goes on along the minus strand of CM053763.1, from coordinate 49,178,778 downwards.
TTTATTGTAAATAAAAGGAGAAAAGTAAACCACAACTTTGCCACATGGAGGCAGATGTTAATATGGACATAATTTTTCACACCTTTATTGAAGGGATGACCAGGTGTCTAAAATGCACTTAGGTCAGGATTTTGCAGGAAACTATGGCCACATCAGGCCTCTCCACTGCTCTGTGTTCCTCTGTATTAGGTATATCTTTACCCACTCACCCCTTATTTCTTGACCTTGAAACAGGACAGTTTCTTTTTGATGTCTCTGTGTTTGATATATTACTACAACCGAAGATGCTTAGAAAATATAAAATAGCTTTGCCCACTTCCTTTAGCAGAACAAACATTCTTCACCAAATTTTTTTTTTTAGTGCAAACAGGAATGAAAAGATTCAGATGGGACTTACATTGCGAATGGTATTAATGAGAAACTAATCCTAAGAGCAGACTCGGATGACAAAAACCATGCTGGAATAGTGAACCCAGAGTAGTCAGTGTGCACTACAGCCCTAGAGGTGTCAGGGGGCCATCTTTGCTCCATTCCCCAGTTGCAGGGAGTTGGGTGGGTGAGTTCCTTCCTCAGCCATCTCAACCAGAGACTGCTCTTTTCTTTTGTTCATGTAAACATTAGCAGCCACTCTTCCTAGAAGCTGCTTTTACACTTGACACTTTATCCTCTAGGTAGGGATAATAAGTGTGCTGCTCTTTGTCCCCCCTCAGGAGGGTGAGAGGGAATAAACTCAGAACCCAAAGGGGAGATCACAGGTGAATTATTACTGTTTGGCATTTATATGGTGTGTTTCCTCTGAAGAGTGAGAGGCACATCGTAAAATGTTAATTAATAGCCACTATTCACCCACATGTCCCCAGGGATTGAGTGCAGGTGATGATGCCAATAGCATGCTTCTCCCCTGGGGGGGAAAACGCAGCCCCGTCCACACAAGGAAGGAGAATATATACAAAGGACCATGGGGAGTGGATGTTTATGTTCAGTTAGGATAGTCACTCTTTTTCACAGACTCAGGCAGATTCAAGAAATGAAAGTGGTTTTCTAAATATATATATTATATATTGAATATATATATATACGTTGAAATATGTATATGTTGAAAACTTAAAGATACAAAGGAACCCTTACCGGCATGAGAAAAGGGAAGGAAACTGAGAGGATGAGGGAACAACAAGGAGACATCTGTGACATCATTTTTCTTGCTGAAGGTCTCTGATGGACCTGAGGCGCCAGAGTTCTGCCCCCTTCCCCAAAGGCGTGCTGTGTCTCAGGGGTGCTAGAGGTGCCTGCGCTAGAGTTCCTCTCACACCTTGTGAAGGGACATGCACTTTCTTTTATCTCCCCTCTTTCTTTCTTTTCCAACCTTCCTCTGTTACATTTATTTTTCCCTCCCTTCTTTTCGTTCACTCACTACATACACTCAACCTGCATTATCTGTGTTAGCGAATTGCTAAAATCTGTTTCTGTAGAGCTGGTGTTTTATGTGTTTAGGTCTGCCTGTATACGTGTTTGTCCATGTGTTGTGAGGGTGTGTGTGACCGTGATGAGAGGTCACACTGTTTCCCGTCATTGGGTTTGGAGTGGTGGCAGTTTGTTGGCTTGCTGGTAAATGGCTTAAAAATTCATATGAAACATATCAATTTCTTTCTTTCTTTTTTTTTTTTTTTACTTAACATCTGAGGAAAAACTCAAGTGAGAAAAGCCGTCATACAGATGCCAAAACAGACTTTACCAAGCTGTACTTGTACACTCTGACCTAAATTATACAAATAGAAGAAGACCAGAATGAACTTCAAGGATAGTTTGTGGGAAAGAAAATTCATGTCATGTGTCACCCATGGTTTATTTTGTAATGTGAAAGATACTTTTTTTTTGGTTTATTTTCCCAATTATTGTGTAAGGGATTTGTTCCAAGCAGTATTTTGTTAACTGATTTATGGCATACGCCAGGATATGCATCTACTTTAAGAAACTCATGATAATGTGCATTGTGGTAATTGATCACGTCCTGGCTCAAAGGGAGATGGCCTACCTTTCTCTCTTCTACTTACAGAAAACTGTTTTTTCGTGTCAGCTTCATACTTAGTTTCCATATGCATCAAATGAGATACATTTGATAAGGTATACACATAAGGCAAGATTGGCTAGAAACACGCATGATTCCAAACCTACAGCTTTTTAAAAAGGGTTAGTTCATATTGCATGTTGACCGCATACCTTTCCCAACTCATAACCCTCCTGGGTATTTTCTAAGTCAACATATCACAAAGACACTTCCACACCAATGTTCATTGTGGCATTACTCAAACAGCTAAGCTATAAAACCAACCTAGGTGTCCAAAACAGGAATAGAAAAAGAATGTGATAAGTATGCAGCATGTAGCGCTCCCCAGCAATGAAGAGTGAAGCTACATTATTTTCAGGAGAACAGATGTAAATGGAGATTATCATGTTAAGCAAATTATGACAATCACAAACAACTATTTCATTTATTCTTTTCTATGTGGTTCCTAGATTTGAATTAGATACATATAATGTGATAAATTGTACGATACATATACCTTATGCCACATAAATATTATAAAAGTAGAAGTAAAACTGTATAAGAGGATAAAGGGAATTTTTAAAGTTTTATCTTTCTTTAGGACTTGGGATTAAATGAAAAATTAATAGATTTTTTCAGTACATTTTAGTTGGTCAAATGTCGTACAAACAACCATGTTAGGGAGGGTCTGAAAACATTCCACAGCAAGAAATTGGTCATACTAAATTAAACTTATTTGGAACACTTTTTTTGAATTTAACAAATAACTTGAATGCTTAACACTTTCTAGACATTCAGATGATGGTGTTAAAAGATACAAATAAATTCTGTGACCAAGAATGAGTACATAGTTTAGCTGTTTTACAATTGACCTAAGGAATATTAAATATCAATAAGTACACAAAATGGGACAGAATAAAGGGGGAAGAAACACAGGGCTAGAAAAACACACACATTTTATTTATCCAGACTAGAACTGCAGATGAGAGCCCAAGGCAAGACTTTTGCTGGTAGAATATCAACAGTTTACTTTGATTTTAGTATGGTATTTATTATGTCAAGTTTTATGACTCATAGAAAGGGCTATAATTACAACTATTCTAGGTTCTGAATAGAAAACAAATAGATATGTAAAGTAAAAGAAATAGATATGTAAAGTATTATCAGTTTTTAAGAATATAACCTTTATTAAGATATGTATTAACATTTGTATTTTTAAAAAACTTGTCTGATTCTTGATGTGCCTATGCAAGTAAAAATCATTAGGAAACAGTGCATTCCATCAAGCTGGACAGATAACTAAGAATCCTCTCTAGTGTGTTTAATGAATAAAATTGTGTAGATGCACCAAGTTCCTCACTTAGTTTCAACACATAAGTAAACATAGTTGAGAAGTAATCACACAGAAAATAGTAGAGATTAATTTCCACTATTTGTTCACATTCTGAATTTGTATGTATTCATCACTGCGTGTATAAAAGGTCTAATGAGTATTGATATATCTAAGCTATTGTTCCACATGCATACAAGTATAACTATACTGAATTTATAAATAAAAAGGAAAATAGCATATTACTATGATTTTGAGTTCTGTGTACAAGACTAAATGGCAAAGAGTAAAAAAAAAAATAGGGACAGCAGTTTCTGCAAGTTACTCAGTTACTGATCAATTCTCAAAGCACATGGCCAATGCTGACAGGCTGTTTGCCCCAGAGGAACTTATTGAGCCCGGGAATTCTTATGTCAAGTCCCCTGCAACCCCGGTAATCACCTTTCCTCTTAGTAAGGTAACTAAAAAATTCCAAATGAACAGTTAAGTAGCCCAATTTTGAGGTTCCACGTTTCTGGTTGAAGTATTCATATTACATTGACTTGTTTGTCAGGGAGATTTCACATTTGTTAAAATGTACCTTGACATCGCTTGCAAGAGAGATCCTTCTCTGCCCGCAGTTGCTCACACCTTCTAGTGTCAGCTCCCTATGGGACTTGGAGCAAACTGAGCACTTTGGCAAATCTAAAAATAATCAGTCCATTAGTATTGAGTTTCTTTCCTGAATTCAGCAAGGTGTTCTTTCTCCCTCCTCAATGCAGCCAAACCCCCCACCTCACCCTAAGATCTATTATATTCAGAATACAATGGGAACTTCAGTTACTTACTGTTTTCACCCCAAAGCTTGAGGTCATGAAATATAATTGCATATAAAATTGCATACAAAACTTGTTGTAACTTAGCAATGCTACTTTACCAGATTATAGGTAAGAAACACAGACTTTAGCAAAAAGAATCTATGATATGGAATAAGTGCTTAATACCTTTGAACATATTCATTAAGAAATACCTTTTTATTTCAATAACAATTATTTTATGGTTTTTATAGGGCAGATATAGAAAAAATAGATAATGGAGATTTCAAAAGATTACAAAAATGATCTATTCTTAGTTAAATAATGCTGGTTACAAGATTAAAATGCTTATAAGAATAAATCTAAAGTGCTTTGCTTAAAGTAAGCCTCATTTATTCTTTTTCTTTTATATATTAACATTCAACAAAAATTATTTCAAATAGTCTACTCTTAAAATAAATGGCATTGTTATGCCTAGAATTAATGTTAAACCCGATTTTTAGCACTAGCTCTAAGAAAATGTTCCTTATATTTCATGAATGTGTAGGGTTAGAGAGAGCAGTAAGTCATTCTTGTAATTAACAACCTCTTGTATAAAAAGGTGATTATAAAGAATTCTGTATTTGTTCTCTCATCAAGCACTTCATAACATGCTCCTCAATTTTTCTGTTTCTTATCTCTCTTTGGACACATGGAAAATTAATTAATAGCTACAAAAATAAATGGTCTCAAATATTCTGCTAAAAATGCCCCTTTTACAGCCAGTCTCAGAACAATAAAAATCATTCCACTGAGATTCTTTTTCATGCTAAAAAAACACTTTGAGTGGGGTCTGTTTTGGGGGATTGTAAGGGGAGAAACCTGGGGTGCTTTAAGGTTAATGGACAGTGATTAAGGTTAATGGCTGAGTGCTTAAGGTTAAGTGCTGTATTTACAAAGCTGCCAATTCACACACACACACACACACACACACACACACACACACACACACACAGAGAGAGAGAGAGAGAGAGAGAGAGAGAGAGAGAGAAGTCTTTATGTCTATCAATCAGTTGCAGCTAATAGTCAATTAAACAGCAAACGGAAGACAGGGATTTAAAGTCCCTTCAACCAGATTTTATAGGGTACTAATACCAATTTTCAATGAAAAATGTTTATTGAACATCTACTTGGTAATGGTTCAAGGCACATACAGAGGTAGAAATGACTGTGTTCAGAAAGATTAGCATCTGATTGGAATTGGAAGTAGGTATGAAGTGCATCAGGAACAAGAATCTCTGAAATAAATCCCATAGGTATCACAAGTTGTAAAAGCCAGAGCATGGAAAGATAATCCCAGGCTGCATTTCATGGACTGAGGAATGATATTTAAATAAACCTTTTTATATTTTATATTTAAATAAACCTAATTCTTTTAAAAATGTACACAGTCCTTAACAAAATGAACATGAATCATTGATGACATTTAAATATATATTGTTCTATGCTACTTCTATCGCGATTGAACAATAATACTAATGAACAAGACACTCAGCCGGAATGCACAATGCCCCCTTTCAAACAAGAAGCTCATGATGAATTGAAAGTCATGACAACAATTCAAGCAGCCAAAGGAAAGCTCAATTAATGTGGTAACTTTGAGTGTAAAACGTTCTGAGCCTAGGCAAGACTTCAAGGTTTCTACTAGTGAAAAGATTTGGGTACCCAGCAGTAATCCAAGACAAACTCTCTCTAGTCCCCATTTGACCACATGATTAATTATATGGATGGGATTTTCTAAAGCAAGACAAATGTTCATCCCTGCAGAAGCCACTGGGAACAAGAGCTTCACCCACGGAACAGTTTCATTTACAGTCAGAGAGCTTTGTGGGCCTCTCTTAGTTTTTTCAATGTCCCCAAGGTCATGAACAATTTCAGAGGGAAAGTGTTCATGGGTGGAAGACCTGTGGGTTGTGGGCTGCAGAGGAGTGGCTGCAATGAAAATGTACTGACAAGTGATGCCTGCCATCTTAAGTGAAATTTAGACAGTGCTGGGTGCATATTCCACCCACTAAGGCTATTCTGTTGCTTAGTGTCCCAGCTCACTTTGCATGGCTGAGATAAACACTTTAATTAAAGACACTCTGCAGGGAGGGCTTACTTGATCCTTTAATTTACAGCCCACACAGAAGGGAAGTCAGGGCAGGAACACAAGGCAGGAACCCAAAGGAAACAATTGAACCACAGACCAGGGGAAAACAGTGCTTACCACTTTACTCTCCAGGTTCAAGGTTAACTACCTTTCTTATACCTTGCAGGACCAACTTCGCAGGGGTAGCATGTCCCACTGTGTCTTGGGACTTTCAACATCAATCATCAATCAAGAAAATGTCTTGCAAGCCAAGATGATGGAGTATTTTTGTTGTGGTGGTTGTTGTTTTAACATGTTTAGGTACAATAAGATTGCAACACTTTCTTTTCTCTCTTTTCTCTCTATACCCCTCACAGATACCCTCCTTCCAACCCTCAAATATCACATTCCTTTTAGTTGATAGCCTTCTTTTTTATTTTATTATTATTGCTGTGTGTGGGTTTGTGTATTATGTGTACAAATATCTACATTCAACCTGCTGACTTCATCTTTGCTGTTTGGGTGTGTATGATTACAGGGATGACACTCTTCGCTGCAAAACCAATAAGGGGGCCTCATCTCTGGGCGAGGCCCACCCCTGTCTCAGAAATCCCACCCCTAGACAATGGACCACAAGCAACTAATGACTATTGCTAGAAGGAAAATTAACCACTCACAAGAATCAGATTCATTAATGAAAGCATTTTCTCAGTTGGTGTTTCCTCTTTACAAATGACCCTAGCTTGCGTCAGTTTGGAAAACAATTCGTCTAACCAACATACTTAAAACTCAAAATATTTAGAGTGTAAAACAGACAAAGCTGTTTTGGAACGGGCAGCAGAAATTTCCAGGGACTTTTAGGAGGTGAAACTCTCTTGGGAGGCAGAGCACGTGCCAGGAAGCACTTCCTGGACCTAGGCCTGCTTGGGATGGAGATCACAGATGGAGGGAATCTGGTGGCATCCAACTCTGGGTTTGAACCTCATCTCGAAGAAATTTTTATGCAACTGAGTTAAATAATTGTTGAAAATTAAAATGTTCTGAATTAACAGGATCTTATTACTTAAATCTATATTCTCCCAAAGTGTTAGAAATCTATTTTTTAAAAAAAATGATGTTCCACCAAAACAGTGTTTTTTTTTATATCCTGTGTTGTATTTAACTGGCTTTCCTTTCAGGGCCCAGCAGTGACTGTTATGCCAACAGGATGAGCTTTGGAATATGGAATTTTGGAAAATAGAGAAACAAGTCAAATAATAAATCAGTTTAGAATAATGGAACTTTTTCAGTGGATGCTCTACTATTGGCAGAATGTCAATGTTGGGAAAACCAAAAGCCAGGAAAAAAAAAAATGATGAGAATGATGACAAAAGTGGAAAGAAATTGCCCCTGGATTAGAACAGGAGTGGATAGTGAGAGGATTTCATACTGAGGAAAACCTCTGTCTGTTTTATGGCTTTGCTCTCCACACTGCCAGGACAGAAAGGCCACAGAAGCATGAGGTCAGCCTCTGAGGACATGCGCATGACTATCCACATCTCCGTGGACCTACCAGCCTTTCAAATACTCATTATTTCTACTTCCTTTGTACATGTCTCCATTATTAATGGACTGTGCATCAAAACTTGGGATCAAACTCAATTAAAGACAAACATTATCGTCAAACTCTTTTAGAGCAGGGTGAGGAGCCTTTCTGAAAGAAACAAGCTTCATAATGCCTTACGGATGTTATTCATCTGACCTAAGACAGCAAACCATTAACAAGGCTGAAATCCACTATCTGTTAAACAAAACACAGTGTAGCATAGACAAAACATTGAGTGGAAATTTTACACATCTCTGACAAATTTTCCAAAGATTTATAGCTTCAGTAGTAAAATAGCAATGCAAAGCAATTTTAATTAATTCAACTATTTCTTTAAGTAACATTTGAGATCATTTCGTTTTTATTACAAAGAACGTAAGCTAAATTAAGTTCACTCTTTTCATTAACTTACACTGCACTGTCTCCATTTTATTGTGGTGACTATACAGAGATAGAATAAAAATTTGCCTTTAATAGATTAAAGCAAATTATTATTCATTTAAATTATAAAAACACATTCTAATTCCTTAACTTGTAATAAACATTTAACAGAAGTGAGTATAAGTAACTGAAAAAATTCAATGCCTTCATTTCTCAATACTCAAATAACTTGGGTGATATTTAATTATCCTCAAAAAAGTTTAGTAATTTTTTTCATGACACTAACTTTGTCATTCATTAGTGTTCACTATAAAAACAGGAAGCAGGACAGGAGCCTACAATGAAGGGCCTCTGAAAGACTCTACCCAGCACTGCATAAAAGCAGATAATGATCCTTGTCTATCAGGTCTCATCAGGACTGGCTCCAGTGTCTTCCTCTGTGTCCTGGTAAGGCTAAGAAGGAAGTGGAGGAAGACCACCCCTCTCAGTGGACTGGGGGAGGGGCATGGGTAGGGAAGGGGAGGGAGGGTGGGATTGGGAGGGGAGGAGGAGGGGGGCTATAGCTGTGATACAAAGTGAATAAACTGTAATTAATGTAAAAATTAAAAATATGAATGATTAGCACACATCTTTGTGAAAGCAACACACCAAAGTTTGCTTCTAAATTGCTTTGTTTCTTCTTATGGGTCACTCTAAGTGAAGTCATATTTGGACACATTTTTAAAATTAAAACCCAAAATATATTCACCATTTACTTCAAAATTTGTATTTTTTAAGTGAAAACACTAAAGCAATGTTTTTTAGTGTTTTTGCAACTCAGTAGCTGTGAAAAAAACGTAATGGTCACAAACAACTCACACTGCTTCCTGGTACCAGTTCATCTGAGGGAAAGAGAACAGAGCTTGAACTGGAAACAGAAATGTTTCTTACTTCCTCATTGCCTGTGGCTATCACTGCCCCCGATATCACAACTCACAGTGGGTTGGGTCTTCCCATATCAATAAGCAATAAATAAAATGCCTCACAGACATTCCTGCAGGCTATCAAATGGAGACACTCCTCAACTAAAGGTTCCTTCTTTGTAGGTGTCAAGGTGACAACTCAAACTAACTATTGCATGGCTCTATAAGTACATGAACTGTTGCTGCTTAGTCAAGTCCTTAGTCAGGTCCTTTGCGATAGCCTTGACTGTCTTGACTTCGTCCTTGTGAAATTTTATAAGAACAATGAAGTTGAACATTTTCTAGGAAAATTTACCAATGACAAAAAGTGACCATTGGCCTGCTACTATTGAATCAAAATAGGGAGAAAGAATAAAAGTTTGGCAGGAGCCCTACAAAGGAGTTTCCTTAAATATGATGCAGCATGTCCATATTTCTAGAGAAGGAGGCTTTGTTCTCTACTTAACCAAAAATTTGTTTGCTTGTGCTTGAGCTGGTAAGAGCAAAACAAGAGCCTGGTCATGGCTCTACTGCTGGTCTCTGCATTCCTTTGTGCTATCACTCTTTGAGTAGGCATGAAAATTGTTAAATTTCATTAGCTGGCAAACTTTAGGAAACTTACAAATTTGTCTTAATTATTACAAAACATTTTCATATTGCTAGAAGAGCAGTCCTTAATATAGGGTTTTGTGAGTTTGGTTGTTCAGGACACTACCAAAAGCGCACTAATACAATCATGTGAGTTTTGTAATATTGTAAAAGTATGTTCATAATTTCCAAAACAATATTTTTAAAAGTGGCTGGCTCTTTGATCATCGCCCTCTGAGGGAGAATCCGCCTTACCAGGCCACAGAGGAAAACAATGCCACCAGTCCTGTTGAGACCTGACAGGCTAGGATTGTATGAAAGGCAAGGAGGATCTCCCATATCAGTGGACTGGGGGAGGGGCATGGGAGGAGAAGAGGAAGGGAAGGTAGGATTGGGAGGAGATGAAGAAGGGGGCTACAGCTGGGATACAAAGTGAATAAATTATAATATATTAAATAAATAAGTAAATAAAAAGAAAAATGTTTTAATAATATTATTCTCAACATCCTCAGTTTGACTTAGAATTCTGATGTTCATGTAGTGATCTTTATAGCTGTATTACATATTGCTTAAATTTACACAGTAAATAATATAACAATCTAGTATTCCTATGTCAGCAGAGAATAGCCAGCCTTTAACATAAGTGTGCAATTTGCTGAAACATAAAGTAATTCAAGAAACAAATGCTTTGATGAATAAGTTCTTCCTACCAGAATTTTTCACGTGACTTTTATTTTATTTAAGGAGCTGTATATTAGATAGTTGCTCGTGACTATAAACATATATGTGGTGGTTTGAATTAAAATGGCCCCAGTAGGTCCATAAGGGATGGCAGTTTAGAACATATGGCCTTGTTGGAGAAAGTGTGTCACTGGGGTATGGGCTTTGAGGCTTCAAATGCTCAAGCCAATCCCCATGTCATTCTCTCTTCCTGCTGCCTGCCAGTCTGGAGGTACAACTCTTAGTTTCCTCTCCAGCACCATGTCTACCTACATGCCACCAAGCTCCTGCCAATTCAATATTCAACTAAATCTCTGAACTATAAGCCAGCCTCAATTGAATATTTCTCTTTTGTAACAGTTGCTGTGGTCATGGTGTCTCTTTATAGCAATGTAAATTCTAAGACACCATCACTCTGTAGATGAGAGAGAAGGATCATGAGGTTGGCCTGAGCTAACTATATATCAGAACTGTGTATCAGAAGACAGAAATACAAAAGTGAAATAAAGTGAAACACTGTAGTATAGGAATCTGCTACAATATTTTAAGTGAAAAAGTTAATATCCTAATTCATTAGTTTGGAATATGTAGTAGAAATATTGCCAAATAGAGAACTTTTCAAATACATCCCAATTGTCCACTGCACATTTCCATACACCAAAATCAAATTTTTCATTACAGTATCATAATAATGAAATTAGCATACTTATTTCTGATAAATGAAGCCATTTTGAGCTTGCCTAAAAATGCCAACGTAGAATATTTCTTCTAAAGAAACTCCATTGCATTATATAAATGCAAAACACAGTAACAACGCTAATGCTTCCAAGTCAGGTCTAATACATACATGAATTTCATATGCTCAGACTGTGGTTTAAAAACATGACATCCATCAGAGAAGAGTTTCATGTGCTGATTGCCTGTCCTTCAATGTAGTCTTGAGGGCCCAGGTGTTGATAGAATTTGGAGAGCTGTACCTTTGTCAGTGGATTAATCCACTGAGAAATTCAGTGCCAAAATGCACGCTTAAAAAAAAAAGGCTCTAACTGATGGAAGTAGATTACTGGTATTTACCATTAAAACATTTAATTTTTTGTGTGTCCATTGCTCTCTCTGTTTCTCACCCTGTAAGAGGTAGGAACCTTTGCTTCACTGTATGGTCCCTGTCACAGGGATCAGCCAAGAACAAACCTTAAATTGGCCCAGACCATGGCAGCTCGGTATCCAAGTGGGTTACCCTAATAAGGGGAACAGAGACTACCACTGACATGAACTCAGTGGCAGGCTCTTTGGCCTCCCCCCCCAAGGGAGGGGCAGCATTGCTGGGCCACAGAGGAGGATATTGCAGACAGTCCTGATGAGACCTGATAATCTAGGCTCAGATGGAAGGGAAGGAGGTCCTCCCCTATCAGTGAACCTAGAGAATGGCAGGGAGGTGATGAGAAAGGAAGGGTGGGATAAGGAGGTAATGAGGGAGCAGGCTACAGCTGGGATATGAAGTAAATAAACTGTAATTAATATAAAACATTAAAATTTAAATTAAAAAATGGCACTTCTAACCCTGGAGAGAAACCTCTGAAATCAAAAATTGAAATGAATCCTTCTTCCTCTGAATTTCTCAGTCATTTTTTTCATGATAAGGTAAAACTAGCCTTCGGCAGAGGGCTGGGAATAATAATGAAAATAGGGGGAGTTAGTAAGACTCCAGGAGAACAAGAGCTTCACAAAGACCAAATAGATCAGGGCACAGGGGTCTTTTAAGAGACGGTTTCTCTAGCCAAGGACCATGTATGGATATAACCTATAATCCCACTCAGATGTGGCCCATGGTAGCTCAGTAAGGGGAACAGGGACTATTTCTGTCATGAACTCAATGGCTGGCTCTTTGACCTGCCCTCACACACGCCAGGGAGTAACAGCCTAGGTAGATCCCAGAAGAGGACATTGCAGCCAGCCCTGAAGAGACAAGATAAACTAGGGTCAGATGGAAGGGGAGGAGGTCCTCCCCCATCGGTGGACTTGGAGGGGGGCAGGGAGGAGATGAGGGAGGGATAGGGAGAGTGGGAAGGAATGAGGGAGGGGGCCACACCTGGGATACAAAGTACCTAACCTGTGATTAATATAAAAATAAATTACATTTAAAAAAAAGGAAAAAAAAACTAGCCCAGCTAATCCTTGAATTTCACGATGTAATAAATAGTTCAGATCTTTGATCTTTCTAATCTGAGAGAACTTAATAAATTATAATTAAAAAGTTTCTATCACATTAGGTCTAATATGGAAATATCTTGATATGTCTGTACAGGTTTTTTGTTTTAACATTAGATTAGTCCTTTGGAAATAAATTTACAGGTTTAATAATATTCAGAAAAGCCATAAAAATAAGAGTTTTAATGTGTAAAATAAAAAGGAAAAATATAATCTTTTTAAATATTGAGGAAAATCGTATATGAATCCTACCAAAGACTTCATTATAAAATTAGTGTTTCTCTGTGTTTCTCTTTTGTATTCATACACACAAAATGGGACTGTTTACACATAACTTCATATCACTCAAATTTTGATGTTATTGAAAAAAATAGTTACAGTCATAATGAGATACACTTTCAACATAATTTAAACAGTTAAAAACTAAATCTTACTGAACTCTTTTATGGGATCATTGAGAGAAAAGATATAAGAGATAATATTTTACGTCAATTTTAAGAAATATCTTGCAGTAGTAACAAATGTCTTCTTCTTTACCTGTGCCAATGCTGGTTGTGAGTGAGTGTTACATTGAGACAATTTGAGACTTCTCTCCTGGGGACTGGGGTGTAGGATGTAAAAAAATTGTTCTGTTAAATTTGCTTTGTTTTGAAAAATTTTCAATTATGGAGTAAAGAAGAAACATCAATAAATACTACCAACTAATTATGAATTATGCACAATATTCTAAACTGGAGAAATATTTGAGACTATTTTCTTAGTCAAAGAGAGAGTTACTCACTTAAACTTATGGTTGTAAAATTAATCTGAGCTCAAGCAAGATATTCAGGGTAAACATTCTGGAAACAAATTTTGAACCAAAGGAGAAATAGTGTTGTTTAATATAACATAATATAAATGATGCCAAATATTTAATAATATACTACATATAAAACCCATTATAAATCTTGCAAGAGCCTTGTATGTGTATATCTTGTCTTAAAGTCCAAATTCCAAAATATTCTGCAAAATCTTTTTTTAATTTATTATTTTATTTATTACAATTTATTTGCTTTGTATTCTAGCTGTAGCCATTTCCATTATTCCCTCCAGATCTGGCCCTCCCTCCCTCTTCTCCTCCCATGCCCCTCCCCCAAACCACCGATAAGGGAGGTCTTCCTCCCCTTCCCTCTGACCCTAGCCTATCAGGTGTCATAGGGACTGTATGCATTGTCTTCTTCTGTGGTAAAGCCGATACCCCCTCAGTGGTTGGTGATCATAGAGCCAGCCACTGAGTTCATGTCAGAGAAAGTCCCTGCCTCCTTCACCCCACCTCCCACCAGGGAACTCAATTGGAGACTGAGCTGCCATGGGCTATATCTGTGCAGTCATTCTAGGTTATCTCCATGAATGGTCCTTGGTTGGAATATCAGTCTCAGAAAAGACCCCTGTGTCCAGATTTTTTGGTTCTGTTCCTCACCTTGTGGCACTCCTGTCCCCTTCAGTTCTTTCTCTCTCCCCCTTCTTTCATAAGATTTCCTGCACTCTGCCTAAAGTTTGGTTAAGAGTCTCAGCATCTGCTTTGATGCCCTGCTGGGTAGTCTTTCACAGGTCCTCTTTGGTATGTTCCTCTCCTGTTCCCTGTTTCCTCCCTCTTCCAATGTCTACCCCATTTAGCTTTCTGAATGAGGATTGAAATCTTACCCAGGGTCCTCCTTCTGCAAAATCTTTTTGATATGATCATATGCCAAGTAGATATTCTTTTCATTCAGAATGCAAGGTTATATTTTTCCAGCAGTAGACAATGTTTTGATTTCTTGCTCACTACTCCACAAAATCTTAGTTTGGTAATTCAGTAAAGTAGAACTACAGATGCAAAAATAAGAGCATAATTAAGAGCATTTGATTTATGTAAGAAAAATAGATTCCAGCATGATTGGGAACCCTAGCTTCCAGAAAAATCATTAGTTAGTGGGAAATTCAGGTGTGTTAGTACATTTCACTATAAACAAGATTACAGTCTCAATTTTTTACAGAAATATAATAGAATTTAATCAGCCTCTTTCCATTATATCCTAACATGTTTGTAAGATTAGCAATAAAGCAGATGTTGGTTGCTAATTAGATGTCTCTCTGAATTCGGACTTACATGCATCTGAAATATCAATTATGAACACATAGCCATGACAAGGTGCTCCTAAATATAATTAAAAAGTTCAAAGTCAAGCTTGGGAATGAGGCTGCATAGTTCAATGAACCTAAAAAATAGAAATATATTTAATATGAAACACGGTTGAAATCAAAACTGTTAGATGTTGGTTACAGATATGGACAGAAGTCTGGCTTGTGTCAGGGAACAGGGACTGCAGTCTACCATGCAAAGGATGTACAATAAGTTGGATTGATTTCTATGGTTATTGTTTTGGGCTTTGAGGTGTATGAAACTGTGGAAGAGAAGTCCCCAGATAAGGGTTCCCAATATGTCTCCCAAACACGAGAAAGAAGTAACCAACAGAAAATCATCGCTAGTGTGGTAGGAAGATTGGAATGTTAGGAGAAGGAAGTAGAGAGAGATGTCACACAGGGGAGGGAGTAAAAAGAAAGAAGACAGAAGGGAGAGAAGGAAGAAATAAAGGAGATGAATGAAGAAGAGGAGACAAAGGAGAAAGGTGAGAGAACAAGAGAATAGATAGAGTGAGAGGAGGGAATAAGAGGAGAGGAAGAGCCTAGCAGAGGAAAGAACAGGAGAGGGAAGAAGAGAGGCAGGGTCAAAGGAAAGAAGGAGATGATTGGAGGAAGGTGAGAGAGATAAAAGAAGAAAAATAAGACAGAGAGAAGAGAGGGAGGAAAGATGAGTGGAAGGGAGAGAAGAAGAGAAAAGGGAAGACAGGAAGCAAAGGGGAAAGGAAGACAAGGTGATGAGAGTAGAAGAGAAGCAGGGGGGAAGAAATGGAGAATGAGAGCCTCCTACAATTAAACATGATGTACTTACTGGGAAATCCAAAGGGATTCATGAGGATAAGACTGAGTTCACGGAGTGAAATCATTGACTTTTTGACTAAGAATCGTGACAGAGAAGACCTTGACCCATGGTTTGTGGTAATCGCCCATCCTGGAGTGTTCAGATGTCTTCAAGATGCATTTATTCTTTCAGGACCTTGCGATTAATTTCTAAAAATCACTTTTTCTTCACTGTGTTAAATATCTGAGAATAGATTATAGCTTCATACTTTTCAATCATTTTTAAAAATGTTCATCAAATGATCCAATCAAAGGAAAAGTGATAGCCAAATGAGCATTTATAGTGATTCAGAGTTGCAGAAAAAAATTGGGTAGAATTTGATTCAATTTTGAATTCAGTTCCTTATGCTCATTTCCTGAACTTTTCATATATCATCCTCATTCCTTACTCTCTCATTCCTACCCCCTCTATTCTAACATAAAAGGTTGTATCATATGAGATAATGAAAGCAAAACATAACTCCTTGAGTATAATTATCTTCCTTTGATCTCAGAGAGAATACAATGACTCATAATTTTAAAATTATATAATGAAATACAAGAAATTTATATCATGAATAGTTTATTTCCCTTCTCTCAACAATATGCATTAAATTTGTTCTGTCTATCTTAGGAGGTGTTTCATCAGATAAATAAAATCTACCTGGAATTCTCTCATTTAAAATATAAATATCTTGGTGTTCTACTGAATAGTCAAGGCCTAAAAATGATTGATGGTGACCCTCAGCTCATTTTTTTTTTCAATCTTGTATGAGGACATGTGTTTTGAGGACCATAAATGAGATGCTATTGTGATTAGTCTCCCTGCTTTCAGATCCTCTAGCCTGACTAGAATATCTTGAAAAGACAAATTTTTCACCAAGTCCAGATTAACAGAAATGTACATTTAGCAAGTGTGAAATTAGAGGATTATCTCCGCCCCTGATTTTGAGATACAGTTATAACTTTGTCTGCATACAAGAAAAGCTTGAAAAGTAACATGGATTCTGAGTTCCCAGTGATGGTCTAACAGTTTAAAATCATATTCACTGCTTAGCATTCAAACATAATTGTCTGAGTAGCAACTTTCACTATTAATTCCTTTCAAAATTTAAGTAGTTTCAAAGTAATAGCCAGAGGTAGAGTCAACTTTGTTCTGAGAAGAACGGTACCTGTTACAGCGGAGGTCTCGATGGAAGCAAGTTGAGGAATCTGACATGAGGCAAAGCTAATCTGAATGCACATTTTACAGTTAACACGCTATGGACAACTGGACAATTAATGTCTTACTCCATTTTCATTTATGAATGGGAGTAGGAACACTGCATACTTTATTAGGCTGTAAGGACTGGACACAAAGTGTCAAGTCTTGGACACAATACATTGTAGATATAAAGTTACTGTTATTCAGTTTGACCTACCTGTGGTATGCAGGCATAAGGTTATTGTGTGATTCAAATGCTGATTTCTGTACTCTCCCCCACTCCCATATCTTGTTACAATCCTTGTTCTGAGAATCTGCAGCCTCAATGTTGTATGAACGCTGCTCTCCAATTGTCCTCTGGTATGTCAGTAAAGCAGCTCATAGCCAATCTTCCACCAGGGGAGAAAATAGGGCTTGACTTCCTGCCATCCGGAGGAGGAGGAGTTAGAAGAGGAATTAAGTGGATTCAGCTATAGGAGAGGTCTAGGAAATGTCATGAGAGAGATCTCAGCAAGGAAAGTTATGAAGTACAAGTATCTCTGGATGTACTCTGGAATGAAGCCAAATTAGCTTAGGGGGCTAAGAATAGAGTAATAACCACTCAGTCCTTGTACTGTAAAGTTTATTATTAAACAAATATAAAAGAGTGTCAATTATTTGTTTGATAGCTGGGTTAAGGAGGACCTCCCTTATCAGTGGACTGGGGGAGGGGCATGGGTGGAGAAGAGGGAAAGTAAGATTGGGAGGGGATGAGGGAGGGGTACGGTTGGGATACAAAGTGAATAAACTGTAATTAATAAAAGAGTATATAAATTTAAAAATAAGGAGAGAAACTGAGAAACAAGCAAAGTTTTAAAAAATTACTTTAACAGTGGTGAGTTTCTAATTGAGAGCAGCAAGCTATGGGCATTTGGGGCATGCTGGACATCTAGGACTCTCTGTGAACACTGTCTAGAGTTTACTGTACTGCCTTCTCATTGAGGGACCAATGAGCTCCTTTGGTGGACTCTATATTCAGAATTGCATATTGCTCCACACTTGTTCTACACTCTCTCTAAATCCCTTGATCATACATAAGTAATCAGGTTATTATTATTAAGTTATTTGTTAACTTAAGTACAAAGATAAGTTTAAGAGACAACTTGATATAATTTATGATTCTCAAAAATAAAGAAAAACAACAACCTGTTTCTCCAGACTATAGATATCTCATATAAATTATCATACTGTTTGTATTATTTAATTATCTACAGTGCAATCTAATTATATTTGAAAGCATGTAGGACTAAAACTAAAAGGTTAAATAATACACATCAATAAAAATTTAGGAGGTAATATTTAACTACCATATATATTATAAATAGATTAAATTGTAACATGTATTATCAAAATGTAATATCTGTCAGAAAGAATAATTAAATATTTGTAAGATTGACTGTGTTGATGTTTAGCACAGTTCATACTAAGTCATAACTAAGTCACTGCTTATACATTTTCAATGACTAAACCGCTTCTTTGAGGTTGTCATTAGAGTTAGAATTATTCTGTTTAACTCCATTCAAAAGTATTCTTCAATGAAATTTACTTCTGTGTGAAAAGTTATGTGCTTTTATTTAATAACAGACAGCAGTACAGTTCCTCTGTATTGCTAACACATAGCCAGCATTTAATCATAATGAACTTAAACATCAAACCTTTCCTCCCTCATACCTAGGCTTTCCTTGGAAAGCCTCTTAAAAGTTGATTAAATTAACTAAAATTCAAGAAAGGGATGTAAAGTCTAAGTATTTGGATAAAGAGTAAAATTTTCATTCATCTTCCACATGATACCAATTATTGGCTTGATGGGTTTTCCCACTTGATTTTTTTCCTTTCCTAAACCAAATATAATAACTGATATTTTGCTATCATATTGAAATAACAATCACAATGTGCTAAAAATGTGCACTATGGACCACTCAGTTTTTATTATACTTTGAAAGGCAAATGAATAAATCAAGAAGACACAAACCTAGATGCAGTGCTGAAGTGAGCTCCAGCTTTTGAAACAGGCTTCCTATTAATCATGGGGCTGACCTTTTCATTAAGGGGCACTTGTTAGAATCACTGACACAGTTATGGCATTCATATGTGTGAACTGTACTGTGTAGCATTCATATACCAAGGAAGGCACAGTGAAATTAGAATCTCTCCCTGTAGGGGGTAGACATTGACCGCTATTCAATGCCAACAATTGTTGGCTAAGTATTCTATGAAGAATGACTTTTGAACTGCATTTACCCCACCATCAGTAATGTCAAATGCAATCCTTAAAGAAATATATTTAACTAAAAGTAATTAATTAAACCTCTCATAGCAGCAACTTTATCCAGGCTAAATCATTTCTGAAAATACACAAAGGAGCCATCAAGGCCCTACCGTCATGGTTTTTAAATCATCATTTACAATGAGCTCCATCTATAATAGTCAAAAAAACAAAAGCAAAACATTGGCCAATGGGAATTAAGAAAATACAATCATATTTTGTCTATGTTTTCTTATATACTATACACATACACATTGTATTATGAGATGACAATGGTTTCCAGTCTGTATCTTCATGTACATAAAAACTACATTTAAAAAGCATTACAGAACCTACAAATAGAAATGATGTACTAACAGTCTTTATTGAATTCTTTTATAATTTGATCATGTTTGGCAATATTTGAAGGATTAATTTTATAACTTGAATCTCCATCAGGGCATATGTTCTATGTTTATTTCCTACACAGAGTGTCACACATTTGAACAGCAAACACATTCTTTCACATTGGCTGACATTCCACCTGAAAGTCCACCACAGTGAGCTTGTTAACACAATCGAGATATATGGTGTAGTAGTAAAAAGATTCCCTGTAGCCAAGTAAAATCCAGAGCAGGGCTCAAGGAACACGACTTGACTTAGATCGCATCTGAACTTGAAGTTCAAACATAGTTTAGTGGTGAATCCAAAGTTGTAAATGCAAAGTAAACGCAATGTGGAGGCTGCTTTAACCCAAGCATGAAAGAGCAAGAAGTCACAGCTGAGATTTCCTACATCTGTTTTTAATATCTTTTCCTAGGCTATTAGACAAATGACCTTTGGGTTTAGTTTGTTTCTTTTAAAATTGCATTATCATTGTCATTGAAGCCACAACCTAATGCCACTTACTTTTTTTTTTTTTTCAAAGAAAACTTCTTTAGTAAGAGTCAAAGCTCAAGGAGGAATTTGTTAATCAAAACTTACAGGAAAATCCCTTCTATTGATGTATCAAGAAGGCTGTAATACTATAGTCAGGAATGAAAGCTGAAATCCGTTTCCAAGTAGGGTAGTTTCTTCTGTCTTCTGAGAACTGTGACGGTGCGTTTCTCACCAGCATTTTTGAAAGTAATAAAGGATATTTCACCCAGAAACAGCAGTTAATATGCCAGGCTACAGGATCGAATTAGCGTTGTTATTAGCACCACATTTCAGTCCACAGACCTTCTGAATCAGGAGTCACTTGTGGAATATTTAAGCTTCAGTGACAGTTCCGGGACACTGTGCAAAATGAGCTGGGACACTGTGTGAAACGACACCTGGGAAACCCACAGGGTTAGGAACACAGGCTTCTTTTGCTGGTTCACTTTTGCTCGGTCTTTAGAGGATTCCCTGAGAGTAAACACCCTTAATTAATTCCCAAGTAAAAAGAAGGAAATTTTCCACTTACTGCATCTGCGGTCCTTTGTCCTTGAGCTGGAATCAGAGGTCTGGTCTGCTGCTCCTACCTAGCTCCAGGTTGCCCTCTGGATTAGACACAAACATGAGCAGCAAGAAGCATGTTGACTTTGTAACTGTACAAGGAGCAGCCCGTCTCAGTGCTGCAGGAGAGCCGATCTGGACAGAGCACTAAACTTCAGCAGGGGAGCGCAGCATCTATTACCCCCGAGGCTCTACCATTTCACCTACACCTGGGCGGATCTATCAAGCTTCATCTCTATTAGAGCTATTTGACTCTGTGGTTTAAGAGGGAGGAGGAAAGAGAGAAAGGGGAAAAAAAGAGGCTTGCCGTTGTCACACTTGTTTCTTATTAAAGAGCCTTACGGTGGATTGAGTAATTGTGTACGAAGGTAGTCTGGCTGGCAGATGTGTGCAGCCCCAGCGGAGCCCTAGATTCAAGGCAGATGGGCTGTACCAGGGCGCAAACAACATTGAGAGAGAGAGAGGCGTGATTAAAACAGCAGGCCTCTGTTTTATGGTGCTGGAAGTGGAGTAGCGTTAAAGCCCCTGGGAGCCACAGTTACCCAACTGGAATTGCTCTTTAGCAAGGCAAACGATAAATTTGATTTAAAAAAAAAAAAGATAGAAGGATGTCCAAACTCCAAAAGTTTCAGAGATACCGGTAATATTCATTCTAAGTATTAATGATGGATTAATATCCCTCCCCAAATATTCTAAGCGAATTTAATTAAAACTACTCAATCATGGGTCATAGTGGGTTATTGATAGTGCTAACGTGACAGATTTGAAACAGATCCCTTCTTCTGGCTACACAAGCCAAGGTTATCTTTTTAATCTGAATTAAATTGCCTTAAGGAGATTTACACTGTCAGGCAGATTGACACTCTGCAATTTAGGCATTTTTTCTTAATGTGGCTGAAGCCAACTGTTTGGGGGGAAAATGTATTCTTTGTAAGTATTTCTGCATACTACTTATTATATCAGGTAACTTAACCTATAAAAACTTCAGAGCATTCTATGCCATTCTTTTTGACAATAAAGTGCATTAAATAATCAGAATGAGTACAATTTACATTTCAAAACCAGAACCATCCCATCCATTGCCCTATGTTGTTGAGAGCTACTTTCTTATTTAAATGGTTTGTAACAACTAATACTAAACGTAATGATGGTGATGATAATTGATATGTAAGACATTTCTGCATCATCTCCTCTGAGTCCTGCTGGAAGATCCTGGGGTCAATTATACTATAAACCTACTTTATAAAAGCACACTGGGAACACAGCTCTGAGAGATTCTACTCAAGGTCACACATTTCTTGTGGTTGAAAGCAGGATTTCATTCAATTTGTCTCTTGAATCCACAAGAGAGTTTCTATGCAGACTAAAAATTTGTTTAGCTTGTACAAACTAGAATGATTATTATTAATCTTCTCACAAGAAATTTTGAAAGCAAAACTTTTATGTCACTGGACAGTCTGAACATGTCATTGAAATATAATCCAACACAGGGATAGAATTCCATCAAAAATAATTGTCTTATGGTATAATATATTATTTTAATTATCATAAAATACCCCAATGAATTACTTATTAAAATACTTTCTTATGCTTAAAATTATATAAACAAATGTCTCTTTATTGGCCCCGTTTTGTTTTCATCAGTCTAGTAAAAAGACAAACGGGATTGAAGTATTAAGGTTGTTTGATCCAAGCAGGGGTAGTGGCTTCTGATTATATACCTAAAACTGTGAAAAATGAGCCAGGAGAATTACTACAAGTTTTTTTTTTCCAACTTGGTCTGTATATAATTTTGTGATCAGCCTCAACTACAAATATTAGGTAATGTCTTAAAAAGCTCCACCAGCACCACCACCAATACGACCAACCTCACCACTACCACCCACATCGCAACGTCCACCACCAATACCAACACCACTACCAGGAACAGCATTGTTGCCATCACAACAGTAACAAGAGGTTTCTATTTAGTACCAGTGGATCTCTTATCTTTCTTATAATATACTTGTGAAAAGATGTTTTAATTTTTATAGCATTTTATTTTACTTTTTAGTAGAATCATACATATACTTCAATGAGTATAGGCATCCCCAACAAAGGGCCATTAAGGCTCACAGCCTGGGGCAGCTTCTGCTGATGTGAAGTAGTCATGCCGAGAGAGTATGGGACCTGGCTTTGGAGAGTCTGCCCAGAGACAAACTAAACAATGGCAGGCTGAGAGATGGTATGGAGGAACCTGACTGCTCACCCTAAGCTATGTAACATGCTCTCTCTTCCAGAATAAATGAGTCTGCTTCGGCTCACCCTGTAGTTGTATTCACCCTATTCCTGGTGTCTGTGTAGTGACTGTTCACCTCTCACCCCCTCAGCCTAAACTGCCTGTCCTCACACATGGGCTGGACCCTTGGGAGGAGGACCAACAAATGAGAAATTATTCTGGTGAAGAAACTGATATTCAATAAAAGAAAACAGGAAACAGGACAGGAGCCTACCGCAGAGTACTTCTGAAAGAATCCACCCAGCCGGGTATCAAAGCAGATGCTGACACTTAAGTCAAACTTTGGGCAGAGTGCAGGGAATTTATGAAAGAAGGGGGAGACAGAAATACCTGGAGGGGACAAGAGCTCCACAAGGAGAGCAACAGAACCAAAAAATCTGGGCACAGGGGTCTTTTCTGAGACTGATATTCCATCCAAGGACCATGCATGGAAATAATCTAGACTGCTCAGATGTAGCCCATGGCAACTCAGTATCCAAGTGGTTTACCTAGTTAGGGGATCAAGGGCTATCTCTGACATGAACTCAATGGCTGGCTCTTTGATCATCTCCCCTTGAGGGGAACAGCTTTGCCAGGACACAGAGGAAGACAATGCAGACAGTCCTGATGAGACTGGATAGGCTAGGGTCAGATGGAAGGGGAGGAGGACCTCCCCTATCAGGGGACCTGGAGAGAGGCATAGGAGAAGATGAGGGAGGAAGGGTGGGATTGGAAGGGAATGAGGGAGGGGGCTACAAAGTGAATAAACTCTAATTAATATAAAAAATTTTGAAAAAAAGTTTGGATAGGTAAACTATCTTGATCTTACTAATTTCAGACTTCTGTGTTTTTAGTGCATTATAATGGCATACATGATTTGATGCTTGATTTTAAATATTCATAAATATTTTAATAGCCAACTAAGAAATGATCCTCCTTGTCATTCCATCTGAAATAAGCTAGAAAATAATGTGTTAAAAACAAAACAAAAAACTATTATCACAGCTGTAGCTCCCTCCCTCTCTCCTCCCAGTCCTACCCTCCCTCCCTCCCTCTTCTCCCCCTATGCCCCTCCCCTAGTCCACTGATAGAGGAGGACTTCCTTCCCTACTATCTGACCCTAGCCTATCAGGTCTCATCAGGACTGTCTGGATCCTCTTTCTCTTGGCCTAGTAATAAAGAGTAATAATGATGATGATGATGATGATGATGATGAATAATTAAAAAATAAAAATTATAAAAACCTGTTACAATAAGCACTTAAAGAGGATGGAGTGAAAAGACCAGG
Organism: Pachyuromys duprasi; assembly: GCA_028658305.1. Lineage (NCBI taxonomy): Eukaryota > Metazoa > Chordata > Mammalia > Rodentia > Muridae > Pachyuromys > Pachyuromys duprasi. The sequence goes on along the minus strand of CM053763.1, from coordinate 49,154,586 downwards.
TATAGTGAAATGTGAAAAAAGCAACAACAACAAAAACAATACAAAAAGTGACATAGGAGAGATAATTGAACTCAAGAAAATTGGTTGTGATTTCAATGAAATCCAGAGAGGTAGTGTAGTTCCAGGATACATAAATGGATCATCAAAAGAGCTGGTGTATGGCTCTGATATGAGGCAAAGAAGCTGATTATTTCAGAGAGTGTCTTGGTGAATATCAAAGCATGTGTGGATGTGTGAGTTTTTACATATCAGAACATTACCAGTGGAAGTTGAGGTCAAAGTTAAAAAACAACAACAACACTACTATTGGATAGAATATACAGCTCCTGTAATAAAAAATCATTATGTTGGATAGCAATTAATCTCTATTTTTGATTTAGATTTGAATAAATTAGATCAACCATTAAAACTCAACTGTGTTTATCAGTGTCAACAAAATCCAGAATTTCAAATTTAAAGGCAAATCACCAGAAAGCAAGTGACAACTTCACATTTTCAAATTCCACATAAAATATCACAATAGACTTTCGTTGATTTTTTTTTTATCTTGGTAGAACATGGAAATTCTGGGAATAACCCAAGAAACAATATCCCAGAGAGCTGTTGGTCTAACTTTTATAGCTACGTTTGGAAAAAATTCGGAGAAGCATATAGACTTCAGATGATTTATCTCTTATTTTATCCCTAACCCATCATGTAAGCCTATACTCAGGATGATTCTTTTTAACAATTGCTATCTAATTTATGAACCCAATAATTTTGTGTTGACTTTTTTACAGAAATGAGAATTTTCCCACCAAAATGTTGTTTGTGAGACCCCTCATCTGTAAAAAAAAAAACCCTTTACTCCATTCTCATGTCATCAGAACATAATTTTCTTTTTTGTTACAAGTATACTCATATCAGTAATGTAGGATTACCCGAGTAAGGCATGGGATTCACAGTCTTACACTTGTGTGTTTCCTTCCCTGTGTTGTGAAGGTTGTGTGAAATTATTCTTGACAGGATTGAATGAAGTATGTACACATGACCTGAAAAATATTTGAAGAGTTGCCAATTGAGTGAAAAAAATTGTTAAAGAATTCAATAATTACAGTTTATTTCATCAGACTAAACATAATTTTCTGGTTACATCCACACCCACAGGGCTGCCTAGAAACTGTAGCAACTAGGAGAAATGAGTATGTAATGCAGCTTCTCCTTTGAAGACCAGGAAGAGACCAAACATGCTAATTCTTTAAGTTTAGACTTTCGAAACAATGAAAAAAAAAAAACCATTCTGTTGTCTTGATTAAGTTTGTCTTAATTTATCTTAGATTCATGAAGAAACAAAATTAGCCCTTTTCAAATATTAAATTTTGTTCATAAAGTTATATCAATTGATCCTTATCCCTATAGGACACTGAGGCTTTAGGGTCATAAAAGTCACATGAGCTTTTACCTTTATAGTTATTAGAAGTATGCCACATGGCCTCCTGATTTGATACACTTTGTTGTAATTTTAGGCAGTCACATACATCTGAGTCTTCCCACTAGCCTTGGCCTTCAGAATGACTACTTATTTTTACTGCCTGCCTTATATCTGTTGGGAAAGGATAACTGACCATATTCCCATGCTGCAAGAGTGTTTTCCATAGGCTTCTAGGAAACAGAAACTTTTTTTCCAACCAGAAAGATTTAAAACTTGTCAGAATGATATAGTGAGAGCACTGGAGTGGATTTGGATTGCACATATTTATACATTGCTTTGTAAAGAGGTCTGAAGGCATCTGAAGCAAATGCTTCACATCCTTAAGGAAGGAAGTATCAAAGGAGTGAAAGCTGGTTTTCATTGCTCAAATAGGCATTCTACAGTACTTTGGCATTTCACAGTGGCATTTTACATGTGCTGCTTTATTTATGTGATGGGAAAGTATGAGGTGGTACAACCTATTCAGGAGATCCAGATTTGGGTATTGAAATCATCAAGGACAAAATCTTTATTATCACATGTGCTTCTGTCAAATCATATATTAATAAACTCAAACTCGCAAAATTCATCTTACACATTAAAACTCCCATAATGTCCCTGTCAACCAGATACTTCTCCAATCAACTTTATTGAGTACCTACTATATTCAATAGTGTCAATATAAATTCCTGTTTGATACAATTGGTGACTATAAGTTGAAAATTTCTCAATTCTAATTATCAAGGGCCAATCAGTTGTATTATTAGTCCTGGTTTTTACAAAGTATCTCTGATTTTCTCAAATTAAAAATATTTTTATATTTTGGATATGTGTATCTTTGTATGGTTACAATCATGTATAAGTGCAGTTATCCATGGAGTCCAGAAATTAGACCCCCTGGATCTGAAGTTATAGGTGTTTATGAGCCACTTGGCATGGGTGCTGAGAAGAGAACCAGGATCTTCTGTAAAAATAATAATGCTGTAACATCTCTCTAGACCTTGGATAGTTTTCTGAATTTACCAGTATGTTACACAATATTTTTAACGATTCCTTCACACTCACATTTAGTGGTTGTGCTATTAATAGTCCAAATATAAATTCTTTTAAATAGTAAAGCACATTACATACTCCATATTCAAACTGTTAAGTCTCCATATGCCATATCAAAAACAAAAACAAAAACAAAAACAAAAAAACAACCAAGGAAAAAATTAAAACAACTGGTCCATCTATAGCTAGCTCATTGAGTTAAGACAAATATTATAGTGTTTCCAAGAAACCACTTACAAAGTTACACGTGTCAGGAGGGCCCCTGTTCTTGGAGATGTCTGAAGATACTGGGACTATGTAAATATATGGACAAAAATAAACAGATTAACAAATTAACGCCAAGCTAGTAATAAAAATTCATTCCAAATTTTCATCAAATGTCTTCAGTTATGCTAGTTATTACTTACACAGTGTTATAGCATTATGCTTCCCAGTGCAAGGTGGAGAATAAAATGATCAAGAGTTGGTCCTGAATACCACATAAGGAATTATATTTTGAGCATTGTATTGGCTGGTTTTGTGCCAACTTGACACAAGCTAGAGTCATCAGAGGGGAAGGAGCCTCAGGAAAAGAAATAACTCCATGAGAGAGAGAGCTGTAAGGCAGCTTCTCAATTAGTGATCAATAAGGGAGAGGGTCCAGCCCATGGTGGGTCATGCCATACCTGGGCTGGTGGTCCGAGGTTCTTCAAGAAAGCAGGTTGAACAAGCCATGGAGAGTAAGCCAGCAAGCAACTACCCCTCCATGGCCTCTGCACCAGTTCCTGCCTCCAGGATACTACCCTGTTTGAGTTCCTATACTGATTTCCTTTGGTGATGATGAGCAATGCGAAAGTGAAGTATAAGCTTAAAAAAACCAATACCTATCCAAGATGGCTGCCACGAGAGAACACTGTGTCTGAGGAGTAGGAGAACAGAAACAACGCAGCTACCAGGAGACTGAACTCTGGGACCTAAAACGCCAGCATTGTGAGTGCCAGGTGAGCGGAACTCCTACGGTGAGAAAATCAAGT
>CM053763.1:49115986-49150570 GCA_028658305.1 Pachyuromys duprasi | reverse complement strand
GGAGAGATAAGATCTAATAATGTGATGTGAAAAAATGCTGTTTCTGTGTAACTGTATGTTAGTGGTTGCAAGAAATTGTCTGCATGGAACTTTTTGGCATTGACAAATACCAGTGACAACAGGATTTGCTGCTCAGATGAATGTGGCAAACCTAATTGTAAATAATAAACAACAGGCTTATTTACTGTAGTTCTCAATAAAAAAAACTTGTACCTATAGACTAAATAATAATAGTGCAAATGTTCCTTACCTCACTAATATTTTAGCTAGAACAAGTTGTATGTCTGCTACCATTAGAGTCAGCAACTTATTTCTAAAAATGAATTTCACTGTAAATATTACTAAATTCTATTAACTAATTTCTATAAGGGAAGCTATAATATTTTGCACATCAATTTTTCACTCTGCCAAACTTTCATAAAAATCTACCAGGATAACACATGATACATTTTATTTATTACCCAAAAGGAATGACATATTGCATTGAAAAAAAAAAACCAGTAAGTAGCCAATACCAAATAGGGTAGATATATACTCCTTAATATAACCATTCATTTGTGATGATTATACAGGCCATGTACAATATGTTAAGACAACATTTTAGAAAACAATACCTGATGCTGTGTAAGCAAATGGCTTTAAGAGGAAAACTGTGTAGTATTTCTAGGTATATGGCATTGTGCACAAAGTGGCTTACAATTGCAATATTACCATGATGTAAAGCATCTTGGTTACCTGTAGGTATCCAGGTAGTTCTAACAAAAGACTGCTCATGTTGCTATGGTTAGATAGGGGCTGGAGTTGCAGTGAGCATGGGGATTGTCAACCGAATGCCTCGGATTGTTCATACACATAGCAGGTAGTTGATATAGGTCAAGACCTGGGCTGCTGTTATAACAGTGATACAAGGTTGCTCTATGGACTTAAGAAGGCATAACTTTCAGACTCATAATGGTTAACTTCAGGCTAAATTCAGGCACAATCAAGAGCAAGCATTCCAAGAAGCCTATGCAGAAGCTGCACAAGATCTTTGATTCTCAGAAGGCTCTGAACATTATTTCTGTTGCCAACTCACGGGTACTGAGTACAAATGACGGGTACTGAGTACACGGGTAGTGAAGGACTACCATTCTGATTCAAGGTCAAAGGGATGAAACGTTTTCACTTGGTGTCAAGTACAGAGTATATACTGGGAAGTGGAGTGATTTAATTGAAAGTGACCACATTTTATCATCATCTATCTTAGAATATGTCAAACTACAGGTTCCTGACAATATCTACCTTACTGCCTTAGTTTTGACATCCAGTTTAGATGTAAAAGTATGAAATGCATTTGTTTATGTATTGTCCATGGCTGTATTCACTCTGTGTGTGCAGAGATGAGTAACAGCAACAGGGAATGCATATCCCATATAAAGTATAAGATGTTTCATTACAAAGTTTGTTGAAACTTCCTTTATTGGCAATTTCCGAAGATAAAATGTAAGAGAGGTGGAAATCTGAAACTGAAAAATGTTAACAGAACTAATGTGGCAAGGGGAAGAAGAGACATAATTGACATTAAATAATCAGGATGACGTTGTGTGGGAGTCAGGTAAAAAGCAGAGAGTGGAAACTAAACTCACGCAATGCTGGAAGATCTTAGTTTGTGATCACTTTGCTATTGCTGGTTCTTTCTAAACAAGACTCTTTAGGGTAGAAGCAGAGAAAGAAAGAGAAGGAGGGAGAGAGTGTATGAAGTTTTTTGAATGATGTTAGAATGCACATCAGAGAATTTAATATATTGATTCTTTTTTAATTTTAATTTTTCACAATTTATTCATTATATATCCTGATTGAAACCCCTTCCTTCAACTTGTCCTCGTCCCACCCTCTCTCTCGCTTCCCCCTATTCCCTTCCCCTAGTCCACTGAAAGGGGTGGGGGTTCTCCTCCTCTGCCATCTGCCCATAGCTTGGCAAGTCTCATCAGGACTGCCTGGATCCTCTTCCTCTGTGGCCTAGCAAGACCACATGGCCAGGGGCAGGTGATCAAAGAGCAGGTAACAGAGTTCACAACAGAGGCAGCCCCTGTTCCCCTTACTCAGAGATCCACATGGAGACTGAGCTGCAAATTGGCAACATGTGAGCAGGGGGTCCAGGACCTCTCCATGAATGGTACTTCGTTGGTGAATCAGTCTCTGAAGGACCCCCTACGCTTATTAATTATTTTTCACACATTGTGAATACTCTTTCCTATCCACAATTCATCCCAGATTCTACCCACTTTCCTACTCACTCACCTTCGTTTTCTTTCTTTTCTTTTCTTTTCTTTTCTTTTCTTTTCTTTCTTTCTTTCTTTCTTTCTTTCTTTCTTTCTTTCTTTCTTTCTTTCTTTCTCATACTTAAAAACAAAACAGGAAAACAACAAAAATAAAAACAAAACAGACAAACTTAAAAATAAGGAAAGTTGCATACTTTTGTCATTTGTATGGAAAACTGTCTGACAGGCTTGGTCACTGCCCTCTGAGGTTGGTCTATACAAAGTCTTTCCTGAGTCAGCCCCAAAGGATGTAGTCCCACTTACTGTCATTAGTGTGTAAGTTCTTCATTGTGAAATTTCATTTGGCTATATTCTAAAGTACAGCTGTTAAATTATATGTAACCACAAAGAAGCTTTCCCACTGGCAAGCATGGTTGAAACTCCAGACAGATGGCAATTTTCTCATGAACTTAGATCTTCCCTGAAATCACCTTCCCCCACCCCCCATGCTTTGTCAGTAGATATTTTCTTCTACTGTATTATTGAGCAGTTGACAAAGGCATGAACCTCCAATATAAATATGTTTGCTTATTTATGTTGAAAATTTACTCAGGGTTATAGTCTTCATTACTTTATGCATTATAAATAAAATGAGAGTGTGCTCATCTCATTGTCAGCCATGTCTGAGCTCCAGGTTTGCTCAATGTCACAGTTCAGTAATTGAACACATGTCGCATAGCTAGCATGCAAAAGGCCATAGTTTCCATCTTTGGCTTCAGACACATACAAGCAAAGTTAATTGAATTAATAAAGAGTCCTGATATTGGAGAATGGGGCTTAATTCTCCAAAATTTAGGACTTCATTCTTTAATGACTGGTACTTCACGGTTGCCTTCAGCCTCGCAGTTGACTGGGTTTTTTTCTACTAAATCAACACAGTGAAGAAAGGACTGTCAAGCTGCCACCAGAGTGCTTTGTGACCCTTTGGCTCATCTTTTACTCTCTTCACAACTACACATAAGATGCGACTGGAGTGCTCAATATGAACAAGACATCTTAGATGCTCTCTCCATTACCAAAATATTGATCATTTTATGTTCTAAGCAGATGAATGTTTTGCTTCACTACTTTCTTGTTTTCTTTAATTTTTTTTTAAATATTTGAAGATTTTTAAAATAATACACAGCAAAACAAAGGTTGTCTTGAAAAGAAAAAATAAAAGGCTTCTTCTGGCAGCAGATAGGAGTAGGTACAGAGACCACAACCAGACATTTTTCAGAAAGCGTCTTTCTTGGATGTCTCCATCTGGTCCCACCTCTAGGAGTCTGGGTAACCTGGTGGGAGAAGGGGAGGAAAGATTATAGGAAGCAGAGATAATGGAGGACACCAGGAGAGCACTGCCTACTGAAGCCAATCCGGACTCTCATGAGCCCAGAGAGTGAAAAGGCAAGCACCAGGTCTGCATGGGTGTGCACTGCGTCCTCTACATGTATGTTATGCTGTTAGTTTGCTGTTCTTGTGAGACTCCCAACAGTGGGTGTGGTTGTGCCTCTGATTTTTTGCAGGCTCTTGGGACTCTTTTCCTCCTATCAGATTGCTTTGATAAGAGGGTTTTTGCCTTGTCTTTTTGCATCTTGATTTGTCTTGTGTGATTGTCATCTCTCAGAGGCTTGCTCTTTTCAGAAGAGGAAACAGCGTCAGGGTGGTTCTGAGAAAGGAAGTGGAGGGTGGGGATGGGGAGCTAGAAGGAGTTAGATGTGGTCAGGGTGTATTTTATGAGAGAAAAATGCATTTTCAATAAAAATTTTAAAACCTAAATTTTATGATTTTATCTATGCATACAAATTGGAATAAAATTATAGACATATATATGTGTGTGTTTTCCTTAATAAGTATATGTTTAAAATTCTATAACTGAGTTTCCCAGAGTGTTTGATGTCACCTTGACAAGCTAGTGTCATCTAAAAGAAGGGGACCTCAACTGATGCCTCCCATAAGTTCCAACTTTATAATATTTTCTTAATTAGTAATCGATGCCAGAGGGTCCAGCCCATGGTAAGTGGTACTATCCCCGGGCTAGAAGTCCTAGGGTTTTTGTTTTTGTTTGGGGGGTTTAGATAAACATTCATTTATTTTAATTTTTTATTGATTCTTTGTGAGTTTCATACCATACACTCCAGGGCTGTCATCTCTCTGTCCCCTCATATCTGTCCTTTGCCTTTGCAACCTCCCCCCAAATAAAAAGCACACAAACAAACAAAAAAGTGTAGAAAACATCTCATCGTGGAAGCTGTAGTGTGTCACAGTGTGTCCCACAGTACATCCCTCTGTCCACACATCTTCACTTGCAAATGTTCATTGCAATGAGCCATTGATCTGGCTCCAGATCTCTGGCTTCTGTGACACCATCAATACTAGATCCTCATGGAGACTCCTCATAGTTATCCTGACTTTGGAGATCCTCCAGCTTTGAAACAGCAGGACAGGCCCTTTCAAACATTACGATCGTTTGTAGATGATACAGTTTATTTTGGGGGGGGGGGAGACGGTGTGTGTGCATAGACCAACTCACAGCCCTGGATCGGAGCCTGGGTGGTAGTTGATCCACACCACCAGGGGCTCTCCAGCATTGCTTAGGTTAGGCCACTCAATGCTGTCATCAGCAAGAGGCAGAGTCATCTCTTCTGCTCTCATGCCTTTGGGGCCAGCTCACCTTCACCCTTATGTCCAGAGCTATCTCAATTCTGCTGCCCAGTTGAGGCATGGGGCCTACTTTCCCAAGTGATACAGCCTGTGAGGGGCTGAAACAGCTCTCCTGTTCTCACATGCTTAGGGGTGGCTCAGCCATGCCTTTGCCATCAAGGCAAGCTCTACTCTGTTGACCAGATGAGGTGCAGGGCCCTCTCTACTAAGCACTATAGCAGTTGAGGGGGCAGGGCTAGCTCTCCTACTCTGCTGGCTTCAGGGCCAGCTCTCCCACTACCGGAGTTGGCGAAGGGGGAATGCATCACCCCTACACCCATGCCAGCTCAAGGCAGATGAGTTGCAGAGCCTGGCTCACCTGCACCCCAGCCACCCAGAGTCCAGTGACGTTCAGGGCCTGCTCTCCTGAGCTCCGGAACTGACGAGGAGACGAGATAGCTCTGCAGAGCTCATGACCGCGTGGGCTGCTTTCCTGACTGCCAGAGATGGAGAGCAACCGGGAGGGGAGGGGCATTACCTCTGTACCTATGCCACCCCACGGCATACAAGCAGAGGGGTCAGATTTCCAGACACAAGACTTCTGGTCTGGCTCATCCCCATCCCCATCCCCACCATCAGGTCCAGCTCTAGTGTACTGCCTGGATGAAACTCCAGGACAGCAATCCTGAGCATCGCCAGTGGTAAGAAATGGGACCAGCTCTCCAGACCACCACATCCAGTGAGGGGCTGGGCCAGTTCTGCACAGCCCCTGGACATCCAGTTGGTCCTCAGCAGCTGCCCTGACCAGGGATATCCCCATGTTCTAGTGGTAATATGAGCCATTGGCACCGACACTTGCCACAGTGCAGCCATGTACTCAGGGATGGACGTCAGCCCTGGCTACTACCTCACCATGGACCTAGGTGGCAGGGCTGGGTGCTCTTCTCCACCCTTGAGCTCCAGTTCCATCTCTCTTCATGAAGCTCAGACTGCTCCACTTCTCTCTCTCCTGCCTATTCACCACAAAATCACATATTGTAGTGGCTGCAACTGCAGGTTGGCACACAGGGGTTCCTGGGTGTCATCCCCGGTCCACACAGTATGGCCATGGCAACAAGCAAGTGTCTTTGGCCCATCTGTGCCTCTCTGTGTTTCTTCTGTCTCTCTGTGTGTCTCAGCCTCTCTCTCTCTGTCTCTGTGTGTGTGTGCACACACGTGTTTACAGGCATATCCTTACATGAATGCTCATATGATGTACGTGCAAGTATGTGTATGTTTGTATGGTTGTGTGCACAAGTGTATACACCGAGGAAAAAGGCTGATTTCAAGTTTCTGTACCAACTGCTCTCTAGTTTAGTTTTTGGAAACATCCTCTCCCTGAACCTAGAGTTCACCAGTTTAGCGTGACTGACTTGACAGAAGCCTCATGGGATCCTTCCATACCTCCAGCAATGGAGTTACAGGTTCTTTGGACTAGCGTTTTATGTGTGAGCTGAAGAACCAAACTCATGGCCTCATGCTTGTATGGCAAGCACTTTCCCATCAGAGCCATTTCTCAAACACATATCCATTTACTACTACCCACCACCACCACACACACTGTATGGGGAGAGGAAAGAAGGGAGAGAAAAAGAGAGGGAGAAAGGATGGAATTACAAGGTCTTATGTAGGCCAGACTGGGCTCAAATTTACTATGCAAGGAAGGTTAGCCTTGAACAACTGAACATCCTGTCTGGCTCCATTTTCCAGTTGCTGGGTTATAGGCACATTCTACCATGATTGGCTCTTACCAATACTTTTTACTGGGTAGAGTCAATCCTATTGATACATCACATAAAGGACAGATATTTCAAATGTCTGTTTAGAACCATTTATTGTAGCCTAACCATGAAAACCAACTTAATACATTGCACTATTTGTGCAAAAACATCAAAGGCTTACAAATGTTACCCACACACATATACGGAGGACGTAAGAATTAATGAATCTTACTACTTAAATTTTGAGAATATATAATTAAAATTTTCTTAATTATCTTCAGAAAGAACCTATTGGCTTTTTAAAAAAATTTTGACCTCCAGCCTGAGGATCTTACAGATAGAATTTGGTGGTTAGTTTTTCTGTTACTTCTATTATAATTTTGGAATGTATATGTTTTGACTTCCGCCTAAACTACAAAACTCCTCAATGCATACCTTATAGCTATAATAAATGGTTTATTCCACATGGAATACACTAGGAAGTGAACAACAACTGCTAAATGGGATAAGGTCTTCTGATTGCTAATGTTTATTCTCACTCATCAAGTTGTTCAATGGAAAAATATATATGAAGCTTTAAGCTGTCAGTTGATTTTGTTTTTGTTTTGTCTCTAACTTGGAAATAAAATGTATAATAACTCTTTAAATGTGATTATTATATTAATTTACTTTGAAATCAACCTTGATATTTTTAAGATTATTTTTCCTTTCAATTAAAACTAGAGGGATAAAAATCCTATGTGTGAGTCTCAGTCATCACAACACATTATTTCATTTTAAACTATAATGGTTTATTATTAGAGTATTGGCACAAAAAAAATGAACAATAATATCTACCCCAAAAGTGTTGAAAACCTGACTTTCTTAACATAATAGTTAGAAAATAACATTATTTGAAAATATCAGTTACTAGTGAATTGTAAAGGCATCAGATCATTTCTATTTAGGTAACAATTTCATTCTAAGATAAAACAATAGATAAATGTAGGCTGTGAATAGATTTACAATGTAATAAAAAGCCAAAATAAAACAAAACTCTTGAACATCAGCTTCCTAAACTACCTCATTGGAAACTGTAATATCTTATAACCACTGAAGTGCAGCAACAGCCAGGATGAGGTGGTGCACAACTTTAACCCCAGCACTCAGGAGGCAGAGGAAGGTGGATCTCTGAGTTCAAGGACAGCCTGGTCTACAATGTGAGTTTCAGGACAGCCAATGCTTCCCAGAGAAACCCTGTCTCAAAAAAGAAAAAAAAAAGTGCAGTGAACAGAAAAAAAATGCAATTAAAGTACTTGCGAGTTGATAATAATAATTATTACTTAGACAATCTATTTATTATGACTTTATGGAAATAAACCACTGATTAATGTTTCATATTTTTGCAAAATTAACTAAATAATGCAAATTTCTATCAAAGCAGTGATTTCATTAGTGGTTTTCAGTATTGTTGTTTTAAACCTATAATTAAAAACATGCTCACTTAATCAGACACAGCCAAGTGCACTACTCAACTACAAATAAGTAACAATTCTTAGCTCTTCCTCAGTGCCAACAGTGATTTATCACATTGTTAGCAATATTAATGGGCTTCGTGAACTTAAGAGTTTTGGAAACTGTAGTTTTGCTGAGTCATTTTTAGTGTTAGTTCTGACATTCTATTGGCTCAATTGGCAGTTAAAGAACAGTGATGTCTCTTCAGAAAGCAGAAAAAATAACTGAGCAGCATGATGAACAGATAAGGATTCCGTTCTAGTAATTCTTCTCCCTTTCCTACTAAGAAAAGTATTCATGCGTAGGGACACACATATTTTTGAGTACCTTTAGTATATTCACATAAGATAAAAATTCTTATTAAATTTAATAGAGAATATGCTGTAGTCCCTGGGCAGATTATTAGATGTTTTCCTTTTACCTCCCCTTAACCTGCTTACATAAGGCTTTCAAGGTCATGAGAATGGACATTTATCTTTGTCTTTGGAACAGCGTATATGCGATCTAAGATAATCACACCTCCCTTATACTGTAGATGATGCAAAGCAATTGCTACATTACCAAACAACCAGAAATACATTAGTCTTGTCACATCATTTCTTGTCTTCTGTTTCTGGCCATAATTGATTAATAACAGTGTACATTTTAAAGCAATATGCTGCTAATGTTATCTTACCTCCATTTATGTCATTATTAAATTTGTATAACCAGTAAAAATAATCCAACATTATATTTTGATTCTATTGTTCTCTGTTTAGTGCTTACAGTTCATAAGTTCTTTCTTAATCATAAGGGAATTTACATTATTCTCTGATATACCTCAACACAACTTGACCATATGATGGAGTGGATAATTCCAACTTCCATTTACTCAAACCATGCAGCGATTTACAATGAGTTCAAAGTAAAAATATCTAATGACTAAAGTTTCCTCTTTTCTGTGCACAGAAATCTAGTGTAACATAAAATATATTGCATAGTCTTATGCTTGAAGTGTTGCCTTACACTAGAAATATTAAGATCTTAAAAGTTAATGATACATTTCATATCAAATTTGGAAAATGAAGCTTTTTTTTTTTGAAAGACTTACAGCCTTATTGGAACTGGAGATTGGAAATTCACTCTCAGTAGTTATATCAGTTGCTGCTCAATTATGGCTGAAAATAGAGCAGGCAACTTCTCCTCCTTAATAAACTGCATTTTGGGGCTGGAGAGATGGCCCTGAGGTTAGCAGTGTTTACCCTTATTCCACAGGCTCCAAGTTTGTGGTTTTGGCAGTCATGTATTTCACAACCTCCTGCAACTCCAGTTCCAGGAGATGAGATCCATCATTTTCTTTTAGACTCCCTCGACACACACACACACACACACACACAACAGATACACGTACAGGCAAACACACATACACATCTTTACATATTTATTTATTTACAGTTTATTCCCTTTGTTTTTATCATTTATTTTTATTATTAGTTGCATTTTATTAACTCTGTATCCCAACTGTATCCCACTCACTCATTCCCTCCCAATCCCACTCTCCCTCCCTCATCTACTCCCTGCCCTTTTCCAAGTCCACTGATAGGGGAGGACCTCTTCCCCTATCCTCTGACCCTGGTTTATCAGGTATCTTCAGAAATGGCTGTAAAGTCCTCCTCTGTAGCCTAGCAGGGCTGCTCTTCCCTTGCAGGGTGGGAAGGTCAAAGAGCACGCCATCGAGTTCATGTCATAAATAGTCCCTGTTCCCCTTACTAGGGTACTCACTTGGATACTGAGCTACCATGGGCTACATCTGAGTAGAGGTTCTAGGTTATATCCATACATGGTTCTTGGTTGGACCAGCTGTAGCTCCTTCCTTCCTTCCAATCCCACCCTCCCTCCCTCTTCTCCATCCATGCCTCTCCCCAAGACCACTGATAGGGGAGACCTTCCTCCCTTTCTTCTGATCCTAGTCTATCAGCTCTCATCAGGAGTGGCTGTATTAACTTCCACTGTATGATCTAGGGCCCTATTCCTGAAGACACCATGCACTTCAGAAACAGGGCTGAGAGACCCTGAAGTCTAACTGACCTGAATGTCTCCTCCCTGAGAGCTAGCTTTCATGCTATTCAAGCTCCCAAAAAGTGAGAAGCAAATGACACTCACACTCAGCTATGATTCCTATGAACCACTTCAATGACCAGCAGGGTACCATAGCCACAAGGGTACAGTAGTAGCATGAATACTTTGGCAACAACCCACAACTCTTTAGAAATTTTCTATAAAATTGTGTCTCCTAGTGACAGCAGAAACTATAACTGTAGAGTCTTACCAGCACGGACACCCAATCATAAAATGAGCAAGGATGACCATGTCAAAAATACGGGGAGCATGCTACAATGCACCAGCCCCACACAGAAGCTGTAGGCAGCTGTGGAAAGTTGGGATCAGGAGAGGTGGTCTTCCTCAGGGAAAAGCACACCAATTGTTTCTTTAGTGCCAAACTATCATCTATGAAAACATACGCACAAGTAACATTATATGAATGCAGTAGTCTGTATTTAGTAATATACGTGTATATGCAAATATATGTATGTCAAAATAATTAATGAAAAATAAGGCTATCAATTTGAAGCAGAGCAGGAAGGGTTATATGGGGAGGTTTGAGAGAAGAGATAAATATTATAATTACAAACCCAAATTGTTTTTAATTTTGAAAATTATATATATGTACATCTGTGTGTATGTTTATATTGCATGTATCATGCATCTAATGGCTATACTTATGTAAGTGCGTAATACTAATGTATACATGTGTGCTTATATGTATATATATATATATACACACACCATGTGTGTGCTTATATGTGTATATATATACATACACCATAAAAAGGATGTTAAAGCTAAATTAAACTCAAAAGATCTCTCTCAGTTTTACTCTAATATTCAGTTTACTTACTAACGTTGGATGTTGTGTTTAAAGTTGGCTTAAATTTTGAAATGCTAAGCAAATTTAGATTAGGAGGAAGATGTGTTGAAAGACTGAAAAATATTTTGAAATGGATCCATAATGATTGTCTTCCTCAATGCTCAGTGCACTCTTTGTTCTCACAATGATGCCAAAAAAAATTGCACTGTTTTCTCTCATCAATTCATCCACCCCATACTTGTGGACCCTGGATTATGGGCATTAGAGATCTTGAAAGAGTAAAAGGAGCATTTGAAGTCTAGTCTGTTGAAATGTTAGTAGGTAAAATATAAGTAACTAAAGAACACATGTTATGAAAAGTTATTTTTATATTAAGTATATCTTAAGCAATTACAGAGAGTTCAAAATGATTTTTATTTACTTGTGTTTAGAAATAAAATAATAATAACAACAGAATTGGGAATTATAACTGTGATCAACAGAGGTGAGAGGCATGGTTGCTTTTTAATCTAAAAGTCAATTAAAGTACAAATAAAATATTTATTGAAGTTATAAAAAGATATTGTAAATGATTGGACAATTATCTTATTCTAAAGTAGGAAACATGGCTTAGAGAAATGAGCAAGAGTTGTGTGTGTACCAAGTGCATATCTCTTTCATGTTATTTTATCCTTACACTTGTACAGGAATTTGTTTTAGGTCACGATACTGGTGTGAATACCCAAGCTTCTGATGTCAACGCATCTGGAAAAGAGAAGATTGATAATTCACACCAAATTGGAAAAACAAGGGCCCCATGTGTGAAGGTGGTTTATTGGGTTTTCCAAGCTTTAGCTCGACAGTTTTTCATCAATTAAATTATTTTATAGGAAGTACTCTTTTATTCCTCTGTTGACATGGACTCATATATATTTTTATTGAGGTAGAATAATCCTTTAAAAATCTCATATTTTGGTCTTTTTGATAACTAGCTTATTTATTAATTTTTGTGTGATTTCTATATTTACAAACATAAAGATGAGCAATCAACAAATGAGGTGTCACAGGATATTAATTCCACCCTTGCTTTCTTTCTATTTTTATTTTATTGAAAATAGATTTCTTTCATTCAGTATATTTTGATTATGGTTTTCCCTGCCCCAACTTTTACCAGATCCTTCTCTTCTCCCCTGGCACCTGAATCCATACTCTTTCTGTCTCTCTTGCAAAATAAACAGGCGTCTAAAGAATAATAACACAGCAAAAAGCAGTATAAAACAAACCCAAACCAATCAAAGTAGAACAAAACAAACAAACAGAAGAAAAGAAGCCAGAGAAAAAGCAGAAGAAACACATATCCATGCAGAGACACACAAGTTCCAAGACACAGAGATTACCCCTCCCCCCAAAACCAAACCAAAACTGGAAGCCATAATATATAAACAAAGGACCTATAAGGGTTTTTGTTTGTTTGTTTGTTTTAATGCCCTGACCCACCACGAGACAAAGAACATCTGAAAATGCCACTGAGAGTCTTTTGTGTTGACTATCTACTGCTGGGCATGAGGCAAGCACTTGAGTGGTTTGTTTTCCCAGTAGGACACCCTTGGAGAGAGCCAGCTTTTCATTTGTGAATGGTCACCAGCTAGAGATAACCAGATAGCTTCTGGGTTAGAGATGGGGCTTGTGTTCACTTCTCCGTTAAGATCAAGAATCCTACCTGGTACAGATTCATGCAGATCCTGTGCATTTTACTTCATTTTCTAGGAGCTCATATGTTCACTAGCGCTGCTGAGTCCAGGAGGCCTTGTTTGCTCGGTGTCCTCTATCCCCTCTGACTCTTGTAATCCTTCCTCCTCCCCTTCCAAGTCTCATTTAGGATGGGGTGTTCCAAGGTCTCTTATTCTCTGCACATTGTCCAACTTTCTATATTTGTTCCCATCTGCTACAGAATAAACCTTCTCTGATAATGGCTAATCAAGTCATTGACTATGTTTGTCTTTCTGGGAGCTTCTTTTTAAAACAAAATATCAAAAGTAGTATCCTTTATTTGACATAAAAATCTTAGATTTGTCTTTAGAGGACAACAATTGGCTCAATATACTTTTCTCCTTACTGCCACCGAGTTGTCACATGCAACTGGATTAAACAAGTGAAAAGTACACTACTGTCACACACCCATCACTTAGTCCAGATTGAAAAAAAAAAACACAACTGGACTATAAATCTCATCATTAGGTTGATTTTATGTATGCACACCTATATTAAATATGTATTTGGTATGCACATATTTGGCAATGAGTCAAAAATAATCTACTAACATCTTTAAGAGCTCTTATTTAAGAGCAACACAGAATGTAGAGGTAATGTAATCCAGAACCCTGAGTAATCCCCGCCACAGTTCACTAAGGATTTTCAGTAGTTATTGAAGTGCACGAATGTTTCGAGCTTTTCCTAAGGTCCCTCTGAAAACAGGTCTATCATTGAGGTGTCAGATTAACACTCCACGCTGAAGACAAATTGTTTCTGGGCATACTGGCCATGTGAGAGCCATTAGATAGTATGCTATGCATTCTTGAAAAAATGAAAATTTCTAGGCAACATTACATTTTATAAATGCAAGATGTTTATTATTATAGTACCAGCAATAAATGTTTAGAAACTGGAGAGAGTTCACTATGGTTCTGACTAGGAACATATGCCTATCGAGTTCACTGGAAGCGGAGCCATTGATTTTTGGCATTAAACGAAGGGTCTGGAAGCTATTATACATTTAGGCTTCTATGAGTATTTAATTATATCAATAGAAGAACACAATTTCTGTTGTGTGCATAGTGACGAATGTCTCCATTTATTCACGTTACTATTCGTGATAGATGAGCTCAAACCAGATGCTTTAAGTTTCTTACCATTTGACCAAATTACTTAAATCGTATTCTGTGGAAATTTAGATTATAGTTTCATGAACATCATTGAAGCAAACTCACCCATGGAATCTGTCTATGGATTTCTCTAAAAGAAAATAAACAAACGAAAGCATATGTACATGTCCATAGTATTGTATGTAGACGTTTCTGCCCCTGGAAGTAAACTGATAAATAGTATTACGTTTCTCTTACCCTCATGCAGCTTCTCAGGTCCGTCATTTTTCTACCTTTAAGTGGTGTTTGCTTAGATATGTGATCACTGCTGCTTATTTTGTTCGCCACTATTCACTTAGACACTATCCATTGCTGTTCTGTAAGAACCTTTTTCTCCATATGATTACAAGGCAAGATGTAGTTTTGGAAAGTGTTAACATGGTGACTGTTAATGTTCCCATCACAAAATTGACAACTATCTGATATAATGTATTTTTGGATTAGTTTGACATAACCACACCGCAGATGTGGTTCTGAACATTGACATAGTTCTTAAACCATATGATTTCATTAATTAAAAATTAAAAATAAGCTCCTATTGTCCAACAGAGATGTTTTATTTATCATGTATTTATTTTATCAAAAATCAAATTTTTATATTTTTCTCTCACCAGATTTTACCCATTTTCACCCCATCTCCCTTCCCATATAGATCCAGACCTTTTCTGTGTCATCTTAGAAAACAAACTGGTATCCAAGGGATAATAATAATAAAAGAAAATAAATTAAGATAAAACAAAAACAAATTCATTAGAAAAGTACAAAACAAACAAAAGGAAAAGGAAAAGAATGCACAAGAAACACATATAGATGCAGAAACACAGGTTCACAACCACAGGAATCACATAACAACACAAATCCTAAGACAACATTGTAAAACAAAGACCTTCCGAAGGTGTCACTGAATTCACGTTCTGATGGCCATCTACTGCTGAGTATCAGCCTATTCTTAAGACTAGTTTGTTTCCCCAGTGAGACTCCCTAGGGGAAAAATCTATTTTTTTTAATTTGTAAGAGGTTATCAACTGAGGAAAACTTTTGGGTTAGGAATGTAAATGGGTGTCCACTTCTATTTTCAGTTTTAGGAACCCATCTGGTACCACTCATGCTGGCCCTGCCACAGTGTCCTGAGTGTACATATGTATGCGGATCCTTTTGTGTTTAGGCATTGTTTATTTTGTTGTCCTTTATCACTTCCAGTTGTTAGACTCTTCCACCTCTTCCACGGGGTTCCCTGAGTTCTGAGGGGAGGGATTTGATGGATACATTTTGTCATTTTAAGAAGAGAACTCTCAGTAGAGGATTGTAGATGGCAGAAAAACACTTAAAGAAATGCTCAACATCCTTAGACATTAGGGAGATGCAAATCAAAACAACCCTGAGATTTCACCTTATACCTGTCAGAATGGCTAAGATCAAAAACTCCAGTGACAACACAAGCTGGAGAGGTTGTGGAGAAAGGGGAACTCTCCTCCATTGCTGGTGGGATTGCAAACTGGTACAACCACTCTGGAAATCAATTAGTGCTTTCTTAGACAATTAGGAATAGTGATTCCTCAAGACCCAGCTATACCTCTCTTAGGCATATATGCAAAAGATGCTCAAGTACACAACAAGGACATTTGCTCAACCATGTTTGTAGCAGCTTTATTCATAATAGGCAGAATCTGGAAACAACCCAGATGTCCCTCAGTCGAGGAATGGATACAGAAATTGTGGTTCTTTTACACAATGGAATATTACTCAGCAATTAAAAACGGGGAAATCATGAAATTCACAGGCAAATGGATGGACCTGGAAACGATCATCCTGAGTGAGATATCCCAAAAGCAGAAAGAAACACTTGGTATACACTCACTTATATAGACCTATAGGATAGGATGGACATGCTGAAATCTATACACCTAGAGAAGATAAGCAGGAAGGAGGACCCAGGGTGGGATGATCAATCCTTGCTTAGATGGACAAATGGGATGGACATTGAATGTAGGAGAAAACAAGCAACAGGACAGGAGCCTACCACAGAGGACCCCTGAAAGACTCTAACTAACAATGAATCAAAGCTGATATTAAGACAACCAAGCCATTGCCACAGTGCAGGAATCATATGAAAAAAAAGGGGGGGAGTTAGTAAGATTTGGCGAGGACAAGAGCTCCACAAAGACCAAATAGATCAGGGCACAGGGGCCTTCTATGAGACTATTTCTCCGACCAAGGACCATGTATGGATACAAACTATAATCCCTGCTCGGATGTGGCACATGGTAGCTCAGTACCCAACTGGGTACCCTAGTAAGTGGAATAGGGACTATTTGGGTCATGAACTCAATGGCTGGCTTGTTGACAGCCCCCCCCTCCCAGAGGGAGGAGCAGCCTAACTATATTCCAGAAGAGGACATTGCAGCCAACCCTGAAGAGACAGGTTAAGCTAGGGTCAGATGGAAGGGGGGGAGGTCCTTCCCTATCAGTGGACTTGGAGAGGGACAGGGAGAAGATGAGGAGAGATGGGGAGAGTGGGAGGGAATGAGAGAGAGGGCTATGGCTGGGATACAAAGTATATAACCTGTGATTAATATGAAAATAAATAAATTACTCATAAAAAAGAGGCATTACTTTCGTGAATATAAAGAACAAATTTTACATGGAATTCTTTCCAGTGGCTGGATAGATGATACTAAGCTGTCCTAAGGATACTTACATATCAAATGGCTGAACAAATTATGAACTCATGGAAGACCCCAAAATGAAGATTAATTAAAAACGACAGGTTTGTCAGAATTCTCTTGCTGTGAAGATATACCGTGACCTCAGCAATTCACGTAAAAGAAAGCACTGAACTGGGGCTTGCTTACAGTTTCAAAGAATTAGTCTATTACCACCATGGAGAGGGGCATGGTATCTCACAGGCAGACATTGTGATGGAGAAGTAGCTGAGAAATCTACATCTAGATCCACAGGAGGAAGTGAAAGCTACTGGGTTGTGCTTGGGCTTTTGAAACATCAAAGTTCTCCCTCAGTGACAGTCTTCCTTCAACAAGGCCATGGCTCCTAAACCTTCTGAAGTAGTGGCACCCCCCTGATTACCTGGTATATGTGAACCTATAGAGACTAGTTTTTTTGGGGGGGGTATTTGTATTTTGGTTTTAGGGATTTTTGTTTGTTTGTTTTGTTTTGAGCTGAGGATTCTCTGTAAGTGCTTGGCTGTGGCTGTCTTGGAACTTGCTCAGTAGACCATAGCAGCCAAACAAAGATCCACCTCCTCACCCTCTCTAAGTAGTGGGGTTAAGGGAATGCACCAATGCTGCCTGGCGGCAGTTTTTTCAAACCACCACAGTGTTCAAAACAAAATGAAATTCTGTTTATCAGAAAACACAATCTCACTTAAAATTCCAGAACTGTCTCTTACATGTTCTTCAGTATTTAGAGGTCTTTGTTGTTGTTTTTGGTTTTGAAAGATTCTTATTGGTTGAAATCTAGAAAATCTTCTTTATTCTTTTACTCTGTCATTTGACTGCATATAGACAAGGAATCTCAGCAAACTGAAGTTATTTTGAATCCAAGGTCAATTTTATTTAGCGTAACACATTTGTAACCTCAATTTTAAATAACCAGAAAGAATTACTGATTCTTGAATAGCAGATGAATGCAAGACTGGTGTATTGAACAACTTATTAACAAAAGTGAGAATTTACTGGTGAATTGTTCACATCAAATTTTGAATTTTTCAATCATAATCTTAAATACATTTAAATTTATTTTATGCAAAGTCGAGAAATAATAAATTGTAGGATAATTCATGAGTCACGATTACCACTATGTAAATATAATAGCTAAAAGATTGAGGTAGGCAAGTAACTACTGATACAGTCCAAACTCTATATGAAAGTACTTTGATTGAATACTACATATGCATAGAGGCAATGCGTCATCTCCAATCAATATTAGTGATAACAATACACAATAGTTTTAAGAAAATAGTCAGTTGTTTATTTAATCTGATACTAAATGTCATGAATAGCATTTTCGATTTGGAAAATTATGTTGATATTCCAGAGGATAAATCAATGTTCTATAAAATGCACAAACTGTTGTATAAAGAACTTCATTTATAATTTTTTATTTGTAAATAAAAAAAATGCTGAATTATAGCTTTGATTAACACGATGTTTGTATTATACTGCTTCAATTTTGCCATTACGAGGTACCTTCAGAAAAGTAGAACAAATGGAACAATAATGCAAGACTGTCCTAAGTAGCATTTTTTTTCTCCCCTGTGAAGGTTTTTAGTTTACAGTAGTAATTTTACAATTAAAAGGACTTTTTACTTTTTTATTTTTGCCTCATCTGTCAAAATAACTTGTAAGCCTCAAACTCAAAAAGTTGGTAACTATTTAATTGCATTGGTGGACATAGGGTGTGTCTGTGATGAAAACAATGAATGAATATCATAAAAATGTGTAGCTTTACAGTGTAGATTTTTGGTTTCTTGATTGCAGCTAATTAAAGCCCTTGAACTTCCATAAGATCCTCAATCAAGAATATAGTCTCTTTGCTCTGCTTTGTGTTCGTAGTATACCATTACCATGGTCACAGCAATAACACGCATTGGTTGTGCTCGTCTATGTATACTGTCTAATGGCCTGAAAGACTTAAAGAAAATTTAGGGATTGTGTTCACAGCCTGTGATTTCAATGCAGTTTGTGTGATCATGATTTCTTTAAACAGCAGTAATTGAAAATTACCGATCTGAGCCCCAAAAGGAAGAGGAATGCAGAGGCAGAAAGATGTTAGAGGTATTAGTTAAATTTAATAGGTACACCCTTAAATATTTTTAAAGAATTTTCATATTAAAGCACGGTTTGCTTTGCCTTCTAATCTGCTGCTTTGAACAAAGCACAGGGTGTGATCTAAAGTACTGAAGTCCTCACAAAAACAAAAACGAAATAGCAAAACCATACTTAACTGTGCCATTATATGCTTTGATCATTTCTTTCACTCATTCTTTTGTTCCAGTAGCTGACAAGCACTGTGTGAAAAACTAAAACTCTGGGCTTTCCACTTTGAAGATATGTAGAGAATGTTCTGAAGACAACAGGTACAGAAGCCATCTGTACATAAAATAAGATCTGCAACGTTCTAGTTACTCTAAATGCAGGGAGTCCCAGGAAAGGCTCTGGTTAAGGAACACTTTGAAAATAACAAAGCTGTACTTATAATTCAGAAGGGAGAGTTGGAATGAAGGAATTTCAATGAACTGATGCTTTCTGGAGTTTTTGAAATATCTTATTATTGTGTTTCATAGACAACACATGCCATTGCCAATAAGGTACTATATTATAGCAATGCATGCCTTTTTCTTTTTGAGCCTTTAACATATCATCTAGGTCCTGGTTTACATATAAAGTTTGCCTCAAAATTTCATGAGTTCAAAGGCATGCTAGGGAGCTCACAGGACTTTTAGGAGTGTTTATTTTGACAGCTGTGAGTTCATCAATGGATGAAACTATTGCTGGAGTTATGATATTATTTTGAGGTGAAATACTTAGAAGGGGGACTCTTGTCAGAGGAGATAATTCTCTGGGGCCATTCTGTTGAAGGAACATGTCATCCCTAGTCTCTTTGTATCTTTCTTCTTGTTATACACCATTACCTGAGTCACCTGTTCTTTCATAAAGTCATGAAGCCAGGATAATCTGTGTTGCTTCAGACAGTGCAATGGAATCACCCATGTGAAGCATCTGATAATATGAGTCAAAAATCAATCAATTTTAATATATTTCTCCCTGATTTTATCACATTGTGATAAAATCTGGCCAAAATAAATGTTGTGTTTCTGATTTCTTTTCTTTTTCTCTCCTTCTTTTCCACCTCTTTCTTTCCCATGTTCTCTTTCTTTCTTTCTTTCTTTCTTTCTTTCTTTCTTTCTTTCTTTCTTTCTTTCTTTCTTTCTGAACTCTTTCTTTTCCTGTCTTTCAGTGGGATCTTATTTTCATAGCAAGCTGTCCTTGAATCCACTCTGTAGATGAGACTGGCCTCTAAGTTAGACAGATCCCCCTCCTTCAGCCTCCTGAGGGCAGGTATCATCAGATCTGAGTTGATTTTCAACATCTTCTTCCTGATCCATGATGGAAGAATCTTGTGAGACTCCAAAGTCTCACATAATCATAGCAATGACTTTGCTCATTCCTATTTTTGCTCATTACTATTTGAGAGAAATTACTGTGAACAATTTAATAAAATAATGAATAGGAAGGTAGCTACCAATATGAGAATGTCTAAATTAAACAGTTTATGAGAAAACATTTTCTTAGAGAACCTTACCTATCTTCTGTAAGTATCTAAGCAGGTAAAATGTCTTAGGACATATTTAACATTTTTATTCAAAACATGAAATAGAAAGAAAGTCCAAATTGCACATGATGGATTTGTGCTGGCTGAAACTGAAAATCAAATTAAATTTAATTTTCACTTTACAACAATAGAAAAATTACATCTCATTATTTTGCATTCCTGTTTTCTGTTCCAATTCTAGATTAAGAATAACGTCTGGATTTAGTAAAACAGAATCCATGAATGAACAATTTGCATGTGCACATCATATGTCATCGAGAAAGCCCAGAAAGTTAACATAACTTGAACAACACAAAAACCTACTAGCAAGTATTAAAAGTGTCTATTAATGGAAAATATCCCGGTTCCAATTCAGAAATAAGTACCTGTCTTGGCTGCCTGAGACATGAAAGAAAGCTTCGAGAGAAATGAGAGGCTGAGTGTGAAAAGATGAAGCAGAAAACTGAGGGAAAGATACAAAAGTTGTTCATTTCTAATGGGTTACAAGTTAGATGACAGACATTATCAAATACTAAAAATTATTCATCGAAGGTACCCAATGTTCCACTTCTTAAAATTTCTTTTCTTTCTCTTTTGATGCATTTTCTACTGACTGGAATGATGATGCCAGGGCATAGATCAAAGACTTGAAAAAAATGTCAAAACCAAACAAAATTACCCTCTTCTCTCTTTGGTGATCATTCCTTCTCTGGTATTCTAGGAATTTAGGTAACTCTTTTTACAGACATCTATTATTTACTGTGCCTTGGGGAAGTGAAGTGCTTTCTTCTTAAGTGTTTATGGCAGAAAAGTATAGTTTTCAGCAGACTCCTTAATATTATTTGTTGCACATGTACCACAGGCTCCTCAGAAGAGCAAGCTTGACAGCTTCATTACTAAAACCCAAATCCCTTGCTAAGAATTATGTCATTTCAGACATAGCTGTAACAGAGTCCTAGAAGTCTTAGTATATTTGACAACTCATTTGTGATAGGATGAATATGTTTACCTGTTTGAGTTTCATTTCACAAATAATTCCATCACAGTGTTTGAAAGTAATATCAAATATTAGGAGAATAGAAATACTATTTATTATAGGAGTAGAAGGAGGAAGTGAAGCAAAGGGGAGTGAGAAAAGATGGAATCAAGATTTTGCTCTATGTATGTTGTGCGCTTGCCTTCTCTGATTCTGTGATCACACACATACACACACTTTAAAGATGAAACAAGTGTTTAATAAGACTAGACCATTGTCTAGTAGACATTGTATAACTAGACCACTATAAACTAACAAAGATGAATTCCATCACTGCTTAAGATAAATGACCCTGCATTTTTCTCTTAGTGGTTTGATAATTTAGTTAAAGAAGTCATTTGCTTTATTGGTTGCAACAGTGTCTCCTTGGGAACTATTATTTAATATTTATTCTTTATTCCACCAAACAAAATCTTTCTTTGTGTCTCTTATATTCAACAGTACTTCTAATGAACATACAGCTATGCTCTTCTGTCACATAAACTGTCAACCTATAGGCTACATGTTAGTTACTAGCTTTGCAGAGGACTTAGGTTTGTGTCTCAGCAACCATGTTGGGTAGCTAACAATTGCAGCACCAGGAAGTCTAACCCTTCCTTTATCTCCCACAGTCACTTGCACTTATATGTATATATCCATGCACAGGTACATATACATAATTAAAAAGAGAAGAGTCTTAAAATAAAATAAAACATTAACCCCAGCTTTGTTTGCATTTTTTATGGGGCAGTAATTGTGAAGGGCACTTTCCCTTATGAGGAATTCTCTAGCTAAAGGGTTATCACATGCTAACATGCCAAATGGGCTGCCTTTGAGCTCTGCTGTGCTGTATTGCTCTATCTACTGTGCAGCAGTGTGCTCTTAATGATTGCTTCCTTGGGTCCATGGACAAAAGCTGAAGTATGTGAGAATAGGATTCTCTGAGAGAGGATTTAGAACCAGAAACACTGGAGGCATCTGAGCTGCAGTAAGGAAGCTAGGTCTCTCTGGATCCAGCATGACCTTACACATAGTTTGAGATGTATTGAGTCCTGGATCTCTAATACTTGGGGTAAATCAACATAATTAGCCACAAACAAACAGCAGAAGTGCTAAGAGGAGTGAATGGTGATACCAGATTCTATTTAACCAGTGCTGATACCACAATAAATCACCTCTTCCTTAGGCTATTTACTAAAGAGATTACCAGGAATCCTTTCAGGATGGGTATTGTCTAACTGACCCTTCAGGGATTATCTGACTGCAAAGGATGTAACTTTCTGTTAAAAAACAGTCTAAACATTTGACCTTGGAAAATCAACATTCTCCTTTTACATCTAAGAGCTTAGGTAACATTGGATGGGTTGGATAAGAACAGAAGCACAGTGAGGGAAAAGGTTTTAGCAAGCGGTCACAAGAGGAGAAAGTGGTGGTTTTCCTTGCAGAAGATGCAGAGCCAATGACAGAAGCCCGCTGATTTCAGCATATTTAAGCCCAGGACCACACAGACAATTCTGGTCAAAATCTGCAGTTCTCAAAACAAACAAACAAGCGAATGCAAACCAGTAAGATATGAATACAAGAAAGAAACTTGTAGGGAGGAGGAAATGTAACAGAGATGGGAGGGAGACTAGAGAGCATGGAAACATGGTACTCAGAATGCATTGTACGGTGTAAAAATCATCAAGAAACAAATTCGTTAAGAGTTTAAAAGATTCACCCATGTTACAAAAGTGGACTCTCTTCCAACAATTGGAAATAATGATACCCCACCACTTAGTATAGAAATCTATTTCTACAAATTTAGAGGTTCTGCCTGGAGCAGCTGTAGATCTATACTCCGTGCAGCTACTGTAACACGTTATCACATGTGGGCTATCTTCAAAAGATAAAAATCTACACTCCATAGCTCTAGAAGACAGAAGGGTGAAATCAGCATTAGCGAACCAAACAGAAATCATTATGATTCCTCAGGAGCCTTCACGGATCATCTGCCTTTTGCCTTTTCTAGCTCCTGAGGTTGTACTCTGCTCCTTGGCTCCTGTCAACATCCATACTCCAAACTTTTCTTCATCTAGACATCTCTATGTGTTTTTTATTTTTTTCTATAAAGATGCATGTGGTTATATTTAGCATACATTCAGAAGATTCAGAACAACACCCTTGTGCTAAGAACTTTAACTTAATCCTATCCTCAGAGACCCTTTTGCCAAATAAAAAAGCAGTTGTTGGTTGCTTGGAGTAGAACTCGGTTAGCAGATATATTATTCAACTTTCTGTAAGATTCATTCTTCAATATGTTAACTAGAGATATGATAATGTGGTACCTGTTGAACCATAACTGTCATCAATTATAATCACAGCATAGTAAGACACTGTTTTATGTAAGAAATGTATTGTTTGGTATGGAAACATAAAAAAATACCATATCAAGAACTCTATTTCCTGACAAGAACTACTTTACAGATTCCTAGATTTGTAAATTAGAATTTTCACTCTGTGGACCTCCCAGATCCAGGCGCTTGATGATACATCAGTTTCACATCATATTCATAAGGCTTTGTTTCTATACTCCTTTTTTCTAACATAATACAGTTCTAATATAACATATAATATAACTAAATAATACCTTAACGATAATATCAGTGTGACAGCTTCATTTCAATAGGAGATATGTGTTAGAAAAATTTCAATGTCATTAGTCCTGTAATATTTTTCTTTGTTTCATTACCATTAGAAAATTTTCACTTTAAAAATCTGGATATTCTGATCTCTTCTGGGAAAGCAGTATTAGGAAAAATATTCCTTTTCCTGAAAACACTGGACAATGATCAAATAAAATAGAAAGAAATTAGAAAAGAAAAACAAAAAACTGACAAACACAAAAACAATTTTACTTCCTAGATACCAAACAATAGATAAAGATTTTTTCATTTCCTTCTCCGGACATCTTTTCTTTATTCATATGCAGAATTCACTTCAATACATGTGTTTGAGATTCTAAGTTCAACTGCTAATATAGGGACTGTAACTCAAAAACTCTTTCATGAGTAAACTTGCTTGAGGCCAACCTTGACAATCTTAGTTTGATCCTCAACCCTGCATAGTGAAAGGAAAGAACCAACCCTGCAAGTTGACCTCTGGTCAATATTCAGTTGCTTCCCCATCAAAATTAATGAACAAATGAATAAAATATATCTAAAATATTTAAAAACACATTCATACCTCTTTAAAAAGTAAAATTTCCAGTACTGTTACAGGTAAAATGTTAACCAGAGAAGTTATATGGTGAATTATCAAGGTATATTCCACTGGGAAGCCAGGAGTGTGCTCTTTTGTAAGTCATTTCTATAATTAAAATGTTGATTTCTCAGAACAGTGAATCCCAGTCACTTATCCATTCTTCAGGCTAGGAGAGAGAAAAAATTGAAGAATAATTCCAGAGCCACTATGATCAGAACATATGTTCTATATTCACCAAATGCATTTTTGAGCAATTTTAGCTTGCAAAACCATTGGAAAGGCTGACCCACGCCCACTTAATTCCTATGCTTAATGCAAATAATTGTGGGTTTTTTGTGGGAACTCTATAGTGTAGTGCAGTGTGTGTATATGTGAGAGAGAGGGAGAGAGAGAAAGAGAGAGAGTACATATTCCCAAAATATACCTAGAATGTATTCAGTTTAAGCTCGTTTTCACTCTGACACAAGCAATGATCTTCTGCCTAGTTTGGAAGACTACTGTCCTGACCAGTCTCTCTGACATTACTGCTGATTATTTCTACAACATAGCAGAAATTCAAACATGCAAAACCAAGCAGAGGAGGTTAGCATTGTCCAATCCTCCTGCTTCAGGGTGTCATTCTAAGTCTGACGGTGGGGCTCTGTGTTGTGTTCCCAGTTGGCCTTTAGTCTCACTTCTCCATGACTTTAGTCACACAGCCTTCTTCCTCAGGGTCAACACCAGAACTCCTGAGTGTCCCGAAGGCATATCGCTTTTTCCAATTAGAAAAGCATATTGGAATTTGGAGCAGACTCATCCTAATGGTCCTTCCAAAATATTCTTCCAATGCCAGCAACTTTTCAATGCTTATCTCAGCTTTATATCCTTCCAACTTTTCATCAGTTTCAAAACTTATTGTATGCTTTCATTTACTCACTCATTCAGAGCTACCCCAACAGAACTGCACTTTGCCCTCCTCCCAGCGCTGACAGAGCTTGAACATCTAGATTTGATTTTCGGAACAATGTTTTCTCCTCCTTATGTCATTTATTTGTGGTTTTGCTTGGGGTTTTTTGGTTTGTTTGTTTTTTGTTTTTTTAGAAATAAGGTCTCATGTAGACCAGGATCACCTCAATGCCACTTTATTTCTGAAGTATTTTTGACCTCCTGAAGCTTCTGCCTTCATCTGCTCTGCTGTGATTCCTGTAAGGGTTCACCATGCCTAGCAATTCTTTGGGGTTTCTGAGACAAGGTAGTCTTATGTAACCCAGGTTGATTTCAAACATACTGTAGTTCAAGATGGTGACAAATTTCCAACTCTACAGCTTCAACTTTCTAGTTGCTTGGGTTCTAGGGATATATTCTGCCCAGATAACCTTCTACTAATGTAAACTGCCAACTTAGTGTCATGGGAAAGGTCTTGTTTAAAGTAATAGTACATGCCTCCCAAACTGCATGGCATCATGAAATGTCTGTAGGATATCAGGTCCTTGCCTTTGTCAGTACTGAGATTCAAGGACTTTTCATTGTCTTTGCCAGCTGGCATAACAGCAATAAGTTTCAGAGTACCCAAATATTCATTCATTTTTTGGTTTTGGATGGATGTTTGTGGAGGTAAGAAAATAACTTTATAGAAGGGGTTATCTCTTTCTACCATGGTCTTTCAAGGTTGAACTCAGGGCAGAGACTGTGAATGGCATGGACTATGGAACTAGTCATCTGTGGTTCTTTTATTCATTCTCTTCCAACTCACTTGTGACCTTTCCATTTGTGACTGTTCCCATCTTTCTTCTCATGCCATCTAAAGCAGAGCAGAACCCTTCATCTACTGGAGAAATGAGTATGAACCATCTCCTGAGGAGTAGGAAGTGACAAAAAATAGGTAGTCACAGGATAAGGAGTAGGGCTTCAGTACCAATTAGCTGTCAGTTTAAAATGTTATACTAGGGTAGCGCAGCTGACACAGTCAGTGAGGTACTTACCATGCATGCCTGAAGAATCTAGAACTGCTGAGGTGAGAGTTTATGATTCTAAAAACAGGAGTAGCTGGAACTTGCAGGCCAGTAAGCCTAACAAATTAGTGTATTTCAGGGCCAATGAGAAACTCTGTCTCTGGGCCCTGGAATCCCTGCAGAGACTGATACTCCAACTAAGGACCATGCACGGAGAGGACCTAAAACCCCTGCTCAGATGTTGCCCAAAGACTTAGTCTCCAAGTGAGTTCCCTAGTAAGCGGTACATGGGCTATCTCTGGCATGAACTCAGTGGCAGGCTCTCTGATCACCTTCCCCCTTGGGGTGGTGGTGGTGGTGGTGGTTGCAGCCTTACCAGGCTACAGAGGAAGACAATGCAACCAGTCCTGATGAGACCTGATAGGCTAGGGTCAGATAGAAGGGGACTAAGGGAGGGACATAGGGGGAGAGGGGAGGAAGGGATTGGGAGGAGACAAGGGAGGGGGACACAGGTGGAATACAAAGTGAATAAATTATAATAAAAGATAATAATTAAAATTTAAAAAGAAGAAAAAAATAGATGGTATGAACTAGAAAAAAAAAGCCTAATGTTGACCTGAGGCCTTTACACATGTAGCACTCAACATTTACACCTGTACACATGTATATCCATGCATACACAGACATACACACACATACTCACTAACTAACTAACTAACTAACTAACTGATATAATAGTCTGCTCTACAGTCCTACTTAATGCTGGGGACATTGCTTCAGAGGTAAAACATGCACTGTTTTTGCTTCTGTGACTTCAATTGCAAATTATATTAGAATTCTCAGCATTGTAAATACCTGAATATTTCTTAAGAAATAATTTATTTTATTTGGTATATAATTTTCCTGGTTAAAAAATATATAACTAGTTTTTTAAATAAGTTAAATGGTGTTCCTCTAGTCAATTCTTAAAATTATATTTTTTCTGTCATCTTTGTCAAAGTTGTAGAATTGCTTAATACATTTGACTAGTCATGCTATGTGAATATTTGTGGCCCACTTTCCTCTAGGAAAACAGAAGTATTAGGTCAAAACTCAGTAAACCAGGCCCTAGCTTAACCTTTCAACCTAGAGGCCACGCTTAATGTGACAGAAGGCAATGAGGTACAGAGAGCCCAGATTTACTGCTTTTCTTTCAAATAAAATGAGACCTAGGAAAAGAAAACAAAGCAACAAACAAATAAACAAACACCCAACTGCTAGCTGAGACCAAAAAAACAAATTACCAAGATATGGACCAACTCAGCTCATCTTAGTCATCATTCTGATTGATAAATGTACACATCAAGCCATGCTATGTCTCTGGAGGTTACAAGGCCTTTGGAGGCATTCTGGCTGAGTAGGGAGGCAAATCTTGCTCTGAAAGTATACACCCCAAGAAGGCTTCAGCAAAGAGAGAAAGTATGATCTTAGAAGGAAGGAACATGAAAAGTGTGGGCCTTTCCAGGTGCAAAGAAACAGGACCTTCACAAACCTTATCCGGTCCTGGGCTTCTCAGGGGGATGCTTGGCCCTCTGTCTTTTTTCAAACATCTTGCTTTACTCACCCCACTGGCTATGCACAACAAGCCAGACCCAGTGCTATCATAGCTAAAACACATAGGGATAAAAAAAATGCTCTGACTATTCTATTTTACTTATTAATAAAACTGTTAAATATAATTTGTACCCATTTAGAGTTATCAACTTTTGGTTGTGTATGGAGCTTAATAGTAAAGTATTTGCATATACTTTACTATTCTTGCCCACTGATCCATGTTCCGATTTACACACCTGTGCGGTTGTGCACATGGAAGAAATTAAGCTGAGTGATGCATTGAAAAGTCAGTGGCATTGAGAGGCTTTTTGGAAGGTCCCTAAAGATGAGCCTGCACCAAATTCCACACCGCCTTTTTAATGAGAAAAAGCTTCGTGCCTTAAGGGAATCTCATCACAGCTCACACATACAGACACATAGAGCTACACAAACACACGCACACACACAGAGGCACACAAAGACATTCATCATCATCACACACGGACACACACTGATTCAGAGACACACACACAAACAGGCAGAGGTAGAATCCCAACCTTCTGCATTTACAAGCAAGGATAAAATAATGCATTGGGTAAGTAAAAGTTTAAAAATGGGGCAAAATTAATCAAATGTTGTTTCATTTGACAAAACAAAGGCTTGTAACACTAGAAAAGGTAGAAAATCCTTTTAAACAACAAATAAATCAGTAACTGAACTTAATTTATCTGTAAGTAATTTCGGTGAAGTTTCACTTGCCCCGAGGTAGGCAGACATCTTCAAGACAGGCTCCAGCACGCAGGCAGGCTCTCTGGCCTCCTGGCCTGCTTTCTCACTGTTTCCCTCATTGACGTCTCTTTGTGGACATCTCCCAGCACACAAGGAGGTTCACGGCACTCCCTTGTCTCCTTCTGGTTTCCATTTGTTTATGACCTTAAACCACTACTGACTTTAAAGTCTTCAGCATAAAACCCAATTTGTGCTTTTATTCATTTACAACAGATGGGGTCAGAGCGAAAGGGGGGGTAGATTATAGCTTCCCTTTTTTGTAGCCTTTTTATTAAAGTAACTTGCATCGTTTTTATAAAGATCACACTTTTTTTTTCTAAGATGCGATTTCTTATAAAGGATACACACTTCATTTTAGAACAGCGTAGTTAGCAATAAACCTGCCCTCTCAAAGTCTCTATAAAAAGTTATAGTCAAACTGACCTGCACCTTAATCACAGTCCCCAAACCTAATAGCTTTCCAGACACACAGAGGCCTTCAGAGAATGAAATTCCAAAGGCCTGTGCTGTGGTTGCAGGCGCTGAGGGCACATGCTGCCAGTAACAAAAGAAGCAAGCACTCTTATATACCAAGGTGACAGAAGAGGCAAAAAGCACTAACTGCTCCTTCTGACTAAAAATTATATTGTCAATCTGCCAAAGGACTGGTACTTACAAGTACTTTTAGACATATGTGCTAGATATTCTTAGGGATCATCTGTCACAAGCATATCTTCTTTTTCTTCTGAGTCTTATTATAATTTAGCTGGAGACATTCAGAAAAAAGGCAGCGAAAGAAGAGTCATTCACGGTAAGTGTGTAACAGACTAGTGATGAAAAGAGCTAGACGCATAGAGAGACTATCAAAGAGGAAAAGCTTAGGGAAAGGAAGCATACAATCAATGTCTAAGTGTCTTGTCTTTCAAGGCCCATGTGTCATGGGTTCCTGCATGGACTCCTTTTCAACTGAGTTTAAAGTGTGGGAAGCTCTATGTCTAGGTTGGGTTGGGTTGGTAAGGTCAGTCATGGGTTGGGTCACTGAATTCATATTTAGGGTAACGATTATATGAAAGGTGTTGAGAGCCAGCCTACTCTCTACTCAGATGTTTGTATTTTCTATATTTAGGAGTCCCCCTCTCTCTCTCACTGTGTGTGTACATGTGTATCTATGTGTGTATAAGCAAAAGAAAAGAGCTGTGCATTTCAGAGAGAGTAAAGGGGATACATGAGAGAGGGAGGAAGAAAAAGGAAGGTAGGAATATGTAATCATAATTTCTAAAAATAAAACATAATAAAAACTGTCAAAGAATAACTAACAGGACTTTTCTCACTGTTTATATAAGAAACAGAAATATATTCCCCTACTCGAAACAGAAAAATGTAAACAGAATTTCAGTTTTGCTACTGATTATTCTTTTAAATAGTAAGTGGTAGGATATAAACAAACTTATAAACAAAGGTCTTTGAGTGATAAATGGCCTAAAAAATTTTAGATATTAAAAACTGTAAGAGACCTGGCCTCACATAAACTCACTTTCTACATAAGCCTGAAGACCTGAATTTGGTCCCTGATGCTCTTGTTGGATGGAGAGAACTAACTTCTCAACTTTGTCCTCTGATATCAATTCATTTTCATTTCTCTTTCTCTCACACACACATAAAGTAAAAATTTTAAATTAATATAAAATCTATAAAAGAAAAATCAAGCAATAATTATTTCAGTTTGATTCAGTCTGTTGGTATGATGTTTAAACAGTATCTTTTGTACAACATAGGATTGATATTGTCAGATATAAGGAAATAAAGGCTAACTTTAAGGATTGAGTAGCCCTTCTGCATTCAGCTATAAAAGAAATTATCACTGATTCTTAAATACAAAATTGACAAAAATAAATTTGCATACTATTTGTTAAGTAAGCTTTTTTTTGTGATGAAGTGAGTAGCAATTCAGAAATGGAATTTAGAAAAGAAATGCAACAAAATAATGACATTCTCCCAAATGAAAACAGGAGTAGTGAGAGGCCCTATCTCAAATAATCATCATCATCATCATCATCATCATCATCATCATAATAATGTGGACAGCAACTGAGGAAGGCAGACAATGGCCATCATTGGGAGCTACATTCAGGCTCACATTAATTCACACAACATACACATATCCAAATAGATAAACACATACATACATACATATGTGTATACCTAACACACATGTACATGCCTGAACAAATTATAATCCTGTGCCTGTTCTCAAATCTTATACCTCTAACAATATGTAACTAGAAAAAACTGCCTCAATTTTCTTAGATACTCCTTTTAACAATTTCAATGTTTCTTAGTACTTTATTTACTCTACCATACATATCATACTAATTCCACTATGATATCGATGACATTTCTTGTCAGTATTTTCTGCTTTCATATTACTGATTATTTCTATATATAGTCTTTTATGTATTTTATTATATATGTGCATATAATTGCTTGTTTTCATCAGTGGACTCCTTGAGACAGGACTAAAGGAGAGATTTTCAGGGCATAACACACAGTGTAGATGTTGTAGGATGCTACTATATTTTTCTATAAATTGTTTCTGCCATGGTGTGTTTCCATTGTTAATGTCTGATTGTTTGAATGTGTTATTCTCTCACACAAGAGATGTTTCTAAACTTTTGGACTTTATCCAACCTAATATGTGAGAACTTCTATCTCAAACTACATTTAATTTTCAGGTTCATTATTATGAACAAAGCAGAACATCTTGTCATATTTAAAATACATTTATATTTCCAGTTCTTTATAATGTTTGTATATTTTGCTTGCTTTTCAATACTGTAGCTCTTCATTTTTCTTAAAAAGTATTGGTGCATTACATATATTATTCTTTATTCTTTGTGAAAACTAGAAATTTATATTCCAGATGGTCATTTATGAAAGTGCTTTTTACATAGCCACGAGCATCAGTATTTCCTCTCATTTTTTTCATTAAATCAAGCAGTTTCCATGAGTACTACCACCCTAAATGGAGAATTCGGACAAAACTCCATGTATATTTTCTTCTAGTACTTGCTAAACTATTATATATTTTTTTCAAATTACACCATGTGTCTTAGCATTTTGCCTGCATGTATATCTACGCACAAGGAGTTAGAAGAGGGCAGCTGGTCTGCTGGAACCAGAGTAACAGATGGCTGTGAAGCTCCATGGTGGGTGCTGGAAATGAAACGTGAGTCCTCTGAAGGAACAGCCAGTGCTCGTAACCACTGAACTCTCGAACTATGCCCTAGATGTTTTAAGGCTTTTTATATGTATATGCATATATACATACATACATATGTAATTTATTCGAGGTAAACTCTGGAGATTAATTCTAACTTTACTTTTACACCATGGCTATCTTGCTGTATAATCTCACTATTTAAAACATTTTCACTAATTTAAGATACCTTTTATCTTACACAAAACCTTATTGGTTATTTGAACAGTTTCTGAAATTTATGCTTTAAGATGTGCTTTATTTTGACACCAAAGTAAAATGTAGGGCAGTTTTCTTAAGTCCTGTCATTTGGTTCAGCTTTACACTTCCTGGTTCACTTTGCTCTCCAAGCTAGAAACTACATGTAAGGAATTTATCAACTTCAAGTGGAACATTCTTTACTAGAGTAATCACTTATGAAATTACATACCTCACAATTTATAAAATTGCATATTCGTTTTAATGAAGAGGGTGAGTATTATGTTTCTTTGTTGTAAGACCATAGACTCACTGTATAAACATAGCACCAGACAATGCAACACATTGTAAAATTAAGACACTATGTTGCTTTATCTGAAACAGTATAACTTGCAAGTTTTTCCTTTCTCAGTCACTTCCAGTGAGAACATTAAATATGTTGATCCCTACCTAATGATGGTTATATGTTATACTATTATGTAATCATACTTGTTATTTTAAAATATATTATCTTTATATAAACAATTTTACCATAATTTTATAAAATATGAGGATCGTAATTTAAATACCTAGTCTAAGGTGATATCTTAAAAGATGTATGTTGGTTGTATTGTCTCCAAGTATTGGGAAGTCAAGGGGCATTTACTTTGAGCTGTAAGTGCTGAGAATGGTTTCTTTTCCATCAGTCTGGCTAAAAGCCCCCTTTCTCTTCCCTTCCCAATCCCACCCTCCCTCCCTCATCTCTTCCCATTCCCCTCTCCAAGTCCACTGATAAGGGAGGTCCTCCTCCCCTTCCATCTGACCCTAGCCTATCAGGTCTCATCAGGACTGGCTGCATTGTCTTCCTCTATGGCCTGGTAAGGATGCTCCCCCCTCAGGGGGAGGTGATCAAAAAGCCAGCCACTGAGTTTAGGCAGAGTGCATGGAATCTTTTGAAAGAAGGGAGATATAGAAAGACCTGGAGGGGAAAGGAGATCCACAAGGAGATCAACAGAACCAAAAAAAAAAAAATCTAGCCACAGGGGTCATTTCTGAGACTGATACTTCAACCAAGGACCATGCATGGAGATAACCTAGAACCCCTGTACAGATGTAGCCCATGGAAGCTCAGTCTCCAAATGTGTACCCTAGTAAGGGGAACAGGGACTATCTCTGACAGGAGCTGAGATTTCTACATCTTGATCCACAGGCAGCATAAATGGGACTGTGTGACTGTCTGGATCTTGAGTATATATAACCTGCTTTCACGGTGACACACTTCTTCCAACAAGGCCACAGCTGTGCCACTCCTTGTGGCCAAACATTCAAACCCATGAGTCAATAGGATGAGGGATGCATTCCTATTCAAACCATCACATCTTCTAACTCCCAGTAACTTAACACACCCATGCTGAATCACAGTAGTTCACACTACTTTGTTTACGGTGACAAGATCATGTCACAATAGATTTTACTCATATTTCTCATATTCTTCTCTATTTTCTGCTTCATCCAGTTTCAAAGGGTTTCTTCAGATCCTCCTGATCAGCCATTAATCTTAGAAAAGAGTTTGCCAATGACTCCTGCATTTTCTGCAAGTGCTTCATACAAATTTCAGTTACTCTCCTGGTAGAACAGTGTTCACTGACAGCTTTCACAATTTACAAAGCAAAACAAAACAAAAAACAAAAACCAAAAAACCTTTTATCCTACTTTGTCAATCTTGTCTACCTTCAAACTGCAGTAAATTCTCACAAAGGATCCCATGAACGATTATTGGTTCTTACTGTTCCAATACCGTTTTCTGTTTTTATCCATCCAAGTTTCTCTGTGAATTCACTCACTCCCCTCAGCCCCAAGGCCACTTGAAAGCAAGGTGTAGCCAGTAGGATAGTGGCTCATATGCTCCACATCACAAGCTCTGTTTCCCTCTATAATAGCACGAGAATGTTTCCAAACATCTAGTTGCCTTTGCCTGTATGAGGTTACTCTGGGAAACACTGAGGACCTGTTTTATATTTTTCTCTTCAGATACTTCAGTAGTAGAGTGTAAAAGTAAATGTCTTTAAAATAGTTTTGCTTTATAAAATAATATACATAGAACAAGCAATAAAATCACAAGTTATCTAGGGTTATAAATATATTATTAAAAATAAGTTATAATGTTTTAAGGTTTTCCCTTTTAAAATTTACTTAAATTGCTACTTATGCAAGGGTCTAATTTCCTGGTCCAATATCATTCCAAATTAACATCTCATCTGTAGATATATCCACGGCATATTTATTATTTAAATACTTTTCATTTCAC
>CM053763.1:49084027-49115886 GCA_028658305.1 Pachyuromys duprasi | reverse complement strand
ATGAAATTCGCAGGCAAATGGTGGGACCTGGAAAAGATCATCCTAAGTGAGGTATCCCAAAAGCAGAAAGAAACATATGGTATATACTCAATTATATAGACCTATAGGATAGGAAGTTCATGCTGAAATCTACACACCTAGGGAAGATATACAAGAAGGAGGACCCAGGTTGGTATGATCAATGCTTCTTTAGATGAACAAGTGGGATGGACATTGAATGGAGGATAAAACATGCAACAGGACAGGAGCATACCAAAGAGGGCCTCTGAAAGAATCAATATAGCAATGTATCAAAGCAGATATTAAGACTCACAACCAAGCCTTCGGCAGAGAGTGGGGAATAATAATGAAAATAGGGGAAGTTAGTAAGACTTAGGGAGAACAAGAGCTCCACAAAAACCAAATTGAGCAGGGCAAAGGGGTCTTTTAAGAGACAGTTTCTCCAACCAAGGATCATGTATAGATATGGCCTAGAACCCCTGCTCAGATGTGGCCCATGGTAGCTCAGTGTCCAAATGAAGACCCCAGTACGGGAACAGGGACTGTTTCAGTCATGAAGTCGATGGCTGGCTCTTTGACCCTCTCCCATACACGCCAGGGAGTAGCAGCCTGACTAGATCCCAGGGGAGGACATTGCAGCCAGCCCTGAGGAGACAAGATGAACTGGGGTCAGATGGAAGGGGAGGAGGTCCTCCCCCGTTGGTGGACTTGGAGGGGGGCTGGAAGGATATGAGGGAGGGATGGGGAGAGTGGGAGGGAATGAGGGAGGGGGCTACGCCTGGGATGCAAAGTACACAACTTGTGATTAATATAAAAATAAATAAATTACAAAAAAACAAAAATGTCAGATTAAGGAAAATAAAATGGAAAAAAAAGAGACTTGAAAAAATATAATATAAATTTTTACATTAGTTATTATAGGCTCCAAGTTTTAAAAAATGTCCTTTGGTTCAGTTTCAAGCAATTATTCCAAGTAAAACTCATATAACTAGTTCTTTAATTACTTTTGTCAGTATAAGTCAGGGAAATAATGTTTTCCTTTGGCTCATGGTTTAAGGAAACACAGTCTGTTTTTGGTAAGAAGCTGTGTTGGTGGGAACATGAAACACTGCATCAATATTCTGGAAGAAAATAGGTGTGCTAAGGCTCAGCTGGCTTCTTCCTTTTTCTTTTCTATTCTCTCTGGAACTCTAGACCAAAGGGTTCATGAAGAGTAGCAAACTATAGGGAGCCAGAGTGGGTCTTCTGTCTTTACTTAAAACTCTTTGAAAATACCATTAATGTAATGCCCAGAGTTGAGTTTCCCAGGTAATTACCAGGCTAGTTAACTTTCCAATGCAAATAAAACATCTCAAATACAGTACATACTTAGATTAATTTCAGGCAAACCTTTATTCATGAGACATATTTATTTTCTATTCATTTTTATAATTAATTTATAACTTGTATCTATAATCATTTATTTATTTATCTATTTTTATTTTTTGTTGACATGTATATCAGCAATTAGAAAAAACTTTTAATTTAATTTAATTTTATTTTTATTAATTACACTTTATTCACTTTGTATTCCCCCATAAACCCCTCCTTCCTCCCCTCCCAATCTCACCTTCCCTCCCCCTTCTCCACACATGCCCTTCCCCAAGTCAACTGATAGGTGAGGTCTTCCTTTCCTTCCTTCTGATCCTAGTCTATCAGCTCTCATCAGGAGTGGTTGCATTGTCTTCCTGTGTGACCTGGTAAGGCTGCTCCCCCATCAGGGTGAGGTGATCAAAGAGCAGGCCCATAGTTCATGTCAGAGATAGTCCCTGTTACTTTTACACTTGGACAAATATATAGAAATTAAAAGAATTTTAGCATAAGTTGATCGGTCAGTTC
Source organism: Pachyuromys duprasi (assembly GCA_028658305.1). Lineage (NCBI taxonomy): Eukaryota > Metazoa > Chordata > Mammalia > Rodentia > Muridae > Pachyuromys > Pachyuromys duprasi. The sequence goes on along the minus strand of CM053763.1, from coordinate 49,114,008 downwards.
ATTGAAAAATTTCTGAGAAATATTTCAAAATTATGTTGTGATCATTTCTAAAGTTAAACCCAATTGTGAATTATATTTTTTATTTATTTTTATTTTATATACGTTGGTATTTTGACTGCGTGCGTGTCAGTGGGAGGGTGTCATATCTCTGGAACTGGAGTTACAGACAGTTGTGAGCTGCCATGTGGATTCTGGGATTTGAACCTGGGTCCTCTGAAAGAGCAGTTGGTGCTCTTAACCTCTGAGCCATCTCTCCAGCCGTGTAAATTATATTTTAATCATCAGAGTATATGATGTCGAAATGGCTATAAATACTGATCAACATAGTCAATATTATTTCTATATATTAAAATAGCATTATTCACTGAGAGAGGAAAAAACTCTAAAACTATATTCAAACATAAAAGAGCCCAAATAAATAAATACCACTTGGACAAAAAGAGGAGTACCAGAGGTGCTACAAAAGCTGATTTTCAAATTACTCTAGAGAGCCAGAGTAACAAAAGCATCAATCAACTGTCTTAAAACTTATATCAGCAATTTACTACCTGACAACTCAGTTAGACCCTTCTTACATTTTCTACAAACGAATGTTGAAAACTACTTATCATATAGTCATGATCAGAAGTGTATACACTCATAACATTTGATTTTTTCACACCAAGACCAATTATGTGTCTTGGTTTTCTTACCATTTTTTAATGATTGATTTTCAGTTGATAATGTGTTGGTTGGTTTTCTTGGCAGACTGTAGACTGTTCAGCAGAATCAAATGTATTAGACAGTGAGGCTCATGGTGTCTGAGAACAACTGGATACTTTGATGTCAAGAGATGAGGAGAAAAGGAAACCAGTGTATCAACTGCCAGTGTTGATAAGTGATTATCTAGAAAGTTTCCTTCAACTATCATGTCTGCTTGTTTCTCCTCCTAGAAAAATGTAGAGTAGCAAGTTTCACAGTCCTAGATCATAACAAAGCCATGTATCAGGACCTCTTAAAATGAAGAAAATATTAATAGAACAAATGATGAATTATATCAAAAAACTATCTTAGCAGTCATTATTTTAAGACTATTCCTGTCATTTCTTTGTTTGATTTTCTTGAACCTTTGATGCCAAATTCCCTTTGAAGCTCTGAAACAAATAAACTGAAGTTGACTACTTATTAGATGATTGTTGTTTGGTTACAATAGTAGGTTTTGTTCACAAAAATATCAAAAATTTTAACAGTCTGATTCAACATTGAAACCTGGTACTTAGTCTTTATTCATAGTTGTAAGAAGAGCTCAAGAAAAATTGATGTAATAAACTTCAGTATTAATGTAGTGGTCATTTCTGTCATCACATATTAGGCATACTGCCTGAAGTATGGTATTGTGCTTTACCATTTGTGTATAATTAAGCATTACAGTGTGAGAATTAATCGAATCTTCAAACATTCTTATATTGGGTAGTGTAGTGGTTACTTTAGATTGTCTATTTGAAGACATCTAGAATCACCTCGGAGACAGGCCTCTTGGATTATCTAGGAAGAATTATTCTAGTTAATTGAAGTGGAAGACCTGCTTATTGAGGGTGGTGTCATTCCCTAGACTAGGATTCTGAACTGTATAAAATAATGGAAATGATATGAGCATTAGGCTGTGTGTTTATTTCTTTCTAATCCTGATTATAGATATTATAGTAGTAACTGTTTCAAGATGGAAAGGAACTAAGAAAGTTGGCAAGTTAAACTGCTGCAGGGTATTTGATCACACTGTGTATCCTGGGATTGTGCTATTTACTGGAAAAACCTGGTTTTAGTTTTGGTGTGGCTCAGCCTTAGCACACACCTTTCATGCAAGAGATTTCTTCTTGTATATTATAAACGGTATTAAATAAAGTCAAGAATAGGTCAAGAGGCAGAGCAAGCAACCAGTTGACAGATAGCGAACATAGGGAAAAAAAAGAGAGTAAGAGGGAGTCAGGACAGATAGAGGCACATGAAGTAGAAGGAAGGATCATTCAGTTTGAGTGAATTTTTGAGACAGCATGGAGAAAGAGAACTTCCTTTTTCTTCCTCTGGGGACATTGGCTGAGGAGGAAGATCAGCTGGGTGTTCTCTCTCTCTCTCTCTCTCTCTCTCTCTCTCTCTCTCTCTCTCTCTCTCTCTCTCTCTCTCTCTCTCTCTCTCTCTCTCTGAGATAGCAGGCTTTCACTCCCACATCTGGCTTCCAAGTCTTTATTGGTGTAATCAAATGATTGCATTTAACTGTTCATTTAACTAAACTGTGGCCTTCTGTGGCCTTCGTTTTATTCCAAATGAATAAAATAGTTCATCATTAGGTAAATGCAGTGGATATTGCTGTCAACATATACTAGGTGTGTAAGAGTCATTAAATTAGAAATGGTGAGACACATAGAAATTTCCACAAATAGTAAGCATTTAGGAACACAGTTTATACATTAGCATTTGACACAAGTTGTAGATATAGCTCAAAACATTGAAACTTTGTAATTAGCAAGGATGAATTCATTATTTTTTATTTTTTCCCTAAAAACTGATTTAAATGACTTGCTTGGTTTATCCAAGTGGTCCTTTGTACATGTAATGACCCTATTTAATTAGAAACACTCAGAGCTTTTCCTTGACTATCCGTATGTGAGCAGATACTAATAAGAACATGGTTTGCAAGGTGCTTGTGGTATCCGTGAAGCACCAGGCACTTTTAAAGGTCTGAAGATGCTATAATGAACAAAACATACTCACTCACTGAGTCTTAGTATTATGTGTCAGGAAAATGCACCAAATACCAAATATGTTATCATGTTATTTAACCAGAGCCATTCATATGGTATTGAGTTTAGACTGACGGCTTCTCCCATTATTCGTTAAGCTGTAGGATGGGTTAGTATGATTAAACATTGGCAGATTTCAGTAAGTCTTTTCATCAGTTGCTTATAATTGTCTGTGAAGTAAAGTTGTGTATGTATTTTTCTTTTGGAGAATTTTACTAAATATTATAATATCATTTTATGAGATGATAAAGATTTATAAAAGAGGATAAATTTTATACCTACAATATGTGGGAGTTCTCATTACAAAAAAATAGAACACACAAATAGCATAAACATGTTTTTTTCTTTCCTCCAGGAACATTCAGAGTTCTGTTACTATGTTTCTTTTAATAGACAGTGGGTAATAAAACCCTTCATTTTTCCATTGTACCCTGTGTACTAAATGTGTGACCGAAATAACTTCTCATCTTTTCAACCTAAGACAGTTCTAAATGTTTTCCTTGAAGTGATTTTTACAAATACCATTCCTTCAAATAAGTTACAATTGCTCTCATACATTACACATCACACATAATTGAGTATTGCTTATGTATATATGAAGAACTATAAAGCTGGTTGAGAGATAGGGAATTCTAGATTGCATACAAATTACCCGGTGAATATCACATTTTCAGTTAGCTTAAATTAAGATGCCTTAGAACTGAGATAATAGGGAATCTTTCCTTGGTTTAATTCTGGTGAATAACTAAAAAAAAAATTCTGGCATTCAGTTGAAAAGATAGAATGAATCACCAGTCACGGAAAACTAGCAGCATGCCACATATTATGACTTAGAAATACTGAAAATGGCCCAGCCACAAATGGAAAAACCATTGGAATGCCAAGAGTGCAAATGTTTTTTAGAAGACAAGAATTCTAATTAGCTGGGAAGGGAATCACACATGAGGCTAAATCGTTGGTTTGATGCTGAGAGTTTGATGCTGGACCGTGTCATTAAGATCACATAGTACTGTTGTGATGAAACAACAACTGTTAAACATATCACCCAACTCAGAGTTTCCTAAACAGCACTTTACAGCTTATAGACTGATGTAAAGATATGTGTATATATTGTCGTGTTTTTCTTTGTCAGATTCCCTAATGAACTTAGCAGTTTTTATGCTTAGCAGAAAATCTGGACTGATCACTTGAAGACTGTTTTCCTTTCAGGTTGTGCTTTACTTTCAGACACCTAATAAATCATGATCTAACATCTGAGAAAGAGAATTATTGCCACATTGCTAAATCAAGGGAAGAAGAAAAAAATAAAAAAGCCATGGATGGTGGGTTTGCTTTGCTAACTTTTGACCACAGGACAGTAATGAGCCAGGAAGCTATATTCTCCAGAAATGATATGTTACACTCCATTAATGATATGTTAGTGCCCCCATCTTATTACATGAACTTAGTGATGGTTTCTATTTGAAAATGTTCATCTTGCTTTGTTTGTAGCTCACCGAGGAATACAGCCATATGCAATGCTTTTCTATTCCAGGCAATGCCTTCACTGCTGGATAGATTGCTGTTGACAGCTTTTGACCAGAGGGAGTCATTAGATTTTGCAGGCTGGCAAACAATTGTAGCTTTGATATGAGCTACAAGGTAAAGATTAAAAGAAATACCAATGCAGAAAAATACTTTGGCTTTTGGTGGCCTCTTGATCCTCCTTAGGTGAATGAACAATAGATATAACAACTAATACAGAGAGAGAGAGAGAGAGAGAGAGAGAGAATTTCTCAAACTTTTCAGATTTTTAACAGAGGGGAAAAAACTGAGTTTTTGAAAAGAATTATGGAAATTTCATGCCATGGAAATAATTCCAAGGATTTATTTTAAGACTAGAAATAGTGAAAAACAGACTGTTAGTGACAGAAGATTGCAAGTTACTTCTGTTTTTGAAAATGCATTGCTTAGCTTACTAGCCATGTAATCTTAAACGGTTTCATACATAGTGATTCAATACTTTTTAAAAGAACACTCATGTTCATCAACAAATGCTGTCAGATAATAAGATAGGATGAGACTTTTATGTTTGGGACATTGCTAAACAGAAACTAAGTATATAGTTCATCATTTTGGAAAAAAAAAACTTTAAGAGAAGATAAAATAACTATTACAAATTTAGGAATCCATGGATACTGAAAATACAGAGAAAAAAACAACTCAACTTTAAATGTTCACATAACTAAAACATATTTTACTTACCCAGAAAAACAAAATTTTGTGTGGATTCTGAAGTTAATTTTTAAAGTAAATTTTACAAAGAAAAGAAAAAAAAACATTAACTTCTGTATATATGGCTTCCTGTGACTGATATTTTTATTATTTGCTTCCATGTAATCTTCAAGTCATATTTCAAATAAAATGATGTAAATATCCTAAGAAATGGAGATTTATACATTTTTACTGTAGCAAGTTAATATGTATTAGTATACATAAAACTTCATGGAAACTTCAGATATTCAATAGCCATCTGTTATTTTTATTTTGGTTTTAGATGTATGTAAACTCAGTATGCTACTTTTTCCTCCTTGCATTGTCCTTCTGTGGAAGATGAGTAGAATTGATACATTAAACAGCTTGATTAACTGCTAGTATGGTAGGAGATCACACTGAAGTTCTACATAGCAAGACATGGAAAAAAGCAAGGAAAACAAGAAGAAAATGTGGTTTTACATTTAGTAAAATAATAGTCTATTAGCTGACATGTGCAATTTTATAGTTTGTTTTCTGCTGTTCCTGAGGTAGGCAATTTCTATAACTAAAAAACTGCCTTTTTGAAACAAATTCATTGACTCGGTGCTTTTCCCCAACATTGCCTCTAAAAAAACTTCTGAAATAACTGTAAGGTAGTGTACTGTGGCTGGTATCCCTATCGGTTATGACTAGTGATCTTGTTTTAGGAGATAAATATACCATATGGTACAATTGCTATCAAGACACTCCAAAAATATATAATTGCATGAATCTAAAATCAGTATTAATTAATCTACATAAATTAAATGAAAATTCATTTCAGTAATACTATACCACGAAGGATGACTTCCTGGTCAAAAACTGCTGTCCGCTGGCAAATGCACACGCAAATAAACAAGAAAACAAGAGAAAGTAGAGGAAGAGGAAATAGAGCAGGAAGAGGAGGATGAGGAGGAAAGGATTTTTGGAAAGTAAGACGTGAACATTGTTAATTTTGACAAATACTAAAAGATGAAGTACGGGATAACTTATAACCTACTGATTAATATGGGCTGAACTTTCCTTGAGTGTGTGTCTGTCTGAACATGAAATTATCATTCAACTTTAATGTCTAAATTATTGACTTTATTTTTCTATGGCCTTTTCTAATCCTCTTCTTTCCTTGTGACCCCCACTTCTGAAGTCTAAATAGAACTTGCTCAAGATAGAAAGCACATAGCACCCCTACATGCAAATCTTCTGTACATACAGTTTGTTACCTAGTCCTGGTGATCATACTAATTTAAGCAATTTCTTAAATCAGCATACTTCTGTCTATCTGCACCACCTTATATTTATACCTGCTAATCTTATCTTGCTCCTTGAATTCAATTCTCTAAGAGAAGAAGAAACTGTAAAACATGAACCTGATTTTAGTATTTCCCTGCTCATACTGTAGTCACATTGTATTAACTTCAAGTCATTTCCCCTCTACTCAAGTACAGCTGGCTTTCTTTCCATTTCAGGAAATGCTTGAACTCTTTTTAGGCATTCATCTCGGGTGGGTTTTTCTTTATCTGGGAGATTCTTCTCTCAACTTTGCCTGCGGGAACTGTTATCTTGATAATTACTATTTCAATATAAAGTCATGGCTTTAGAAAAGACTTTCCTAACTATATAATATAAAATATTCCTTTCCCTTATTTGTTCTTCTAGTCATAATTCTGACTTATGAAATCAATATTTCTCTCTCCCTCTCTTCCTATTTATCTTTGCTTCCCCAAGCATTTGTTTTCCCTATGGCATGATCAAACAAAAAATGAAGGCAATACTGAGATACTCAATTATGTCTATGCCAGAGATTTAATGAGTCTTGAATATTAGGTCCATTTTCTTGAATGTTTCCACAGGAAAAATATTGTCAATATCTTTTCTACATGGTACATTGGCTTTTACACACTTTCCAAACACATACAGTACAAAGGCATTTTCCATCATCATAGTTATTGTTAAATAAGCAAGTCTGGTGGGTACTAATTGATGTATCCTACTTGGAAATTGCTTTTCATCTCTGCCTGGCTTCTTGGTGAACTAGCTCTTCTCTATATTTATTGCTCAGATTTCCTTATTCTTCACTTATAACATGTCATTTTATTTGTTTGTCTTGTTTCTTTGAGATAGGCTCTTACTTTGTACTTCATTCTTACATGCCATTTTATTTGTTTGTTTTTGTCTTTGAAATAGGCTCTCACTCTATAGTCCTGTCATACCCAGAGCTCTGTGTACCCTTAACTGGTCTCAATTTCCTGGAAATCATTTTCGCTCAAGCATAGGAAGCAAATACTGTTTCACATATAGGATAAAGGGAAACAATAACAATAACTAAATCTCTCTTGGAGATTTACTACAAAAGCTTAGACTATGTAATCTCCAATAGGCATGGTTCAGCTTTGTGTTCCCAAATATGCCAATTAATTAATAAGACATACAACACTAAAAACCAGAGTGAAGAGATTTGCTCAAATCGACTACCTTAGTAAGAGGAAATAACAGGATCTAGTCACCTTCAGTTTGCCATTGGGATAATGCTATGAGATTTATCAATAAATAAAGGGCAAAATGTAGACATAATTAAGTCATATTGATCTGATGACCCATAATTCATCAGTTATTTTCTCGTCTTCATTTCTCTAAGGTTGTTGGTTATCTAAGGTAGTCCAATAAGTTGTTAATCTCTTATTTACTGTCCTAGTTCAAGAAGACAAACATGTACTAACAAGATGAATGATTCAGTTCTAGAGTGCAGTCTACCCTTAGTGGATAATTTTTCTCATCAGTGGGTCAATAGTCTGGTTCCTGAGCTTCTACTCTTTTTGGGAATGGAATTTTTGGTGGTTTGAATGAAGATGTCCCCTATAATTGTATATATGTGCATGCTTGATTTACAGTTGATGGAACTGTTGGGAAGAATTAGGAAGAGTAGCATATTGGAGAAGGTGTATCACTAGAAATAAACATTGAGATTTCAAAAGTCCAGGGCCTTGTATCCCTGACCTCAAACTGTACTACAGAGCAATAGTAATAAAATCTGCATGGTATTGGCATAGAAGCAGAATAGTGGATCAAGGGAACCAAATAGAAGGCTCAGAAATAAACCCACACAAATATGGACACCTGATTTTTGATAAAGAAGCCAAAACCATTCAATGGCAAAAAGACAGCATCTTCAACAAATGGTGCTCGTCCAACTGGATGTCTACATGCCGAAAAATGAAAATAGATCCATGTTTATCACCCTGCACAAAACTAAAGTCCAACTGGATCAAAGACCTCAACATAAAACCAGATAAACTAAATCGGTTAGAAGAAAAAGTGAGGAAGACCCTAGAACTCATTGGCTCAGGAGACAACTTCCTGAACAGAACCCAAACAGCACAGGCTCTAAGATCAACAATAAATAAATGGGACCACATGAAACTGAAAAGATTCTGTAAAGCAAAAGACACTGTCATCAAAACAAAACGACAGCCTACAGACTGGGAAAGGATCTTCACCAACCCTACAACTGACAGAGGGCTAATATCCAGTATATATAAAGAACTCAAGAAATTAAAAAGCAATAAATCAAGTAATCCAATTTAAAAATGGGGTATGGAGCTAAATATAGAATTCTTAGACAATTAGGAATAGTGATTCCTCAAGACTCAGCTATACCATTCTTAGGCATATATCAAAAATATGCTCAAGTACACAACAAGGACATTTGCTCAACCATGTTCGTAGCATCTTTATTGGTAATAGCCAGAACCTGGAAACAACCCAGATGTCCCTCAGTTGAGGAATGGATACAGAAATTATGGTACTTTTACACAATGGAATACTACTCTGCAATCAAAAATGAGGAAATCATAAAATTTGCAGGCAAATGGTGGGAACTAGGAACGATCATCCTGAGTGAGCTACCCCAAAAGCAGAAAGAAGCACACAGTATATACTCACTTATATAGATGTATAAGATAAGATAAACATACTGAAATCTATACACCTAAAAATGGTAAACAAGAAAGAGGACCCAGGATAAGAGATCAATCCTTACTTAAATAGACAAATGGAATGGACAATGAATGTAGGAGAAAACAAGCAACAGGACAGGGGCCTACCACAGAGGGCCTCTGAAAGACTCTACCTCGCAATGTATCAAAGCTGATATTAAGACTCAAAACCAAACCTTTGGCAGAGTGCAGGGAATCATATGAAAGAAGGGGAAGTTAGTAAGACTTGGAGGAGTCTTTTATGAGGCTGTTTCTCCAACCAAGGACCATGTATGGATATAACCTAGAACCCCTGTCATAGGCCATGGCAGCTCAGTATCCAACTGGGCACCCTAGTAAGGACTATTTCTGACATGAACTCAATGGCTGGCACTTTGACCCCCCCCCCAACCCCGAGGGAGGAACAGCCTTGCTAGACCATAGAAGAGGACATTGCAGCCAGCCCTGAAGAGACCTGATAAGCTAGGGTCAGATGGAAGGGGAGGAGGTCCTGCCCTGTCATGGGACTTGGAAAGGGGCAGGGAGAAGATGAGGTAGGGATGGGGAGAGTTAGAGGGAATGAGGGAGGGGGCTACAGCTGGGATACAAAGTACATAAACTGTGATTAATATAAAAATAAATAAATAAATAAATATTTCATCTTGAAAAAAATTGACAAAATCCAACATCCATTCAGGTTTAAAGTATTGGTGAGATCAAGGATACAAGGCACATACCTAAACATAATAAAGGCAATGTACAGTAAGCCTATAGCCAACATCAAACTAAACGGAGAGAAACTTAAAGCAATCCCACTGAAATCAGGGACAAGGCAAGGCTGCCCACTCTCTCCATATCTCTTCAACATAGTTCTGGAAGTCCTTGCTAAAGCAATAAGACAATTCAAGGAGATCAAGGGGATACAAATCAGAAAGGAAGAGGTCAAATTATCACTATTTGCAGACGATATAATAGTATATCTGAATGACCCGAAAAATTCTACCAGGGAACTCCTACAGCTGATAAACACCTTCAGCAAAGTGGCCGGATACAAATTAACTAAAAAAACTCAGTAGCCTTCCTGTATACAAAAGACAAAAGCGCTGAGAAAGAAATTAGGGAAACAACACCTTTCACAATTGCCACAAAAGACTTAAAGTACCTTGGTGTGACCCTAACCAAGGAAGTCAAAGACTTGTATGAAAAAAAGAAGTTCAACTCTCTGAAGAAAGAATTAGAAGACGATATCAGAAGATGGAAAGATCTCCTATGCTCATGGCTTGGCAGGATTAATACAGTAAAAATGATCATCTTACCAAAAGCAATCTAGAGATTCAATGCAATTCCCATCAAATTTCCAACACAGTTCTTTACAGATTTTGAAAGAAAAATTCTCAACTTTGTATGGAATAACAAGAAACCCAGAATTGCTATAACAATCCTCTACAATAAAAGATCTTCTGGAGGTATCTCCATCCTTGATCTCAAGCTGTACTATAGAGCAACAGTAATAAAAACTGCATGGTACTGGTATAGAAAACAGAATGGTGGATCAATGGAACTGAATAAAAGACCCAGAAAAAAACCCACACACTTATGGACACCTGATTTTTGACAGAGATGCCAAAACCATACAATGGAAAAGAGACAGCATCTTCAACAAATGGTGCTGGTCTAACTGGATGTCTACATGTAGAAAAATGCAAATAGATCCATACTTATTAGCCTGCACAAAACTAAAGTCCATGTGGATCAAAGACCTTACCATAAAACCAGACACATTAAATCGGTTAGAAGAAAAAGTGGGGAAGAGCCTTGAATTCATTGGTACAGGACAAAACTTTCTGAACAGAACACAAACAGTACAGGCTCAAAGAGCAACAATCAATAAATGGGACCTCATGAAACTGAAGAGCTTCTGTAAAGCAAAGAACACAGTCACCAAAAGAAAACAATTGCCTACAGATTGGGAAAGGATCTCACCAACCCTTTATTTGGCAGAGGTCTAATATTCAGTATATATAAAGAACTACAGAAGTTGAAAAGCAACAAATCAAGTAATCCAATTAAAAAATGGGGAACAGAGCTAAACAGAGAACTCTCGATAGAAGAATATTGAATGCCAGAGAAATACTTAAAGAAATGCTCGACATCATTAGCCATCAGGGAAATGCAAATCAAAAGGACCCTGAGATTTCACCTTACTCCCATCAGAATGGCCAAAATAAAAAACTCAAGTGATAACACATGCTGGAGAGGTTGTGGAGAAAAGGGAACCCTCCTCCACTGCTGGTGGAAATGTAAACTTCTACAACCACTCCAGAAATCAATCTGGCAATTCCTCAGACAACTAGGAATAGTGCTTCCTCAAGACCCAGCTATACCACTCCTAGGCATATATCCAAAAGAGGCTCAAGTGCACAATATGGATATTTGCTCAAACATGTTTGTAGCAGCTTTATTTGTAATAGCCAGAAGCTGGAAACAACCCAGATGCCTCTCAACTGAGGAATGGATACAGAAATTGTGGTACATCTATACAATGGAATATTACTCAGCAATAAAAAACAAGGATATCATGAAATTTGCAGGTAAATTGTGGGAACTGGAAAGGATCACCCTGAGTGAGCTATACCAGAAGCAGAAAGACACACATGGTATATACTCACTCATATAGAGATATAAAATAGGATAAATCTTCAAAAATCTGTATACCTAAAGAAACTAATCAAGAGGGAGGATTCTAGCTAAAATACTCAATCTCCAGCCAGAAAGGCAAAGCAGAGAGACATCAAAAGAAGAAGAAAATAGGAAACAAACTAGGAGCCTATCACAGAGGGCCCCTGAAAAGCTCTGCCCTGCACAATATCAAAGCAGATGCTGAGACTTATGACCAACTGTTGGGCAGAGTGCATGGAATCTAATGATAGATGTGGGAAATAGTAAGATAGGGAGAGGAGAGGAGCTCCACAAGGAGAGCAACAGAACCAAAAAATCTGAGCACAGGGGTCTTTCCTGAGACTGACATTCCAACCAAGTATCATGCAAGGAGAAAACCTAGAACCCCTGCACAGATGTAGCCCATGGCAGTTCAGTATCTAAGAGGGTTCCATAACAATGGGAACAGGGACTGCCTCTGACATGAACTAATTGGCCTGGTCTTTGATCACTTCACCCTGATGGGGGAGCAGCCTTACCAGGCCACAGAGGAAGACAATGAAACCACTCCTGATGAGAGCTGATAGACTAGGATCAGAAGGAAGGAAAGGAAAACCTCCCCTATCATTGGACTTGGAGAGGGGCATGTGTGGAGAAGGGGGAGGGAAGGTGAAAATGGGAGGGGAGGAGGGGGGTTTATGGAGGGATACAAAGTGAATAAAGTGTAATTAATAATAATAATAAAAGTCCAGGGCATTTGTAGCTCTGTTTCTTTCTCACTGTGTCTTTGTCTGTCTGTCTCTGTTTATGTGTCTTTGTCTCTGTCTCTCTCGCTCTGTCTCTTTCACTTTCTCTCTCTCTCTCTCTCTCCCTCTCCCTCTTTCCCCCTCTCCTCTGGAACAATGAATCTCCAATGAACTCTTTCTCCAATGAAGTTGTCTTGTTTCTATTGTCTTCCCAACAACATAAACCTAACAAGACAGAATTCTAGGAAACTCAGAGTAAAAGTTAAGGAAAATTCTTCATGTCTATATCCTTAACTAAATTAACAATTCAAAATGGAAGATGGATCCAAATTAAGATTTTTTTTAAAGGGCCTTTTTCAGGTTAATTTTGTCATTCAAGGCTAAACTATATATAAGGCAGAAACTGTAGGTAAAGAAGGACTGCAAGTCAGGAAGGATTCATGGAGGAAGGCTAACTAGGCATTGTGGCACACAACTGTAATCCCAGCAACTGGGGGACACAGACAAGAAGGTCTCTGTGAGTATGAGACTGGCCTGGACTACACGACTACACAGTATGTTTGAAGAAAGTCAGGGCTACATAGGGAGACCTTGTCATAAGGAGAGAAAGAGGAGGGGGGAAGGGAATGAAGAAAAAATTCAAATTTATGAGCTAAGTGTGTCAGTCAGGGGAATCTCATGTCTGGGACATCAATAACCTTAGAGTGGTTTACAGAGAAATATTTGCTCAAATCAGAATAGGTGTTGACACATGAGGAAGAGGTGTGGCACATGTTTCTGATTCTACCATCTACAGGTAGAGGCAGGAGGATTGTGAGTTTGAGGCCTGCTTGAGCTATATCATAAGACCTTATCTCAAAACAAACAAATAAATAAATAAACCTAAAAATACCCAATCGTATGAGCTCTAGGGAAAAGAAGTAAGAAGACTGTGTTAGTTTTACCTTGAGATTGATAGAGACCTAGAAACTGGGTACAGTTTTGGCATACACCTAGGCAGATGGTAGCCTTTGAGGATATAAGAAGTCAGCTTGTAAATGCAGAGCCTGTGATAGGAGGACTACACTCATCTCAGCAATGGGCTAGAATCATATCTCTAGGTCTAGGAAGGGCTATAACATTCTGAACTGTTTGGAAAAGTCATTGATGATAATCTAAACCTTGAAGCAGGATTCCCTGACTCCATCAGATTATTTTTCTAGTAGGAGGCTTCTGAAAAAGCACAGGACATACCATGTTAAGAGTCTATTAAGAGTCCATCCAAATGGGACCATCAATTACCCGGACAGTAAAAGTTCCCTCTGGGAAAACCACCTGTTCTAGAAACTTTAATGATAACTTATAGCCTATCTCAAATATAGATAGGCACAATGGTTTATCAGGGATTGTCTAATGTTATCCTCTGAGAGTTATCACATTTCTTGCAATAAACTCACTTTTATATATGATTCTATGTGTGTAGTGTTTGAATTTTTTTCTACAGTTTTCACAAGAATTGGGGAGCCCGAGTGTGTGCTTCCTGTCCCAGGTAGATATCCACTGATGGTGGATTTCTAGTGTCCTTGGGCTGCAGGGTCAGAACTGAGCAAGATGCTGGTGTCAGTCCCAGGATAGTATTCACAGATGGTGGGTTCTGGCCAATGGCCTAAGGCTGAGGCATACCAGGCCAGAGCCTGGGAATTTTTTCCGGTGTTATCCAGGTAGTCTGATGACGGATTTCATTCCCCGTTGATTCTCCTCTCACCTGAGGAACACAGAAGTTGGGAGTTGGAGGTTCACAGTATGGTCTGCCAGTCACCCTCCTCTCACTTCAGAGCTGCTCTTCAGACACCCTGCATGGTCGGTGCTGCCATATTGGACTCAAAATCAAACTTTGGGGAGAGTACAGGAATCCTTATGAAAGAAGGGGGGATAGAAAGATCGGGAGTAGACAGGAATTGCACAAGGAGACCAACAAAGTAAAAACCCTGGACCCAGGGGGCTCTGCAGAGATCTATACTCCAACCAAAGATCATGAATGAAGAGGACCTAGACCTCCTGCTCAGTTTCCAAGTGGGTTACCTACTGATGGGAACAGGGACTGTCTAGACATGAACTCAGTGGCAGGATCTTTGATCACCTCCGCCTGGTGGGTGCAGCCTTGCCAGGCCACAGAGAAAGGTGATGCAGCCTGCCCTGATGAGACTGATAGGCTACAGTCAGATAGAAGGGGAGGAGGACCGCCTCTATCTGTGGACTAGGGAAAGGGCCTAAGGGGAGAAGAGGGAGGGTGTGTGGGACTGGATGGAGATGGAGGGGGCTACAGCCAAGATACAAAGTGAATATATTGTAATAAACAAACAAACAAATAAACTATTTTTAAAAGAATTGGGGAACCAGGTGAGTTCAGAGCATGATCTCACTGCTAATCCAAGATAGTGGAACAACAAAAGAAATGTATATAGAAAAAAAGTGAAATAAATATTAACAGATCACACTGTGAATATAGTTCCTTGAGAATAAACTCAATGATTCTAGTCAATGTCTGAGGTAGGTAGCTCATTTGTGAAGTCCATATCACAGCCAATATTTTCCAGAGAGAATAAATGATGTGTTTCCATCACAATCATTGCCCCTTGCTTAGTATGTTATAGTTGACAGGAAATGTTTTTTCTCTCAACTTTTCCTTGGAAATGTATAACATTAACTATTAAATAATTCACATACTTCCTGTTGGTCCAGAATTTTTATCACCTCACCTCTCCAGAAACATGGACAGTACGCTGTACAACCTAAACTACTAAGGGCTGAAGGAAACAATGGTGGTTGTTTGACCTCTTTCAAGCTATTCCCCATAGATCATAGTCTCTCTTTGCAATGGATCAAAACACACAACTCAGAGATTCTCCATATGGAGCAAAAACATGGGTCAGACATCTGAGGTTTAAAATGTCCAGGTGCTGTTCAAAGATCTGGCTTCTGTCTTCCCTGTTGTTGCACTGACAAAGCTCTGTACATATGCATGCTCAAAGGATGTCTTCAGCTCTACTCAGTTCAGAATGATAGACTCATAGGGCTGAAGTCTATTTGTATACGAGCTCTCCAGAAAAAGTAGAGACTTGGGTCCAAAGGTCATAGAATTCTACCTTTCCATGAGTTTTGAAACTGGCTTTTGTCTTGCCTATTTCACAGCAGTACCAGAAGCTGTACTCAATTTACTTGAGAGATAAAAAAAAGGCAGGAAAGGGAGGAAAGAATTGCGGTATGGGCTACCAGCAATTTTAAAGTATGTTACACAATCTGGTTTAAAGACTGCTGACTGGTGAAAATTCACCCTTATCCATGGGTAATTTGTGAAGACTGGGGAATAGTTCTTTTCATATATAGATGTGAATACAGAGTGAAAAAAGCATCAAGATACAGCCACAGAAACCAACCAAGCAAGCAGAAATTACTTGGCTACATGTTTGATAGCTCAGCATTCATAAGATAGGGCAGAAGGACTATGAGCTCAAGGTCATCCTCAGATAAAAAGTCAGCCTGAGGGTCATCCTCAGCTAGCATGTCAGCCTGGAATCCATGAAATCTCATCTGAAAAAAAAAAAAAACATAATGACTAGATAGGAACAAAGAAAACAGATGCATGAATCATCTGAAAGAAAAGTTGAGATAGCCCTTAGTAAAACAGACAATGAGTGTAAGAAAACAACAACAACAACAAAAAAAAACAATGAACAAAACAAGACAAACAAAAAAGAATTAAGTAAACTAAAACAGAAAAGAATACAACTAAAACAATAATTCAATAAAGATGTTTTACTCAGTGTAGAGAAAAAGTGAAAGATTCAGAAACCTTGAAACATACATCAAATATTTTTAATTAAAATAATAATGAAAATAAAATTATGCAATAACAATAGAAAAAAGGAATACAAAGATTTCCCCTAAACATGGTTATGGCTATATATGAACATATAGGAGAAAGCTGATCTATGAAGAGAAATCTGGGGCATGTATTTCCATCAAGATCATAGCATGGAATGGAAGGTCTGGAATGCTCACCTGCAGGAATAATGTATGATGTTCCTAAAATCTGGTAACATAAAGAACATCCAGATCCAGGAATCCCAAGAGAACACAAATAAGATGAATCCAAGAAATATATATCAAAGTATTAAATGATGCCTTGCTCATACCACCACCACCCACAGTAATAGGAAAAGAAAAAGAAAATCAATGCATCCGATATGAGAAATTTACAGGGGATAGAAGTTAAAAACATGATCACCTTTATCTGTGTACTAAATTTATTTGACATAGTTGACCACATTTTCATGATAATAACAAACGAGCAATAGAAGGATATTTCCTCAATAACAACAAAAAGATCATAACTTAAAAGCCAATAACCCCTGTCTGGAATAATGATGAAAACCAGAAAAAACAGAAGATTGAGGAAAAGGTAACCAAACTTTCTATGTCTGTTATAATATGTAGGGTCCTAACAGAAAAGTTTGACAAAGTTAATTTTAAAATAGACAAATTGGAAAAGAAAACAAACAATATTTTTTCTGTTGCTAGAGGTGACCTCATAGACAGAAACATTTCAAGGTGTCCACAAATAAATGACTAAAAGCAGAAAACAACCAATGACCTAGCAACAGGAAAAATCCTGTGGAAGTAATTAAGGGAAATCCTACAAATAGACAGATGCTACATACAAAAGTTTACTGGTGCTAATGATCAAAGAATTACAAATCCAGACCATGGTGAGTTATCAAACCATTCATATGAGGATGATTTTTTTACAATAATAATAGTGACATAAAATGCTACAGTGCTGGCAAAGGTTTGGAGTAGTGGAACATCTGCACGCTTCACAAAGGGTTGTGCAACTATGCACCTATTGTGATCAAGCGCACATAATGTCCTCACAGACTTAGAAATAGGATTTCCCTGTGATTCAGGAATCTCACTTCAGGGAAAATTCTGAAGTCATATGGGCACCTCTGTGTTCATTACAACTTAATTCATGCGATCCAGAATTTAGAAGCAGACTACATGTCCTCTCTTAGAAGAATAAAAACCATTTTGTAGATGAAACAGAGTATTTGCCTGAGAAAAGGCAGTGTTGCCTTGTGCAATAATTTCAACAAACCACAAACATGTCACATGTGAAATAAGCCACTCATGTGGAGATAAGACCACAGGCTTCCTCTTTATGCGGTATGCAAAATACTTAAATTCATCCCCAGGAAACAAAGTATGGTAGCCTAAGTCTAAGAAGAGAGACTGAAGAAGGAATTAGTGAATCAATGTTCATAAAGCTTTAGAAATATAAGGTGAATTCATGTTAGGCGTGTGAGGTGTACTCTTTGCCTGCAGTTGGCAATATGTGGTGTGCTTTAAATTTTGGGTGAAGGAACAAAGCATATTTGTGTTATTTCCAATACAATCAATTAATTGATCAATCAATCAGTAAGAAGAAGACAAATGTATTTTAAACTACCTTATAGGGTGAGTGAACTTCTGAGCCACTAGTTTATTTTGGCAGTCCGGTTAGAAGATTGTCAGGCCCTGACATTACAAATGAGTTCACAGTGAAAAGACTGTGGTGTTAGAATGGATATGACCACCATGAAGCCGGTGGTCTGCAAGAGCATAGCCACAGAATTAGGGATTGATTCTTTCCAATAGATAAATTAATTAATTAAAAGCGTCTGATTCTGGGCTCTCATCTTTCTCACATCCTGATATGATTAGCAGAGGAGAAAGGAAATTCTATATTTTTAAATCAACTTATTTAAAACACTACATGAGATTAGAATATTAAGTCAGACTTGTTCCATATGTGACAGCTTAAATTTATGTGTTACACCCCACTGTTCAGTTTGAATTTGCATACACCCAACAATCGTATGAGTGTTCTACATTCAGCTGCACATAGAATGACCTCATGCAGTCTATTCACCTCTTTTCTTCCTCGACAAGTAATGATTGAATGCAGTGTGTGTCAGAAATGTGCTAGAGTCTGAGGTTACAAAAACATGTCACATGTGCTTGTCCTCAAGGAATACCCTAATAAAGGATCCAGACATTTAATTAATGTTTGTAATGTCATAAGTACTGTGATTAGAATATGATATGAGAGAGATTGAATTACAGGGAAGGGGGTAGCTGATGAATGAAAATTACTGGAAGAACTGAAGTATTTCAGGAGAACATAGTAAATGATGCTAATAATGAGGAAGATGTAAAGTTCTCTGAGTTGTTAAATGATCAGAGGAAGTCCTGGCCGTAGAGAAAAACAATGTGACTGTTTGTTTCTATACCACTAAATCATGAAATATTCATATTTTGCTTTATGGATATTTAGCTAGTCTTAGTCATTATAAATGGACCCATTAGTAAGGCAAGATTGTTCTGTGGCTAAAGGTACTTGCTACCAAGCCTGACAACCAGAGCTGTCCTCAGAAACCATAAGGTAGAAGGAGAGGACCAACTCCTACAAGCTGCCTTTTAACCTCCACACAATACCTATAGTGAGCACATGCAAATTCATGGAGATATACATGATAAATAATAAGGAATATAAAAATATAACCTGCATCTAATGTAGATTATATAAATGTAAAAATATAAACCTCTATTCTGTCCCAAGACTGTTACTTGACCCTGAATGTACATATTTTTCTTTAGTAGGAGGACTCTCAGTTCAGGTTGCTCAAGGACCTGATGCCACATGCTGTAAGAATGGCCTGAGATTAACCTTTGCATAGGGCAGAAAGAGAAGCAATGCTTTCCAACAGTAGGTGTAAGCTCTCCGTCCTTTCCTCCTTAAATAGTACCACGTGATTATGCTTGACAGAAATGGAAAATCTTCTGGGACAATTCAGTGGACACCACAACATGAACATGGTATGGCAAAGTGAAGAAGTTGCTCATGATCTTGAACCAAAGGACAGGCTAGCTAACCTGATCTTTTATTGAAGAGAGAGAGAAACACGCATACTAGTAATTTTTCTTTTGATCACTTTAAGCCAAAAATACAGTTGTATGTTAGCAAACCTTCTGTTATAGATTGCCTTGAAAATTTGTAAGAAAATTAATAGACATAGCAGTTACCATTTAGAGGCCACCTGTGGCAGTGTAATTTTTTACAGGTGTATGTATCACTTCTATTTCTCAATACCTTATAATCAGCCAGTATTATAATTAGTTCCAACTTTTAGGAGAGAAAGCTGAGGACCACAGTGTAAGTGAAGAATGAAATGTAGATGTGAGCCAGAAAGGTATGTCATGGGCTTAACTCTTTGTGTCTAAGATATTCTTTGTCCTTAGCTATGGAAAAAAATTGGAAAAGAGTTTTTTATATAAATCAAGTAATTATGAATAATCAATAAATTTACTCTGGTTTACCAAGATATATTTGGAGTATTTTGCAAAAAATATAAAATCAATAAATTTTAAAGGTAAGTATAGGAAAATGAAGTATATGAGCTATATTCACAAAATGTACCAAAAATGGAAAAAGACACAATAACATATAATTATAAAACAGATAAAGCTACAAATTAGCAAATGCTTTTAAATGTTGATATTTTTAAAAAGTAGCAAAATATGCTTTAGTGAACATATCATTTTTATACTTATTTCAACTGACATATTCTTAGTAGACATTCTATAGTCTATATTCATATTCATTAGTAGGCATTGGGCAAGAAAAATTTTCAGCGACACATATGTAGTGTCATATAACTTGCAGCCTATGCTGGATCTTAGACAAAAAATAATAATACAATCTATGAATGATTGATGAATAAACTGTTGATCAAAGAATTTTGAAAACTACACGCTATAGTGAATTAATGTGACTAGTTAGGTTTACATCTGGTAATTCCCAATTCAGTAATGATATCTTTTCATCTCTACTCCAAGGGACTCGGGTGTATTGATTTGGTGGCAAAGTGTCATCCAGTTTAGTCAGTGCTGAAGACCAAGCCACTAATACTATTTTTATGTTTGTTTGTTTGTTTGGGATTTTTGTTGTTGTTGTTGGTGGTGGTGGTGGTGGTTGTGGTGGTGGTGGGTTTTTTTTTTTTTTTTTTTTTTTTTTTTTGGGACAGGGTTTCTCTGTGTAGCTTTGGATGTCCTGAACTGGCTTGGTTGACCAGACTGGCCTTGAACTCACACTGATGTGCTTGCCTCTGCCTCTCCAAGCACTGGATTATAGGCTCTGCCACCGTGATTGGTCACTGATAAGTTTTAAAAGTGGTAGTTTTACTCACATTTTAAAAGTGGTACTTTTACTCCAGGTATTAGCCAATCAAAGATTCTTAATCTGGTCAAAACTGTTGGTTGGTCGGTTTGTGATTAACTGAAATTGTATCTATCATTGTATATTTTGCCTTTCCTTATGAGTGTGTGGATATTTCAGTTATCTAAACATTAAAAGCAGGTACCTTCAGTTATCTAAACATTAAAAGCAGGCACCCTTCTCAAATGCCCTGCTCATGTACTCAAACATTTTACACATTCAGCATCTCTCAGTTTTTCTTTCGTGTAACTTCACTATGGACCTCAGGCTTACTATGGGAGCACTCTGCTACTGAGCTTCTCTGTTATTCCTCTACCTACTTTTTTTGCTGTTGTTTTGAGATAAGTCTTTACTGATTTGAGGAGAGGGAAAAGAAAAATACAATATCCACAATTGCCGTGGGGTACTAAGCTTTTAGTAGGGGAAATGTTGTTTTCTGGGTGGATTAGATGAAGCAGTTGAGATAGGGACACAGGATCTTTGAAGGTTCAGTGCAGCCTAAACTTGTTGAAAACATGAGTCAAACACAAAAAAGAAAAAAGAGAGAAGCATGCTTTGAAAGCGCGTGCTCTCTCTCTCTCTCTTGTTTGTTCCCTTTAAAATATTAAAACTTTTGTGAAATCTCACTAAGAAATATATTTGAGATCTGGAGATGGCTCAGTCAGTAAATAAGCGGCCATTCATTCATGAGGACCCAAGTTTGGATTCCCAGTGTCCATATAAAATCCAGGTTTTTGGCAGGCACCTCTAACCCTTGAGCTTAGTATGCAGGGACAAGATGATTGCTAGGACCCACTAGCTGGTTGGCATAGTCCATCAGTTAGATGTAGGTGGTTTTAAGAGACCTTATCTCAAAAATCAAGTGTAGAAAGCAAAAATGAGAAAGAAATGTAGCACTAACCTCTGACCTCATCATGAATGCATGGCACTGCATACTGCACAGACATGTATATGCCACAAACATGCACGGACATGTATACACCATTCACACAGACATTAAAAAGTATATTTGATTTCAGAGATGTTTCACATGAATTTATTCTTTTATGAATTTAGTATTTAAGCATAGTTATGACTCCAGAGTGTGCTAAAAATTAAAAATAAAGCAATGTTCATGAAGCTGATAAAATTATCAGTCACGCTACACATTTTACACTCTAAGACACTTAATATAGACTACACATGAAAAATGGGCTTCCTGCCTTCCCTTGGAAGGGCCACATTTGAGGTTCATCAGCAATGCCAGAAAAGTTGAGAAAGACTGACCTATATCTACTCGTAAATTCTAAACTGAATTGCCAACTACTGTACACTTATTAGCTAGGTCTTCACGAGTGGCCTGGAACTCATTACCAAACATTCAAACAAGCTTGCAGCCATGTATTAATTTGTGATAGTGTAGAGAATTATTGTAACTTACAAAAAAAAGAGTAAAGAAAAGAAAGGGAAAAGAAAAGGAGGGGAAAGGAGTAGAAAGAAAAGGTAAGAAAAAAGACACTTCATTTTGTTTGTTCTGATTTTGCTTTTTGAAGGTTTGGGAGGGCATGGATAGAAAAGTGCGGAAGTTCTGGCAGGGGTTGAGGGAGGGGGAAATATATGATCAAAATGTGAAAGAAAAGAAAAATTCAAAAATTCTCATGCAGCAGAGACTCATGCTTTGCTTTGGGAAATCTAATTTGCCAAGCAGATTTGACAGTGTCTCAGCATGGTGCTTAGAACCCAAAGCCTGACTGTAAATTGTAACAATAGTCACTGCTTATGGACCAGCCCAATTTGACAACCAGCAAATGCTGCCTGAGTTATTTCAGGAAGATTGCAATCTTCTCCTTGGTAACCCATCAGTGTGTGTCTAATAAGTGTTCAGTAATGTTTAGGGAAACAAAGAAAAATTGCGTTTAGATATAAAACAAAATCAAAATAGAAAGAAAACTTATAGGTGGAAAATATGTTCCAGATACAATAACCTAAGTGTGAAAGTTCACATTTTCCACAACAGAAAAATCCCCTTTTAAAGGCATGGATAATTCTCAAGAAGACCATGTTTTTTATTATATGTTACCTTTACAAGTAACATCAGAGTATTTTAAGAGTAGATGGGCATTCATCACTCTCTCTTTGATGGAAGGTGTTGATACATTTTTGGTGGTAGCCTGGATACATTGTTCTCTAACTCCTTCAGAAGTTTTAGATGAAGCCTATTTGAACTTTGTGATTTATGGCCACTTAATTTCCCATATTTTTTCAATCAGGTCTTTGTTTTGATTTCTCTGACAGTTTTTACCTTCCTTCTCTGTACAAAGTAACTCCGGGGTAGAGAATTCTTTATGGTTGTAGAGACAAGGTCAGGCACAAAGCACCAGGCAGCCCCTGTGCATTCTTTGCAGTCTTCATTCTTGGCATAGTCTGATAGAGCCAAACTCTCTTTGGTGGGCTTCTCATTCCTGGTATGCTATCTCCTGATACACTATAGATTTCTTTACTATATTCATGGTGAACTAAAAAAGAACAAAATGAAACACACAAACAAACAAAAACAAAACAAGGAAAAAAAACCCAAAACTAAAGATCACTGTTGTATTCTCTGATGATTCCTCTCCATCTTTCCCAGCCTCTAACATCTGACCACCTTGCTTGCTTTCCTCAGTGTGCAAAATCCTGGCATTGAAAACCTTTGAGAAGCTTCTATTCACTTCTACATGTTTTATTTTCCTATCTTTCCCTTTGGGAATCTACCTAGATAATATCCTGAGGTTTTGCTTTGAATTTCTTTTGAAACATTTTGGTATCCAAATGTGTTTTCGTTATCAGAAAGGTGTCAGGGCAGATTGTTCCATGCTAAGGTTTCTAGGCCTCATTGACCTTTTCTGCTTTCTTAGTATTATATTTTTTCTTATTCATTATTTACTCTTGAGAAACAACATTGTATTTTACTGCATTACTTATCTGAGAAGAGTGTAACAAAGAATCAAAAGGAGTTTAAATGACCTATGTACTGAATTGAAACTTTTTGTCTCAACATTTTGGAAGCTGGTCATCTAAAACAAAGGTGTTCCCAGAGCTATATTCACTGTGAAGGCACCAGGAAAAAAATCTGTCTCAGCCCTCTCCTCCACTTTCTTATTATTCCCTGCCTGTAGCAGCCAAATTCTAATATTCACTCTGTGTGTATCTCTCTGCTCAAATAAGTAACAACAGCCTTATAAGATTGGACTTATTCATGACTCCTTAACTGACATTTCAAATCCTCATTGTTCTAAAAGAAGGTCTTGTTCTGATGCGCTGAGGCTAGTGTTTAAATAGATGGAGAATGATATCTAAGTCTTGCTCTTTTTTGTAAAAGGCTCAAGTTCCCTCCAAAAAAATTTAGGTGTAACTATTAACATCTGCACACACAGCCAGGTGTGTTCCTGTGAATCAAAGGTCCTTAGGAACTGTTGATAATGAAGCCTGTAAGGATAAATCAGCCAGAGTGACCCATGTAAGAGAAATGGATGGTGGTAAGGTGTTATCAATATCTAAGAAAATTTCCCTAAGAACGACAGCATGTGTGCTGGATTCAGTTTTGTTTTACATTAGAAGGTTATATATTTAGAGTCTTTTGACATATTTGTATAGTTTTCAGCTACAAAAGAAATCTGCTGGTTCTCCATGGTTACTTGCAAAAGAAGATATGTGGTAAAATAAAACAACTCAATCATATTTATTTAAACTGCAATAAGTGTAGATCAGGCACCAGTGCTGTTCGGTCTTTTCAATACCAGGCATTATTTTGATAATGTTTGGAAAAGTAAGAGATACATGTTTTATTTACATTGGATGGATAAACTATAGTTCCTATGCATAAGTGTTGGTAGATGACCCCAAAGTGATTGACACATGTTAATAAGAAACCCATGTTTCATTGTGATTGATTCATCACACTGAAATACAGTTCATAAGCTTTCCATTACAGCACAGAGAGATTATCGAAAGTGTGGGGCAAGAGTGAATGTTAGGGAGTGAAGAACTTCACGATGGTTATTTTGAAATGAATGGCACATTTGAAGAAGTGGCCTAGCCATAATGGCATTTGTACATTGCCGAATGTTATGGAGTTTGTCTTGCTACTTGGTAAATGTTTTGTTTTCACAAACTTCCCAGAGATGCTTACAATGGAGTCTCTCACTGTGGACCCATTAGTTTTAGAACAAAGATGATAAATTGCAAATCAACATTTTAACAGAGAATATTCCATTAAAGAATAATTTTTAATTACTCAAATCATCTTTTTCAGAGACTAAGAGACTTGACAGGGAGAAAGCAGAAGAGGTCAATGAGGCCTAGAAACCTCATTGTTTGTTTCTGAAGACTGTTCGTTTTAGGTTTATGCATCATAATTTTTTAATGTTATTAGTAACAATCACTTTGCTCTCTTGATCCCCTCGGTACTTGTTCCGTCTGTTACTAGGCCAATCATGCTTTTTCATTTGTCTGCAGTCTTGACTTGAGCTTTCACATGAGGATCTAAGAGGACTGTGGCCATCGCAGCTTCCTCATCTCAGAATTTCACAATTGTTCATGGCACGTAGTACATGTTCATAAAGTGTCTTCAAAAAATCATGAACACAATTTGTCACAGTATTTTAAGAATTTAACCAGATTACCTATCAAGCAATCTTTCTATTCAAACAGTTATTGGTTCATATCCAAGACAAATGAAATATTCCACAGGATGGACTCTGGCTATCTTTTCTACATAAGCTAACTAAAAGGAGATATATTATCTTTCTAAAAGGTCTACAGAAGATCAACTATACTGATAATAAAGTGAACTAAAAAAAATGAAGAGAGAACAGACAGAAAACAGTTCCCTCCCTCTGAACTGTATTTCTATTTGTAGTTTCTCATTTGTTGTCTGTTTCTCAGAACCAAGCATTACATAGGAATATAAAAATATTGCCATGTGTTCGCCTCCATTCTAGACCCAGATCATTCTCCCTGGCCAGGAATGGAAATACACAAGCTGACACATGTGTCTTAATGTGAACCAGACTCGATGGGGCTTTCACCACTGTACCCTGCCAGGCACTCGTCTTCCAGATAGTCCTTGTCTTTTGATGATCTCCCTATAAATTCTTTCTGCCTCTGAGTCTGAGCCCAACGCTGCTCCTTCTCCTTTTCCCCTTGACCTCCATTGGCTCTCATCTGCATTATGCAGCCTGACACAAGCTACTATGGTCTAATCTTGCCTTCTTTTTGCTGCATCTGTTTCATCATATAACCCGGATGACTGTTCTGTGAAGCACAAACTAGTAATTTGACCCTGCTCCTGATAGATAATTCAGTTTTATTTTTCTGACTCTGGGTCTTAACCTACTAACAGATACTCAAGACATACCAGTGCATGTCAGTGTCAGGGCATAGATCCACAACCTCTATCCCCAGATGTTCTGTAAGAGGCTCTGATTTTTATTTAGGAAGATGTGCTCCCCAGGGCAGCCTGCTACAGGCATGAACAGCTTCCTGTACATCAACCACATGGAAAGAAATACAGCATCTACAAGCGCAGTATTTCTCAGTTTCACAGATTTATAACAACGACCATTTCCATACAGCACAGCTGAACAAGTACAGAAGTAATTCCTTTGTACAGGCAGAATTTCTTTTTGCAGAAACAAGTTCTTCTATATTCTTTGTGATTTCTCCATAAGGATCTGATGGAAGAAGAGGGAGATAGACTGGGAGAGGATAAGAGCTCCACAGGAGACCAACAGAGACAAAAAACAACAAAACAAACAAACAAACAAACAAACAAACAAAACAAAACACACATGGGCCCAGGAGTCCTGAAGAGCCTAATGGTCAACCAAGGACCATGTGTGGAGAGGACCTACCCCCCCTGCTCAGATGTAGCCCACGGACAGCACAATCTCCACGTGGGTCTGCTTCTAAGCAGAGCAGGGGCTGTCTCTGACATGAACTCAGTTGCCTGCTCTTTGATCACCTCCCCCTGGTGGAAGCCTTAGGAGGCCCCAGAGAAAGAGGATCCAGACTGTCATGATGAGACCTGATAGGCTAGGGTCAGAGAGTAGGAGAGGAGGACCTCCCCTATCAGTGGACTCATGGAGGGATATAGAGGGAGAAGAGGGAGGGAAGATAGGACCGGGAGGAGATGAGGAAGGGGGCTTCAGCCAGGATACAAAGTGAATACATTGCAATAATTAATTATAATAAATAATTTTAAAAACATAGAGGTGAAATTGAAGGAATGTCTCACAAATTCCTGTACCAACCAGAGACCTACCCCATGGGAGAAAGGCAACCCCTGACATTATTCATCATACTTTCTTATGCTTGCAAATGGGAGCCTAGCATAGCTGTCCTCTGAGAGGCTCCACTCAGCAGCATATCGAAACAGATGCTGAGACTCACAGCAAAACACTTGGAAAGCAGGAAGCCTTGTGGAACAGTGGGGAGAAGGAACCGGAATGGACAAGAACTCAACAAGAAGACCAAAAGACTCAACTAACCAGGGCCTGGCTGGAATGAGGGGGACATGGAGAGACCGAAGCACCATGAACGAACTGAACCTAGTCTCCTACATACATGTAACAAATGGGCAGCCTAGTCCTTATTTGGAATTCCCCAGAAAGGGGAGCAGAGGCAGTCTCTGACATGAACTCTGTTGCCTGCTTTTTGATCACTTCCCCTTGCCTGGCTTCAGTGGAAGAGGATGTGGTCAGTTCTGATGAGACTTGATGAGCCGAAGTGGGTTGATGAGGGGGGAAAGAATTCCTTTGTCTGAGGAGAAGAGAAAGGTTCTGGGGGAGGAGAAGAGGGAGGAGGCTGTGACAGGTATAAAAGATAGATAAATAAATAAGTAACCAGATAGATAGGTAGATAAATAAATGAATGAATGAATAAATAAATAAATAAATAAATAAATAAATAAATAAATAAATAAATAAATTGTTACCAGGTGGTGGCACACATCTTTAATTCCAGCACTTGGGAGGCAGAGCTAGGTGGATATGAGTTTGGGGCCAGCCTGATCTACAGAGCAAGTTCTAGGACAACCAAAGCTACACAGAGAAACTCTATTGAAAATCCAAAATCAAAATAAAAATAAAAATAAAACAAACGAACGAAAAAGAACGTGTCTTGCTATATAACTCCAGTTTCCAGTTGGACTGGAACCCATGATAATCCTTCTAACGGAAACTTCTCAGTGTTGGTTATGGCAGACATGAATTATTAGGTTTCATAGTTTAATACTTTATGCAAATGGTTTATGTCCTAAGTCTTTTATGTTCGTGAAAAATATTTTTGTATATTTATTTATTTATTGTGTGTTCATGTGTGTGTGTGCTGGCATGTGTGAGGGAGATCAGAAAACGACTTTTGGGAACTAGTTTTTTCCTTTCCCTTTCTGAGAATAGGGACTGAATTCAGGTCCTCGGGCATGATGGAAAGCACCTTTACCTTCCTGCTAAGTAGACTTTTGGGTCCCTGAATTTGTGATATATACATTCCATTTAAACTTCCCAAGACCTGATTTGCTCAGTTCAATTTTAAAAAACCCAAGTCTTAGCCTCCTTACCTATGTGACTTATGCGTATTCATATTTCATTCAGTGGAAAATTTTTCATTTACTTCTTGTTGTGTGGAAACAACAATATTAAAACAAACATTTCCAGCTAAGAACAAGACTGTAAGGAGAGACATGCAGCCATGCATCTTTGCATAAAACCCTGCCACATCTGAGTCTCATTAGGACGAACTGTGGCCAGAAAAGTTTTTCTGTCTGATCCTCTCCTTTTTTCTGGGTTTGATTTCTAGTTTTTCTACTCATTAGCTCATGGCCTGAACTCATTGTCTGTAGCTCTTCACTTTTTTAGTTCTTCACATTTCAAAAGTTTTATATAGGATTCCTAAATCCCCAGTAAGTACCTTTAAAACCTAGTAAGCCTCCGCTGTGTTTCAAAAATTATAGTACGCACTAGCAGATAAGAAATTCATGACCAAAACACAAATATTACATAGTAGAATTCTATATTACATATACAGTTGCCAAAACAATTATTTCATAGATGGGATATTGACTTTCTTATATAAGGATAAATTCATCTGTTCTTCACACTGTCACCTTTAATCCTTAGAATCTGTCCCAGTTACCTGACTATAAAAATGTGTTACGTTGTAACATAGCTAATTGATACCTCAAACACACTTTGTACCTCATGTTCAAAATAGGCTTTCTTTCTCCCTTGCATAATGGCAGAAGGGGGGAAAAAAGAGTGGTCTCCTTTGAGTCAGACACTGTGCCCTTCCTCTTGTGGCTTACTGTACTACATTATCATAATATTTTGAACAAATTTCGTTAGCTTCCCCTGTGCATATCTGTCATCATGGATGGTTAAGAATTCCATTCCCAAATCCCCAGCTTTGACCAAGTTCAACAGAAATCTGCTAGCCCACATCCTATGGAAATCAGAACAGTGATGATTCAGAAAGCAACATTGCCAGTGAAAAAATAAATCTATGCTATAAATTCAAGAGTGTGGGGCTGGGGTTCAAGAGCCATGTGACTATGGGAGTACCCTGGGGCAAGAGTGAGGCAGGTCCAAACCAGAAAGAAAATTTCTTCTTGAGACAGCAGGAATAGGAAAACTTGCTCTCTAGCCCAAGACCTGCATGTTCCCACTCAATTAATCCTGCCTCCCACACCTTTGCCCACTGTAGAAATCAGATAGTTCTAGTCAGAGAAAGTCTTGTAGTCACAATCCAGTTAAACTTTCTCTCTCCTTTTAAGGTCACGTCTAGCAAGCACATGGAATTCTTCTTCAGGAAAATAAGGAACTCCTAGCACCTTGGCCTCCACCAATGATATACACTCACTGTGAAAGCCTCTACCCACTCCCTAAAGGTTGAAATAACCTTTGTTCTTCTCAAGTAAATGAGTTGTCTCACTGCGGCCTGCCTCTGGAGACAGCTCTGCTTGCACTCACTGAGACCCGAGGCTTTGCTCTGCCTCTCAGCCCACAGGTCTGATCACACCCTTTCTAAAGGAGCAGAGTAGGCATGACACATTTACTGAGTTATTTTTCTCTTCTTGCCGTTAATATGGTTAATAACAACACTGCTGTTGAAATACCAAACTTGCCATTATTGTACAATAGAGAAGAAAAAGGCAGAGTCAGTAGTGCTTCCTGATGTAACAAACAGAAAATAATTTTCATCGTTGTAAATTTTTTGAGATTCCTGTCTTTTTTAATGTATT
>CM053763.1:49067815-49083927 GCA_028658305.1 Pachyuromys duprasi | reverse complement strand
CCCTCATTCCCTCCCACCCTCCCCATCCCTCCCTCATCTTCTCCCCACCCCCTCCAAGTCCACAAACTGGGGAGGTCCTCCTCCCTTCCATCCAACCCAGATCATCTTGTCTCCTCAGGGCTGGCTGCAATGTCCTCCCCTGGGATCTAGCCAGACTGTTACTACCTAGCAGTATGGGGGAGGGTCAAAGAGCCAGTCATTGAATTCATGACAGAAACAGTCTCTGTTCCCCTTACTAGGGTTTTCAGTTGGACACCGAGCTACCATGGGCCACATCTGAGGGGGGTTCTAGGCCGTATCCATACATGGTCCTTGGTTGGAGAAACTGTCTCATATAAGATTCCTGTCTTTAAGCAACTGTTCAGCCCAGGAATACTTGTTTTTAGAGGAACTATCCGATAAGTCATAAATATATTTCAAGATATAACCAAATTATCAGCTTTTAACAAATATTAATTACTCTTTAAAAATACCAGGGTCAGATGTTAACTTTAAAAATAATTTACTCCAAAGAACTCTATTGCTTTTATCTTCTTTATAAATTTCTAAAGAAGACCATTTATTTTTCCTAAAAGGAGCAGAAACCACACAGAAAAACAAAGAAGGCAAACATTTAGCACATTTTTCGGGTTTGCTTGTATATTTTGGATCAAAATACACAAATATTGGCTGCCATAACAAGACCTGAACAGCATCGAGAGGAGAAAGCTCTTGGAGTTCTCATCCTTAAGGACAAAGAATTACAGGCAGCTAAACAATGTGGAGAGTAGGGGTG
The DNA here is from genome assembly GCA_028658305.1 of Pachyuromys duprasi. Classification (NCBI taxonomy): domain Eukaryota; kingdom Metazoa; phylum Chordata; class Mammalia; order Rodentia; family Muridae; genus Pachyuromys; species Pachyuromys duprasi. The sequence continues at coordinate 49,083,152 of CM053763.1, read as the reverse complement.
TAGTCTCCCCAGGCAAGAGGCCCGTGAGTGTTAGGCAATATTAATCGGTCAGCCTGAGATTATATCATGAAAGTTATACAAAATGGAATGGGGGGATTGTATTTAAACACACACACATATGTGTAACTATAACAATGAAGTATAAAAAAAGTAGAATTTGAGAGAGAGCGAGGAGAGCAAGGAGAGCTTGCAAGTGTGTAGAGAAAGGAAAAGAAAGGGAGAAATGTTGTAACTAGATTTTCATTTTCAAAAATGAGTAAATAAAAAATAAGCAAATGTGTTTAAGTACTAAGGATTTTAACAGAAAACCCTTAATTAGTTTTTATTTCTGTTTTGATTTGTTTCATTCTGTTTTAGACCTCAAGTTCCTGTGAAATCTGAAGTCATCTGTAGCTTACAGTGTTAACTTTGTATTCTGCTCTGTGCTTTTTTTCTCACCTGCTCCATGACTAGAAACCACTGTGTTTTCATCCCACCCTTCTCTCCTCCCTCAAATGCACTCGCGCGTGCGCGCGCGCACACACACACACACACACACACACACACACACACACACACACAAGCTCTTAAGTGAAACCATATAACGTTTTCTTCTTTTACGTCTGGCTCATTTTAATTAGCATGGCAGCACAGTACCTTGGCTAAACGAAACTGGAACAGCCTCTACACAGCCTAAAGCTCAGTGAGATGCAGTGTATATTAATTTTTTTCTTCTGAAGCAATCACTTTATCACATGTGCTTCTCATAACACAGTTGATATTATTTATATGTACATTAATTTTTACTTTAAGAAAACATGAAAAGTGACAATAATGAGTATGAGCAGCTACTTTGTTAAAGGAATGTCTTTTGAAGTATTTGAGCAGAGACTGAAATGATATCAAAGAATAAATTCTTGAAGAATACCGTTCTGGTCAGAGGGAGATTCTCAGTTTATACACAAGTTCTCACACTTCAAAATAGATAAGGGCCAGAAAGAATAATATTAGCTTTGTTGGAGACCTTAATCCAGATCCATGATTACATTGCAAAAGAACATCATTGGAAAAGGGACACCATCCAACAACTGAAGGATACTTTTGTAAAAGTTTGGAGATAGTGTATCAGTTTTTTATTGAAAATGTACACAATATACTCTGATTACAGTCCCTCTTCCTTATCTTCTCCCTGCTCCTCCTCACCTCCTCATCCATACAACTTTATGCCCTACCCCCTCTTTCTCTTAGAAATCAAACAAACAGGAAAACATGGGATTACAAAAAAAAACCTGAAAAATACCAGCAACACACACACACATACACACATAAGCATGCACACACAGTACTAAGAGAAGCACAATATCAGAAACTATAATATGCATGGAAAATACCTGTAAATTTTTTCAAAAAAATCTTTAAAACTATCATTGAGTTTGCATCAAATTATTCAGCAAATTTTGAGAGACAGTTTGCTGTGAGTTTCTGTGTTTCAGTAATATCATTCTAGTAATATCAGAATATATAAACATACATATATTGATTTCCCAAAGAGGAGCTGAACGATGGCACCAACAATGGATGTGTTAAAGTGGGTAGGAAAATGACCATGAGGTCTCAACCCTAGGCAAAGAACTACAGGCACCTGAGAAAAGCTGTGAGAAGAAGACGTGTTCCTCCCCAGAGGAAAGTCCGACTGGTCATCCAGTGTCAATGGCCAGCCCTGAAAACATACACTCAAGGAATAATATAGAGATTGAACAGGTTATTTTAGGAATATAGATGAACTTATGTATATATATATATATATATATTCATACAATAACATTGGTGATAAAAAGAGGCCATGAGATCAAAGGAGAGTGGGAAAGGTTATATGGAATGGTTTGTAGGGAGAAAAATGAAAGGAGAAATGTAGCAATTAAATTATAATGTCAATCGTAAATTGATAAAGTGTGAGGAGTCACTCTTTTATTCAACATATAAATATGGTATATATTACTCACTTATTAGATATTCAGTAGCTGTCTTGGTTATGAATAGACCTGAGGTACTACAATGCTTGTGTTCAAGTAACCTTTAATGACTATTTTTAATAAGTATACAAAGAAGCAAACCTCCTCCTCACATTCTCATGTACACAAATCTTAAGTAGCTTTTATTTTATTAACAACAGCTCCAAGTAATAAGACTTCTGCCACAGACATTTTGTATTACTATAGTATTAAAAGTACCCCATTTGTTGTTACTGTATTATTATAAGATTCTTAAAATAAATTAATTGTTATTGTAGGTATGCATAGGGACAAAACAAGTAACTGAGTTTGGTGTTATTAGCAATTTCCTGCTTCAGACTTATCTCATGGCTAAGGAGGGACTACTCTGTACGTATAAAGCATGTAAAAGTATAAACAATACATATTCAGGTTACAGTTTTGATACTCTTGGATACTGTCCTTTAATTGTTATATTTGAATTGTTTGCATATAATGTGATTATTGGTGTAGCTGGTTGGTTTGTTTGTTTTTTTAAGTTAGCAGATGCATGTGGATGATTAGGAAGACAAACAGTAGAGATTCTTAATCCACCCCAGGGAATGTTCAGAGAATCTACTAATTATTAAGTTATTGATCAATGTAAAATTACTGAAATTCTCAGGCAAAATATGTGAAGCATAATAGAGTTAGAAATGAATAGGAGAGAAAAGTCTGCAGAAATGCTGAAGTAAAAAGTCATTTACTTAACTATCAAGGGTTTGGGAAAATTTCTGGATTTTTAGAATTTCAGTAGGAAGGCCTCTGATTTAGATGGCTAGAACAAGATTAGGAAATACTGAGAAGAACCAGGTGGCATATTCAGTATATATAGGTCAATAAGATACCAGGGGACAACAGTTGATTATTCTTTCAGGCTCCTTTGAGCTGCTGTTTAGATGAGGAAAGCACCTAGTAGGGCCGCCTAAGTAAAATATCATTTTATTTACTGATAGCTTTTTTAAAGATATATTTTATTTTTAATTTCATTAATTACAGTTTATTCACTTTGTGTGCCAGCTGTAGCTCCCTCTCTCTTCCCCTCCCAACCCCACCCTCCCTTCCTCTTCTCCACCCATGCCCCTCCCCAAGTCCACTGACAAGGGAGGTCCTCTTCCCCTTCCACCTGATCCTAGTCTATCAGATCTCTGGCTGCATTGTCTTCCTGTGTGGCCTGCTAAGGCTGCTCTTTCATCAGGGGGAAGTGATCAAAGAGCCAGCCACTGAGTTCTTGTCAGAGACAGTCCTGTTCCCATTACTAGGGAGCCCACTTGGACACTGAGCCGCCATGAGCTACATCTGTGCAGGGGTTCTAGGTTATCTCCATGGATGGTCCCTAATACCTGGAGGGGGCAGGAGCTCCACAAGGAGAGCAACAGAACCAAAAAAAAAAAATGTAGATACAGGAGTGTTTTCTGAGACTGAGACTGATAGCTTTTCAGCCTGATACTTCAAATTTCAAAATTCTTCTCTTGACATTTGCCCAATGATGTTAATCGTGATTTTACATATGAAAAAGTGAATAATGCTACCAAATTATATTTGTATGTAAGACAAGATCCAGAAATTTGAAAATCAGGGGAGAAGACACACTTAGGAAGTGCACAACATGAAGACTGAGTGTGCTGTTTAAATGTGTATGAAACATTACAGAGAGAGCATAAGAAAAAAAATAGTTGGAAGATCAGGTCTCACAAAGGATATTAATATTTAAGAAAAGCCCACGAGTAGAGAAAATTAAGGCTGGGTGTGATTCTGCATGCTTCCAACCCCAGCACCTGAAAGGGCAGTAGAACTCTTACTTGATTGAATTGAGCTACTACATAGTGAGTTCACAGCCCACCTGGATTAAAGAGTGAAGGCCCCCTCCACCACTGGAAAAAAAAAAAGACATGCATTCAGTAATCCATTCAATAATGTGATTTCCCATCACTAGAAAATAAGTCAGCCACATCAGAGTTGTATGTAGTTCAAGTTTACTTAACTTTCTAACACAAATTGTCATTCCAAGTAAAACCAAAACACTGAATACAAATTTGGGGTGTTGGGTTGGTGGTCCTTGAGTACTCTGTAAAAGTGTATTAGAACATTTTAATTATATTTTTCAATTAATTACATATTTAAACAAATCCCTATTTTTTCTTGAGCGTGACAAAGAATCAATAAATGCTACAAGAAAATGTCTCATAAATAAAGCTCCAAAGACCATTTAGGCATAGCAGGATACAGGAAGTCATATAATATAATCAAATATGATATACTTTGTCCCCCCTGTCTCTTCTCTGCTGAGTTTTACTCTGGGATGATTTCAAGCTCAGGAAATTCGTCTCCTTGCCACTATCAGATAGTCTGAATTACACTAATATTTAAAAACGCCAGAGGAAAGTGCATAGTATCCCTTTCTCAAGATGTGTATCAATCTTTGAAAAGCACAGTAACCAGACTTTTTCATTCACATGTACCATGAAATTGAGAAAAGGCAGCCAACTTGCTGCAGACTCTACCAGGTGAGAGAAGAAAACAGCCTTTCCTAAATGAAAAGAACGCCAAGAAGATAAAACCAACAGATACCGCACAACAGGCTCATGTTTTTACTAAATGGCCCAAGAGTTTTATACAATATACATAAATATATATGTGTATGTGTACATATATATGGAAGTTTGATGTCCTTCCATTCCTTATTGTTGTTTAAAAAGATCATAGTAAAATTAAAAATAATTAACTGCTAATATAATGTCCCTTCATCATACATGCATAGATTTAAAGACCCAAAGAAGGGTTTGGATTATGTAGCTTCAGAAATATTAACTATTTATTTAACCTGTGCTGTGGGAGTACTCTAAAGCTACCTCAAATAACTGCATGCCTTGTTCTTTTCCTGGAAACCCCTGAATCTTACGAGGGGCAGTCTTTTCTCTACAAACACATAATTTAATCTTTCTGAACTTATACATTCAGATTGAAAGGTTAGAATACCATAAAATATCAGGAAATTAGCTCAGGAAAGACAGCCCAAACTGAGACACCTGTAGAAGTAGAGAGTATGATCATTATGCCTATGGAATACCAACTTAAAGCACAAATAAACATAATCTGGTTCAGCATTTAAATATTTTTCTAAAAGCATTTGAATTCATCATGGAAAGACAACTTTCCATACTCCAGCTAAAGCTATTCACGTTTTTAAAATATTTGCATACAATCATTTTTGGCTCATTTTTCTGGCAGTTGGATAATCTGAGAACCAGGCACTAATATTATTGAGTGAAAGCCTACCTTCTACATGATGGGTGAATCATCCAGACAGAGAGCAGCATGGCACAGCCTTCATTTCCTTTTAAAATTTAATAATAAATTAACTTACTTAACTAGTTTTAGCATTTTAGTGTGTATATTTTAATATTATGTGGTAGTATAGTAGGTTACATAAAGAAATTTTCATGCATTACTTTAAGAATGCTCCCTTCTGCCGTATCCTTATTTTTTTCACTTACATATGTCACTTTCTTTGATTTAGGACTACTCATTTTGTCACATATGTTTTTTTGAAAAATGTGTATAGTTATATGTAATCATATACTGATCATTATATAGATATAATCATATATAAATGCTTTTATGAATCTGCTCAAAACTGTGGTTCACAGAGTCACAAATAAGAGAAGAAAATGTACTATCCGCTTTCCTGAAATTGACACAAATTTGTTCTTTGAGAGTGAAAGAAAAATCCTATTTCATATACATGTGATATACATATATGATATGTGTTTGTATCCATTTCTCTACTGATGAGTACCCAAATTGATCCTATAACTTCCCTGCTTGTGAATTGCGGTATACAATAATCATTGATATGAAAATGCCTCTGTAAAAACGTGGCTCAAATTTCGTTGAATAAATTCCCAGAAGTTGTAGAGTTAGGTCATATGACAGAATTATTTTCTTTTGAGGAATCTCATACTGATATAACCAACTTGTCCCAGCAATATTTGTTGAAAATGATGTCTTTTTTTTTCAAATAATTGTCTGTATTATTTTTTAAAAATCAGATGGGTAAAAAAATAGCTGTGCAGGTGTCTATCTACAGTTTCTATTCTATTTCACTGGCCTACATGCCTGTGTTTATGCCCACACTATGCTCTTTTTGTTGCATGTGGTGTAGCTAACATGAAATCAGATGTAGTGATACATCAGTCATAATTGTTTTTGTTCAGGTTTACTTTGGTTCTCTGGATTATTCTTTTGTTTCCACTTTAATGTTGGGTTTGTTTTTATTTCTGAGTGTAAAAGTTTATCTTTTATTTGCCAAATATAATTGTCATCTCAGAGGCTTACTGCCTTTGTCTGCTAACCTAGGCCTTGTCTTGGAAGGTTCTTACCTCTGTACAATCTAATCTAGGCCTACAATGTTTTCAGCCTCTGAGAGTTACTGCTGAATCAACCCTTTCTAACTTTTTCTGAACTCTGACTGGCTGGTTCAACTCAGCTGTTCTGGCTCAAACTCCCTTCCAAACTGACCGATTCAAACTGGTCTCTCATCCTCTAACTGAATTGCTCTACTTGGCCTCAATCTAGCTCTAGTAATCTGTTCCAATCTTCTGGCTCCTACTCATTCTCTGGCTCATTCTGTCTTCACCTCTGTGTAGGTTGTTCTCTCTTCTATATACCTCTGTAAAACTCTGTCTGTAAAAATGTCTCCTCTCTCTCCCTCTGCCCTGCGCTCTCTTAAGTCACCTCTCTGTTCTAGTGAGAGTTGGACATATTTTATTCTGTCAAATCTTTCTCTGATTCACCACTTTGCCTCCCAATTAGACATTGTGTTCAAACAAGGCAGCTTCCTTCTACAATCTTACACTGTTGGGATTAAAGGTGTATACTACCGGTGAGCTTCTTTTCCAGTCAGATAATACTATAATCTACAGTGTATCTACATTCCAGCTGGATCACATAGATATAGAAGGTCTTTAGATGTGATTCCTTTCCAGAACAGCCATGTGGGTATTTAGATGAGATGATGACTTCTGTATTATTTTTTTGATAGTATGGTCATTTATAACAAAATTGCTATTATTTTATTTATCTGTCAGTGAATGTTCTGTGAGCATTTATATTGGTCAAACACTATTTCTAACCTGAAGGCAAAATAAAAGTATATACCACATTGGATTTACAGTCAAATATACACTCAAGATTTTATGGAGGGAAAAAAGCAACAAAAGAGGCCCTCTAAGCCTAAATATTGGAAGGTTGATTTGAAAAGCAGAGCAGATTAGAGAGGAATATCAGGGGAAACACTTTGATTCAAACTTAAGTTAGCCTGTTATACAATCAAGTAGAGGCATGAAGGCCATAGTGATATATAAATATCTCAGTCCAAGGAAAAGGATATAATAGGCAAGGTACACTGGGAAATCAGAAGCATATACATAGCAGATAAAGCTATGTGACAGTGAGTCTATGTACAGAAATTGAAGATAAAGAGGTTGTTTCTCCAGTGAGAGTCATGAGATTGTCATTGTTTACAGATATTGAAGTGAAACAGTTACAATGATTGCAAAGAGTAGCTCTTATTTGTAGGAACACTTAAGTATTTCACATTAAAGAAAGAACAGTTACTAGAAGTCAAATGGAAAAAAAAAAACAATAATTGGTTCAAAGGGCATCCCCATAAAGAAAAGTAAAACATTAGAGAGGTCATTTAAAATGAGGATTCAGTTGGTCTCCTTTTGGAGCTCCTATCCCCTCCATCAAGGGCCATGCATGGAGAGGACCTAAACCCCCTGCTCAGAAGTAGCCCATAGACTCATTCTCCAGGTGGAATCCCTAGTAAGGAGAGCAGAGGCTTTCTCTGGCATGAACTCAGTGGCAGGCTCTCTGATCACCTCCTCCATGGTCAGTGCAGCCTTGCCAGGCTACAGAGGAAGATGATGCAGCCAGTCCTGATGAGACTTGATAGGCTAGGGTCAGATGGAAGGGGAGGAGGACCTACCTTTTCAGTGAACTAGGGAAGGGGCATAGGAGGAAAAGAGGGTAGGATGGGGAGGAGACAAGGGAGGGGGCCACAGCCTGGACACAAAGAGAATAAATTGTAATAAATAATAATAATCAATAAAACACAAAGAATAAAAAATAATAAAATGAGGATTGAGAGAGAGCTTCTGAAACATGTCCATATGATCTAAGAAGGATCCAAGAGAGGGGGTAAAAGTGCTTAAGCCAGAGCGAAAGTGTAGGGTGCAAAGCTTTGAAGGTTTTAATTGATAGGATCTAGCAGAACTGTGCAGGTGTTTGCTGACGATATGAGCAGTGACATTTTTATCCACAGGAACAGGAAGCAACGCCTGCTCTGTAAGTATAGACACAAGTGGTCTTGTAGATTTGCCTCTGTTCTATCAGTAAGCTGAAGCCTGAGTGTGACTGACAGTTGGACAAACATGTTGACAATTTGGAGAGAGAGGAAAATGTGTGAAGTAGTCTATGAAACTGTGAGGGATACTACCAGAGAATTTGAGAGGTAGAGGATTATGAGGTTGTATGGCATTATGAAATAACTACGAGCCTCTGAATGATAATATCACATAAATTGGGCTACAGCCTTGGCTATGACTTAACATAGTTGCATGGTTTTGATTGAATGGTGAGTGAGTAATAGAAAGCTTTATGCCTTACTAGAGCATAAAATGGGTGAGTGAGATTTTAGAAAAGTTCTAGTATTTTCACCTGATTATTGTTTAAAATATCAGCATATTTGAAAGAAAATATTAAGAGCAAAATATGTGGGATAAAAACATTGTGTTCCTACTCCTTTGCTGATGGGAATGTAAATTTATACACTCATCATATATGCTCACTTATAAGTGGTTATTAGACATATAATGTCGGATAAATATGCTAAAATCTGTACACCTAACGAAACTAATCAAGGAGGAGGACTGTGGATAAGATACTCAATCTTCATTCAGAAGGGCAAACTGGGCAGACATCAGAAGAGGGAGAAAACAGGGAATAGGACAGGAGCTCATTACAGAGGGTCTCTGAAAGACTCTATTCAGCAGGGTATCAAAACATATACGGAGACTAATAGCCAAACTTTGGACAGAGTGAAGGGAATCTTATGAAAGAAGGGAGAGATAGAAAGACCTGGAGGGGCAGGAGCTCCACAAGAAGAGCAACAGAACCAATAATCTGGGCACAGGGGTCTTTTCTGAGACTGATATTCCAAACAAGAACCATGCATGGAGATAACTTAGAACCCCTGCACAGGAGTAGCCCATGGCAGCTCAGTTTCCAAAAGGGTACCCCAGTAATAGGAACAGAGACAATCTCTGAAATGAACTCGTGGCCTGGGTCTTTGATCACCTCCACTTGATAGGGGAGCAGCCTTACCAGTCCACAGAGGCAGATAATGCAGACAGTCCCGATGAGACCTGATAGACTAGGGTCTGATGGAAGGGGAGGAAGTCCTCCTCTATCTTTGGATTGGGAAGGGGCATAGGAGAAGAAGAGGGAGGGAGAGTGGGATTGGGAGGGGATTGGGGGAGAGCTACAGCTGGGATACAAAGTGAATAAACTGTAACTAATTAAAATAAAATTTTAAAAAATGATAACTGTTCGAGAAACATATTTAAGACACTGTTTTGAACAAATGTAGAAATATACTAAAACGTCATTTGCTGCTCTATTAAAATGTACAATGTTTCACTGTCTCAAAAACTAAACAAAAAATAAATTGTGCCATTGGTACACATTATAATATGAAAAGGAGATTAATATGAATGAGTGGACATTATGAGTCAATCAATGTATTGCAACAAGAAGAAACAGACTGCTAAGATGGTTCCTCATATAAAGTGCTTGCTAACAAGTCTGATGATCTGAGTGCAGTCCCTGAGAACTACATCCCAGAAGGATAAGTCATGCAAGTTATCCTCGGGAACTTTAGAGACACACTGTGTCACACATGCTCTATGCACACACACACATAAAAAGTAAGTGAATAAGGAAAGAAAGAAAGAAAGAAAGAAAGAAAGAAAGAAAGAAAGAAAGAAAGAAAGAAAGAAAGAAAGGAAAAAGAAAGATACCTTGTAGACTTAACAGAAGAATAAAGACTTTTGTTGTTGTTTATGTTGTTGTTTTTGCAGTAAATTGAAAGCGATTAGAGGCTGGAATGAAATGTAGGATGGCAGGTTTTCAAAATGGGAAAGCCAGAAATTTGTTTTCAAGAACTGGACTTGAAGAAACCTTATGAAAAACTCATTATGCATAACCAGAGTTAGAATTATCACAACATTTTTTAAAGTTATTTATTTTTATATTAATCACAGGTTATATATTTTGTATCCCAAACATAGCCCTTCCCTCATTCCCTCCCACTCTCCTCATCCCTCCCTCATCTTCTCCCTGCATCCCTCCAAGTCCACTGACAGGGGAGGACCTCACCCCCTTCCATCTGACCCTAGCTTATCATGTCTCTTCAGGGCTGGCTGCAATGTCCTCTTCTGGGATCTTGTTAGGCTGCTCCTCCCTCGGGGGGGGGGGGGGCAGTCAACAAGCCAGCCATTGAGTTCATGACCCAAACAGTCCCTGTTCCCATTACTAGGGTACCCAGTTGGGTACTGAGCTACCATGGGCCACATTCAGGCAGGGTTTATAGTTTGTATCCATACACGGTCCTTAGTTGGAGAAACAGTCTCATAGAAGACCCCTGTGCCCGGATCTATTTGGTCTTTGTGGAGCTCTTGTCCTCACCAAATCTTACTAATTCCCCCCCTTTTTTATATGATTCCCTGCACTCTGGTGATGGATTGGTTATGAGTCTTAATATCAGCTTTGATTCATTGTTAGTTAGAGTCTTTCAGAGGCCTCTGTGGTAGGCTCCTGTCCTGTTGCTTGTTTTCTCCTACATTCAATGTCCATCCCTTTTGACCATGTAAGCTAGGATTGATCATCCCAACCTGGGTCCTCCTTCCTGCTTATCTTCTCTAGGTGTATAAATTTCAGCATGTCCATCCTATCCCATAGGTCTATATAAGTGAGTATATACCAAGTGTTTCTTTCTGCTTTTGGGATACCACACTCAGGATGATCATTTCTAGTTCCCACTATTTGCCTGCAAATTTCATGATTTCCTCATTTTTAATTGCTGAGTAGTATTCCATTGTGTAAAAGTACCACAATTTCTGTATCCATTTCTCCACCGAGGGACATCTGGGTTGTTTCCAGGTTCTGGCTATTACAGATAAAGCTGCTACAAACATGGTTGAGCAAATGTCCTTGTTGTGTACTTGAGCAACTTTTGGATATATGCCTAAGAGTGATATAGCTGGGTCTTAGGAATCACTATTCCTAATTGTCTAAGAAAGCGCCAAATTGATTTCCAGAATGGTTGTACCAGTTTGCAATCCCACCAGCAATGGAGGAGAGTTCCTCTTTCTCCACAGCCTCTCCAGCATGTGTTGTCACTAGAGTTTTTGATCTTAGCCATTCTAACAGGTGTAAGGTAAAATCTCAAGGTCGTTTTGATTTGTATCTCCCTGATGTCTAAGGACTTTGAGCATTTCTTTAAGTATTTTTCTGCCATTTTACACTCCTCTACAGAGAGTTCTCTTTTAAGCTCCATACCCCGTTTTTTAATTGGATTACTTGATTTGTTGCTTTTTAACTTCTTGAGTTCTTTATATATACAGGATATTAGCCCTCTGTCAGATGTAGGATTGGTAGATTCTTTCCCAGTCTGTAGGCTGTCGTTTGGTTTTGATGATAGTGTCTTTTGCTTTACAAAGCTTTTCAGTTTCATGAAGTCCCATTTATTTATTGTTGATCTTAGAGCCTGTGCTGTTGGTGTTCTGCTCAGGAAGTAGTCTCCTGTGCCAATGAGTTCTAGGGTCTTCCCTACTTTTTCTTCTAACCGGTTTAGTGTGTCTGGTTTTATGTTGAGGTCTTTGATTCAGTTGGACTTAGTTTTGTGCAGGATGATAAATATGGATCTATTTTCATTTTTCTGCATATAGAAATCCATTTGGACCAGCACCATTTTTGAAGATGCTGTCTTTTTTCCATTGAATGGTTTTGGCTTCTTTGTCAAAAATCAAGTTTCCATAGGTGTGTGGGTTTATTTCTGGGTCTTCTATTTGGTTCCATTGATGCACTATTCTATTTCTATGCCAATACCATGCAGTTTTTATTACTATTGCTCTGTACTCCAGCTTGAGGTCAGGGATGGAGATACCTCCAGATGACCTGTTGTTGTACAGGATCGTTTTGGAGATTCTGGGGTTTTTGTTTCTCCATATGAAGTTGAGAATTTTTCTTTTAAGGTCTGTAAAGAATTGTGTTGGTACATTGATGGGAATTGCATTGAATTTGTAGATTGCTTTTGGCAGTATGGTCATTTTCACTATGTTAATCCTACCAATCCAAGAGCATAGGAGGTTTTTCCATCTTCTGAAATCTTCTAAAATTTCTTTTACCAGAGATTTGAAGTTTTTCTCAAACAAGTCTTTCACTTGCTTGGTTAGAGTCCCCCCAAGGTACTTTATTTTATTAGTGGCTATTGTGAAGGGTGTTGTTTCCCTAATTTCTTTCTCGGCCCTTTTGTCTTTGGTGTACAGGAGGGCTTCTGATTTTTTTTTTTTTTGATTTGATCCACTTTCCTGAAGGTGTTCATCAGTTGAAGCTGTTCTCTGCTTGAATTTTTGGGGTCACTCATGTATATTATCATACTGTCTGCAAATAGTGATACTTTGACTTTTTATTTTCCAATTTGTATCCCTTTGATCTCCTTTAATTTTCTTATTGCTCTAGCTAGTCCTTCAAGTACTATGTTGAAGATATTTGGAGACAATGGGCAGCCTTGCCTTGTCCCTGATTTCAGTGAGATTGATTTAAGTTTCTCGCCATTGAGTTTGATGTTGGCTATAGGCTTGCTGTATATTGTCTTTACTATGTTTAGGTATGTGCCTTGTATCCCTGATCTCTCCAAAACTTTAAAAATAAATGGATATTGGATTTTGTAGAATGCTTTTCGCCATCTAGGGAGATGATCATGTGGTTTTTCTCCTTACGTTTGTTTATATGGTGGATCACATTGAAGGATTTGCTTATATTGAACCACCCTTGCATGCCTGGGATGAAGCCTACTTGGTCATGGTGGATGATATCTTTTATGTGTTCTTGGATTCGGTTTGCGAGTATTGTATTGAGTATTTTTGCATCAATGTTCATAAGAGAGATAGGTCTGAAGTTCCCTTTTTTTGTTGGGTTTTTGTGTGGGTTTAGGTATCAAGGTGACTGTGGCTTCATAGAAAGAGTACAGTAATTTTCCTTCTATTTATATTTTGTGGAATAGTTTAGAGAGAATTGGTGTTAGGACTTCTTTGAAGGTCTGGTAGAATTCTGCACTAAAACCATCTGGCCCAGGGCTTTTTTTGGTAGGGAGGCTGTTGATGATTGCTTTTATTTCTTTGGGGGATATAGGTCTATTCAATCTTTCTACCTGATCTTGACTTAATTTAGGTAGATGGAATCTATCAAGAAAACTGTCCATTTCATTTAGATTTTCAAATTTTGTGGCATATAGGTTTTGGTAGTAAGACCTAATTATTGTTTGGATTTCCTCAATGTCTGTTGTTATGTCCCCCTTTTCATTTCTGTTTTTGCTGATTTGGACCATTTCTCTCTGCCTTTTTGTTAATTTGGCTAGCGGATTGTCTATCTTGTTGATTTTCTCAGAGAACCAGCTCTTGGTTTCATTGATTCTTTGAATTGTTTTATTTATTTCTAATTGATTGATTTCAGCCCTGAGTTTGATTATTTCCAGCCGTCTGCTCCTCTTGGGTGTATCTACTTCTTTTTTTCCTAGGGCTTTCAGTTGGGCCATTAAGTTGCTTATATGGGATATTTCAAATTTGTTCTTGAAGGCAATTAGTGCTATGAACTTTCCTCTTAGCACTGCCTTCATTGTGTCCCATAAGTTTGGGTATGTTGTGCTTTCATTTTCATTGAATTCTAGGAAGTCTTTAATTTCTTTCTTAATTTCTTCCCTAACCAAGCTGTCCTTGAGTAGCAAGTTGTTCATTTTCCAAGTATATTCAGGCTTTTTGCTGTTCCTATTGTTGTTGAGGTCCAGCTTTAGACTGTGATGGTCAGAAAGGATACAAGGGATTATTTCAATTTTCTTGTATCTGCTGAGACTTGATTTGTGACCCACTATGTGGTCTATTTTGGAGAAGGTTCCATGAGGTGCTGAAAAGAAGGTATACTCTTTTGATCTAGGGTGAAAAGTTCTGTAGACATCTATTAGGTCCATTTGATTTAGGGCCTCTGTAAGTGCCCTTGTTTACCTCTTTTGCTTCTGAAAGGTTGATCTGTCCCTTGGTGAGAGTGGAGTGTTGAAGTCTCTCACTATTAGGTTGTTGGGATCAATTTGTGATTTTAGCTTTAACAATGTTTCTTTTACAAATGTGGGTGGTCTTTTATTTGGGGCATAGATGTTCAAATTTGTGATGTCCTCCTGTTGGAATTTTCCTTTGATGAGAAAGAAGTGCCCCTCCTTGATTAGTTTTGGTTGAAAGTCTATTTTATTAGATACTAGGATTGCTACCCCAGCTTGTTTTCTGGGTCCATTTGCTTGAAACACATTTTTCCAGTCCTTTACTCTGAGGTAGTGTTTATCTTTGTTGCATAGGTATGTTTCTTGGATGCAACAGAATGTTGGATGTTGTTTCTGCAACCATTTTGTTAGTGATGTTGATAGATAATAGTGACCAATGACTGTTAGTTCCTTTTATTGTGGATTTGGTAGTCTTAATATTATTCATTGCTTTTTTTCCCCTTTTTGTTGGGAAGTTATCTGAATCCTATATTTTCTTTGGTGTAGTTGCTTTCATTGGATTGGAGTTTTCCTTCTAGAATCTTCTGTAGGGCTGGGTTGCTTAAATTTTGTTTTGTTATTGAATATTTTGTTTTTTTTCCATCTATGTTGATTGAAAGCTTTTCTGGGTATAGTAGTCTTGGTTGGCATCTGTGATCCTTTAAAGACTGCATGACCTCTGCCCAGGCCTTTCTGGCTTTCATAGTTTCTGATGAGAAGTCTGGTGTGATTCTGATCGGTTTACCTTCAAATGTTACTTGACCCTTTTCCCTTGCTGCCTTTAATATTTTTTCTTTGTTTTGTAGGTTTAGTGTTTTGACTATGATGTGACGAGAGGTATTTCTTTTCTGGTCTAGTCTATTTGGTGTTCTGTAGGCTTCTTGTATGTTTATGGACATTTCTTTTTTTAAGTTGGGAAATTTTTCTTCTATGATTTTCTTAAAAATATTTTCCG
>CM053763.1:48931227-49067315 GCA_028658305.1 Pachyuromys duprasi | reverse complement strand
ACTTGACCCTTTTCCCTTGCTGCCTTTAATATTTTTTCTTTGTTTTGTAGGTTTAGTGTTTTGACTATGATGTGACGAGAGGTATTTCTTTTCTGGTCTAGTCTATTTGGTGTTCTGTAGGCTTCTTGTATGTTTATGGACATTTCTTTTTTTAAGTTGGGAAATTTTTCTTCTATGATTTTCTTAAAAATATTTTCCGTTCCTTGAAGCCTGGAGTTTTCTTTTTCATCTATTCCTATTATTATTAAGTTTCATCTTTTCATGGAGTCCTTGATTTCTTGGATATGTTTTGTTTGGGACTTTTCCAGTTTTATTTTTTCCTTGAGTGAGTAATCCATTTCAGCAAGTGTATCTTCCGCTCCCAAGATTCTCTCTTCCATCTCTTGTATTCTATTGGTGATGCTTACCTTTGTGGTCCATGATCTTTTCTCTAAGTTCTCCAGTTCCAGATTTTTCTCTGTTTGTGTTTTCTTTATAGACACTAATTCTGTTTTCATACTTTGTACCATTTCCATCATCTGATTTAATGTAGCCCCTATTTTTTGTTTGTTTCCTCTCTATGCGTTTTTAATTGTTCCTCTATGTGGGCAGTTAAATTCTTCTGTATTTCTTTGAGGGCCTTGTTCATTTCCTCCTTTTGTTCCTCTCGTAACTGCATAAGCATAGCTCTAATATTATTTTCCTGTGTCTCCACTGAATTAAAATCTCCATTGCTTTTGGGTGTGTCTGGTGGTGCCATGGTGTCCTGATTTTTGTTGGGTGAGTTCTTACCGAGACCTCTGGACATTTGTTTATATATGCTCAAGTTGCTATTTGTTCCTGGAAGCTCAACTTCAGACTGTAACTTTCAGTCTCTGATGTCTGCAGTAGTCTTCAAGAAGATCAGGGAGTTTTCCAGTGGTTTGATAGTGTTTGTTGTTGCTCAGTTGTCCCTGTGGGAAGAAAGGTTGCTGGTGCAATTTCGTTGTTGGGGAGAGGGAGTAAGTATGTGTGTGTGTGTGTGTGTGTGTGTGTGTGTGTGTGTGTGCGTGCGCGTGCGCACTGGGAAGGTGTCTTAAAGGGGAGTGCTAGGGGAATATATAAGGTTGAGCTATGGGGTTTGGGAGCAAGCTCAGGAGGGGATGAGGGCGCTAGCATATTTAGCAAGCACAGACTGCAGGCAAGCACCTGCACAGCTTTCCTGGATTCCCAGTGTTCTTCACACTGTGGCAGGTTCTGCAGGCTGGACTCTGAGGTCAGTGGGTGAAGCTGCGGTCGCTTCCTTCTGAGCTAGGGGCTGTGCACCCCAGTCTGGGATGGTATCAGGGGACACCTTAGTGTGTCCTTGTCTGGGGTGGAGGCTGGCTGCACTGCACCGTAGCGGGGCGCCTGTTCTGTTCAGGGATAGCATATTTGTGCCCACTGTTTCTCCCAGGTCTGGCCTGGTATCTGAGGTGTCTCAGTCTGGACCGGAAACTGTGTGTCCTGTGGTGACTGGCAGGCTGCAAGAGGCTGCACGTTCAGGTCAGAGCTAACAGGTATGTGCCCCCCCCCCCCCATTTCTCCCAGGTCTGGAGTGGTATCAGTCTGGACCGGGAACTCTGTGTCCCTGTCAAAGATCGGGGCTGGCAAGGTGGCGGGAGGCTGCACAGTCAGATCAGGGTTAGCCAATGTGGGCAGCTGATGCACCCAGACTGGAATGGTCTCTAGGGTGCCACAGCCTGGCCAGGAGACTGTGTGTTTCCAGGTCCAGGCGGCTGGCAGCACTGAGGCAAACTGTGCCTTCTGATCATGGCTGTGCAGCTGGTTGCCTGGAATTTTTCCTGGGATTAACTGGGTGTCTCTAGGACTTTCCCACTTGATTTCCTCACCGTAGGTATTCTGCTCACCTGGCAATCACAAATGCTGATGTTTTAGGTCCCAAATTTCAGTCTCCTGGTCTTTGCGCCGACACTGCTGTCCTACTCCTCAGTCACAGTGTCCTCCCGGGGCCGCCATCTTTGAGTTGATCTCTTATCCCAACTTTTATCACCAATGCTTTTATCTCAGCACTAACACTTACTCAGGTAGTACCAGGTAATCATATGTGCACAATATGGCTATGATGGTAGAGAAAACATTTCGAAGTTCCTAGAGGGCACGAGGCAAAATTTTACAAGGGAGGGTAAGGAATTGGAACTTCTCAGTCTTGTTTGTTTTTCTTTGTATTTTCAAGCAAGGTCTCATGTGCCCCCACTGGTTTCAGATCAATGTAGCCGAGGAAGCCCCTGACCTACAGGTCTTTCTTTCTCTACATCTGGATGCTGGGGTGAGCGATGTGTTCTACCACATGCGTTTTTTCAGTAGGGGAGATCGAGCCAAAAGCCTGTGAATAGTAGGGAAGTACTATATCAACAAAACTCTACTTGTACCTTCTCACAGTCTGAAATAATTTCAAATCAACTAAAGGCCAGATACATTGTTCAATATCATAATAACCACTGTGTGCCACTGTGGCTGGGCAATATTTATTATCATGATTAAAGTTCATTAAAAAATTACTCAGCAAGATTCTATGACATTGAATTGATAATAGATCTGACAATTGTTGTTTAAATATATGAGCTATTTTTCTTAAATAATGTTGAAAATATTAGCTGAAATGGAAATTTTCTGTGTCAATAATTTCACGTTCATGATTAATTTTCTTTAAAAGCTATAAACACTGCTTCAAATAGTCATCTCAACTCTTATTTAAAGCGATCCAGAGAAAATAGAAGCTTATTTTCACAACCTGTTTTTGATATAATTTGGACATAGATGGCTCAGTCAAGAGCATTCATGCATAATAATTGTATTTAGTGGTATCTTTTAATATTAATAATGTTAATATGAATAAATCACACAATTATTTTTAAAGGAACTTGGTTATTTTGGAAAGTAATCCACTATTAAAATATAACATCTTGAAAGAGTTAGGCCAAACTTGTGTGTTTGTATGCATATATATGTGTGTATGAATACACACACACACACATATATATGCACACATTATACAAATATATTATATATATAACTTAGAAAACTCATATACATATATAAGGTAATCTTTGATTAAATATTGCTTCTCAATAATTTACATACTATTACAATGATATATTGAAGAGCTGTGAGACTCTGGGGCTTATTTACCAGCCAGTGTGACTGAAACAATGATATCCAGGTTCGGTGTGAGATTCTGCCTCTGAAACAATGGGGGAGGATTGTTGAGACAGCCATCAAAACAACAATGTCTGTCCAGACACCAAATTAACACATGCAACAGAGAGAGAGAGAGAGGAGAGAGAGAGAGACAGAGACAGAGACAGAGACAGAGAGACAGAGAGACAGAGAGACAGAGAGAGAGAAGGAGGGAGGGAGAAGAAGAGAGAAAGGGAGAGAAGGAGAGAAAGAGGGAGGGCAGAAGACAAAGAAAGAAAGGGAGAGATGAGGGAGGGAGGGAAGTAGGAAGGAAGACAAAGAGAGACAGAGGGGGAGAGAAATACACACAAAATTTAGCATTTAGTAAATATTTCTCTTATATAAAACATAAGGCACATGTGTGGGAGTTACACCTGAAAAGACAGACATTATGTAGACCTTTGAATTAGTGTTTCGAACTAGGCTGTGAAGTTGTGCTGATCACTACTGCAGCCATGCACAATACTTGATCATTAAAAATGACTAACAGAGGGAGACAATGCAGCTAGTCCTGATGAGACCTGATAGGCTAAGGTCAGATGGAGGGGGAGGAGGACCTCCCCTATCTGTGGACTTGGAGAGGGGCATGGGAGGAGATGAAAGAGGGTAGGATTGGGAGGGAAGGATGCTACAGCTGGGATACTGAGTGAATAAGCTGTAATTAATATAAAAAATAACAATTTAAAAATAGCTAAGGGTCCATGCTGATACTCTGAGGACTCAGCCTGATGCCAGTGGATCATAATTCCCTGGCCAATAAGATCTGGTCTCAGAAACAAAAACAAACACAGTAAGTTTATTACCATTAAATAAATTAATGTGGCAAATTATTGTAGTAATAAAATAATTATTTGCTCAATAACTTTATATAATCAAAGGCTACTTTTTTGTGGACAACAGCAGTTACAGAATTTTTGTTGTCATGGATTATTTTATTGGAAACTTGGATCTAAAGCATAGACAAGCTTTTTCTGTAAGGAACCAGACAGTAAACCCTTTAGGCTTTTCAAATTAAATGGTCTGTATAGAAACCTTTCCCCTGCTGTTGTACTATCCACAACCATTACAGACGGCTCTAAGTATGGTTGTATCGTAATGTACTACAAAAATAGAGACCCAAAGTGGTGAACCATATTTGCTATGGAATCTGTATTTACTTTCTTCTGTGGCTTCAATTACTTTATAGAAATAAGATCTTTTTATCCAAAAACATCTGTTATCCAGAAATATTTTTCATGTATAGAATTCAAGTAAAAGATATTTTCTAAGATAAAATATTAATATAATGGATTAGATTGTAATAACATAAAACTGTTTTGTTTATAACATTAAGATAATATATGAATATAATTGTTGTTTTCCATTTACCTGTATTTTTGTTTGTTTTGTTTTTAAATTTAATTTTATTTTTATTTAATTTTTATAAATTACAGTTTATTCACTTTGTAGCCCAGTTTTAGCCCCTCCCTCACCCCCTCACAATCCCATAAATAGTGGCTTTTCTTCTTCCTTCCCATCATTTCTCTTTTGAAGCAGGGGCTTAATATGTTGCCCTAGCTGGCCTGGAACTTTCTATGGAGACAAGGCTGGCTTTGAACTCTCAGAGGTACAGCTTGCTTCTGCTTCTGGGATTAAAGTGCTGGTACTAAAGGTGTACACCACTATACCCACCCCATTTACCTGTCTTATTTTACTCAAGTTATTTTAAAAGATGTATCGTGTATTGTTCAAAGACATTTTTAAAGTTGTCTATAGAAAAGCAATATAGCGTTTTCCTTCATCTGTATGAATGGCCTGGGCCCAGGGGGGCCTGCGGAGACTGATACTCCAACCAAGGACCTTGCATGGAGAGGACGTAGACCCCCTGTTCAGAGGAATCCCATAGGCTGCTCAGTTTCCTAGTGGGTTCCCTTATAAGAAGGACAGGGGCTGTCTCTGACACGAACTCAGTGACCTGTTCTTTGTTCATCTCCCCACAGTGGGTGCAGCCTTTCCAGGCCACAGGGAAAGATGATGCAGCCAGCCTTAGTGAGACCTGATAGGGTAGGGTCAGATAGAAGGGGAGGAGGTGTTCCTCTATCAGTGGACTAGGGAATGGGCATAGGGGGGAAAGATAGAGGGTGGGTGGGACAGGGAGACAAGGGAGGGGGCTGCAATGGGGGTACAAAGTGAACAAATTATAGTAAATAAATTAATTCAAAAAAGAAAAACAATATGGCACATGTTAAAATATATGTCTCTGTTGTTCAGATATTGTAAATTGTTGTGTTGAAATTAGGAACTGTCTTCTTCAGAAAGCTGGATGTTTATAAGCAGCTGTAGTGGTGGAACTGGAAAGTTATGCAGTCAGTGTTTCAGGGGGAACTGGCTTTCTCCCAGCATGCCTTACTGGTTGGTGTCAATTAACAGAACACAGAATACTGAGCCCATCCAATGCCCTGTAATTTTCAGGACTTTATAGTGGGTTTTGTGGTATATATGGGGTAAGACTCTTTCCATAAGTTTAAGCTGTTTCTTTCATCTTTCCCTCTGTCTAAAAATAGAGGCTACTTTTATTTTTCTGCACTGACTTAATTTTTTAGAAATATGATTTGCCTGATTTAAGACAAAGACATGACATACCATATATGTTTATTAAATTGAGACAGGGTCTAGATCAGGCTGACATCAATCTCAGAAATCTTGTGATTTTTTTTTCCTGACTCTTGAAGGAGATGGAAATGTTTTTCTATTATTGACTGCATGTAGGAAACATGAATTCAAGAAATTCTTACCTCAAGATTGCAGTAGAATTTCTAGTATCAAAGGAAGAAAAACAAGAAATGCCCTTTATCTGTTGTGTCTACGTTTTAGGAAAAACATTGCTGGGCAAAGGTCTGTGTCCGATGGGAGGCCATCTCCAGCACAGGCTCTTGATTTTAGATAAGCCATTTATTTGTGGAAATGGGGTACACAAGAATCGTAGGGGCTGTTTGGTGGCTCGGTGGTGCACGGGAGCAATTTATGGACTATGAGGGAAAAGGTAAGCATGGGGGATGAAACTTGGAAACGTCATTAAGTCAAGAAACAGCAAGTGACTCAACTAGTGATGGCGCTGCCAGCACGTGGGATGACATCAGAGGCGGAGGACACGAGAGTCATGACTAAAGCTGCAGGCAATGCGGACTGATTTTGAAGTTTACTGACAGTTTATACACACACATATATATATATATTTTTTTTTCAAAATATGGGATAAGATAGATTCTACTGAAAATAGGTTTTAAATTATCTGGCACAGTTTTGTTGTGTGGCTAAGAAGGTATTACATTTCAGTTAAAATATCTGTGCCGGAGGACAGAGCTCCAGCACCAGTTTATTGGTAGGTTCTTTAGCTAACTACATCACGACCCTTTGATTCAGGCAGTTCGAGGGCATATTATTCTAAAACATGACATGTTTGGCGTTTGAGGGAATAACAGAATCGTAACACAGAAAAAGGAAGGAAATGCCCTGAAATAAGTTTGTCTTTCTCTGAAAATAGTTTTAATGTCACTATTCAACAGGACTTTTTTTTTAAGATTTATTTATTTTATGTCTATGAGTGTTCTATCTGCATTTACACCTGCCAGAAGAGGGAACCAGTTCACATTATAGATGGTTATGGGCCACCATGTGGTTGCTGGGAATTGAACTCATAACCTTTGGAAGAGCAAACAGTGTTCTTAACCACTGAGCCATCTTTCCAGCCCCCTCAACAGGACTTTTTATATATCTAGAGAGAGGGAACATTTTCTCTAAAAAGATATAAATACTCCAAAAAGGATATAAGTGGACATAGTTTGCTGAGTTCCCTACAATTTATGACCATTCTTTTGTGGTCTTTTCTAAAAACCGTGGTTTTCTATGAATACCCACAACTATCAGGCTTCATTGTGATTGACCTGCCAATGATCTTATACGGTGTAACCTTTTTTTATCTTCCTTCTACATTGTGAATATGATTGGCCATGAAACTCTAACTTTAATTTCCTGAATGGATGAGAAAGTGAGTACAGACTGATTTTACATCTTGTGTAACCCAGTATTTGAGCAAAGTGTTGTAGATGATGGGATTTTCAGCTTCAGTCTAGTCCTTTATCATACAATAATGTGCTTTCTCTACAGGAGTAGTCTACAGCTAATGGGCTCCAGGAGAATACATGTCATCTGTTTGGCTTCCAGGTTTATAGGCTGGGAACAGTACGCAAATCCACAGAGGAAGGAAAGGACACTGTTAAGAGGCTCTTAAAGACTCTTCATGCACATGAAAAGGAAAGCTGTCACTCTCTTTATATGAGCAATGAAATAAGAAGATTTTATAGTGTTTGTTTGAGATGTGTGCAGGCCAAAATTCTTGAATTAAGAGAGATTAGGTTCTGAGGAGAGAAGATACTGAGTTAGGGTTCTATTTGTCATTTTGTAATTTAAAATGCATGTTTGGAGATCCTATCAACATTCTCAACTAAACTTTATGCTTGAGGCCTACAGAGAATAGTGATGGAGAGGATGACATAGTCAGTTGGAAGGGAGATCTGTGCACATGGTTAGCCATGGCTGCTCCAAATCTCTGGAAAGAATCAGGAGTGTCAAGTGAAGCTGTATGCTTCTGCCTTGGTCTATATGAAGATATGTGAAATCTCATTCATAGTTTGCATTTCTGTGAGGCAATTTGGCACAGAAATATTTATTTTTTTTACTGAAAGTTTCACTGCTTATCTATGGTCAATGATTTTGTAAAAGTCATCAAGTGGTGAACCATTTTGTCCTGAATATTGGATAGAGTCACAACTGATGTAAGTTTGTGAAATTGTATGAAATAATGAGTTTGTTTTTAACCAAAGAAGAACAAAATATGAAGGAGGAAAAGAAACACAAACCGAAGAGAATATCTGAGAATCAGAGGTTAAATGTTAAATGCTAAGTTGAGATATATATTGCTGTGTACATGGAAGGATTGGTTCATAAGAAAGCCTGAGCTATGTCACAGAAAGTAGTTCCTTTTTATGACATGCATGTACCTGCATGTTGTGTATGTGGATAGAGACCAGAGATAGGTGGCTGGAAGCATCATCTTATTGCTCTTCATCACCCTCCCCACTGGAGAAAATCTCTTTACCGAACTTGGAACTATCCATTTCAGATTGACTTCCCAGAAAGTCAGTGGAATCTGTCTGCCTTTGCTAGTCAGTGCTAGGGTTTCAGATATTTTTAAGTATGTCCTGCCTGATTTGTACATGGGTGCTACGTATTTGAAATCAGGTTCTCATGCTTGCATTGCAAGCACTTTGACCACTGGGCCATCTCTCCAGTGCCATTTTACTCGTATTTAATGACAAAGATGAAGTTTTATTTCCTTTTTTTTTAACTTCTCTTTCTTTAATCTAATTAAATAGCTATTTTTGTCTTTGATTGTTTTTTCAATATTTTCCACAAAATTCTACATTTTCATTGAATCATTATAATCAAATTCAATGGTACACTTACTAAGTTACATAACCTTGAGAATATTACTTTAATCTAATTTGGCAGTGAAAGACATCAGCACAAAGCAAATCCGTATTTGATTCTTCTAATAAATATTTATTGACTGTCATCGCTAGTAGGCCAAAAATGTGCTAAATGCTAGAAGTGAATTACAAGCAAGACATACTTTTTAGCCAAGCTAAAAAGATAGATAGAGTATGTTTAAAGAGACCTAACATTTTATTTAGATAACCAACTCCTCCAAACTGTAAGATTGGGTGAAGATCTCTGTCCTAGGATGACCCAACTAGGTTTTTGTCTTTCCCTAAAACTTGAAGTGAGTGGTATAATAGACAATTGAGACTGTTGACCATCATTTTGGAATAAACATTGACTGCAGCACTGTGAAATAATGAAGCCTTAAACAGAGAATCAGATGCCAAACACATTCATTCAGAGAATGAGAAGGAAGTACATGGTTCTCTGCCTTAACATAGTTAGTCCATTTGGGCTGCTGTAGAAAGCAGTGTAAATTTTATAAAGAGTAGAAATTCACTTCTCATATTCTAGAGATTTTAAGTGTGAGCTCATCAGGGTGCTTGCCTGGTAAGGTTTCTGTAAGGAGCATAGTAACTTCTCACTGTATGATTATACAGCTGAGGATCAGAAAGGTTCCCTACAACCATAGTCATAGCCGTAGTAATTGCAATGAGAACCTTAAATCATGTTACATGCATCTCTCCAAAACCCCACCTTCTAATACCATCTTGGAGAAGGTCTTAAGATGTCAATATATAAATTTGGAGGACACACACTTATTTGCCGTGAAACTCTCATAAAAATTAGCTGTTACCTCCGTGATGAAGGTCTATGAGATTATCTCCTACCTTCATTTATGAACATACACTTCTAAAAATGAAGGAAAAAAGTAAAAACAACAGAAAAGCAAAACAAAACAAAAATATGATTTCAAGCCCCTAATTATGCTAGACACCTTTAAAAGTACTGTGTTGTGTAATTCAATTATCAAGATACAAATGAACCTATTAGCCAATTATTGTTATTAGTTCAAGTTTTTTGGGAAGAAAAAGAATCAAAATACAGAGAGCTTAAGTAGCTTAATAAAGGCCGTATTTTGTGGTATGAAAGATTTATGGACTTGTCTCTTCAAATATATGTGTATGGGTGAGAACAATATCTTGACTTGCTTGTGGTTTTGAGATTAAAAATCCCAGCAAGATTGAGACTGCCTCTCCTTGTTAATAAAAAACAATTTGGCACTCAAAAAACAAACCAAACATGCATAAAATGGCCAACAAAGGAGCAAAGGAAAAGAGTGTGCTAAGAAATCAGGAAAAATTAAAGGCCAAGGAAAATGTCATGGGTTGAAGAGAAGTTTAAATGGGTTTTAAGTAATAGAAAATTCAAACAGAGATGGAAGAAAGATTTGCTGAATGCTAGCCTAGGTGAGCCACAGGGAGCTCTAGGGTCCAAGAGAGACCCTGTCAGACAGCAACAAAATTGAACACTTTTGTCTTCCTCTGGCCTTCATAAGAAAGCAGTCACCATGCACATGCATTTGTAGACATACATGAACACACATAGAATACTTTATTTTTTATTTTATGTGTATGCGTGTTTTGTGAGCTTGTGTATTTATGCACCACATGCATGCCTATAGCCCAGGCATGCTGATCCACCTCTGCAGTGCTACACAATGTTTATTGAAGAGATTTGATTTCATGTTTATATCAATTCAGTAACTGCCTCAAAAAGAATAAGAGAAGACTATTCTTCTTTCCCTGCATTACCACACTAAAACACTGTTAAAAATTCTTGGAAGTGAGCAATTTAGGGTATCTTCTCCTGAATTTGAAAAAAAAAATATGGGTTTATGAATTTATATCTGAATTTCAATTATTTTGAGCCTCCTTTAAAAAAATATTTGAGTGAGTTTACACTTTTGAGCTGGACCTTGGCCACAGAATTGCAACTAGCCTAGAAGTGTCGTCCTTCAGCTTCAGGCTCTCAAGTGCCGCCATTGAAAGTATGCCCCATCAAGCCTTATTGGGTGCCATACTCCCCACTAGAGACTCATGCTTCATTAAAAATATAGAGCAGTCATGTGAAATTATAGCAAACATTAGCCCTGAGTTTAAACAGATGAAAAGATAAGCAGAAGATGACTGAGAAAATCAGAGAAAGGAACACAATATAATATGATCCATGCAACACAGATATATGTATGCAGTTCTGTGAGAATGAGGAAGGGTTGCCACATGACATTTTGAAATGTGACTATAGAAAATTTTACTATGGGAAAGGATTGGTAATTTTTAGATTTAAAAGCAGCATGGAAAAAATACGCAAAAGGCGCAGTTTTGTGAAGGTACTTACAGTATTTAAAAGTTTTGACATAGATTTTATGTGTCAGGTGTACTCGTATTTTGAAAGCCATTTTAAGGATCCTATGGAGTTGTATTATGGGATGTTCTAATGCTGATAGAGACAATGGTGAAATCCATGAGAAAATCTACTTTGGTGACTGTTAATCACCATCAGTGATACATTCACATTACAGACTAAGGAAAGAAAGTGGGAATTAATACAGAAGAAAGGCTGACGTGTGGATTTATGGTGACAGAAAAATTGGTAAATGTTAAGGAATACTATTTCTTGAATAAAGGGATTAGTAAAAGGTGGAATGGTGCAAATCCACAGGATGAAAGGCCTAGAACCTGGAGTAATAGTAGAAAACCAAAGCTGCCACAAACAGAAGTCAAAGTTTAGTGCTAATTAACAGACATGCTGCCTAAATTATGGTAAACATGTGATATATTTGTTTGTTTGCCTTTCTGTTGAATTTTTAAAAAATCAATTCTTAGAGAATTTCAAACGAGATCACACACATCATTTCACACCTCTTCCCAGAACCCCTTCCAGGTCTACTCTCTCCACCCTCACATAAACAAACAAAAAAAGCACCCCTCCTGTGTCAGTGTGGGTAGCCCTGGTTAAGCCTCATGAGTCACAAAGTAAAAACCAAAACCAAAACCAAGACCAAGACCAAACAGAACTTTTAAACTAGTCTGGGAACTTGAGAACATCTTTTCTTGGTCTCTTTTCTTTCATTTGTTTTGTCCTGTTCTAATGTGTTTTGTTTTGCTCTGAATTATTACATTTCATTTTTTTCTCCCCTAGAAGCTGTTTTTTTTTTCTAACAAGAGGCCAAAGAGGGATGGATCCATATGGGAAAGAATTGTGAAGGAACTGGGAGAACAAGAGAGAGAGGAAAACAGAATAAGGATACAATGATTGAAAAAAAACCCAACCTATGTTCAATCAAAGAATGTCAATAAAATTAGCATTTTTAATAGTAGCCAGTAAAATAGCTATTTTAATTACTTGTTGCTTCCACTTGAACATCTTGTTCTTTGTCCATGATGTTGCTCTTCAAAGCAAGCAGTTCTCCAAATTTTCACTGGAGTTCACACTTTGGCTAAAGGCAGCAAAGCCTCAGTGTCAATGACTCTTCTTAAAATTTCCCCCATGTAACCCAACAATTTCATTTTCTAAGTTTTTATTTGTTTCAACCATTTTGAATTTCAGTCTTTACAAACCAAATTGTTCTCATGGCCATACTTATCGAGCATGGTTTTGAAGTAAAACTGGAAAGTATACTTGAGAACAATTTACCAAAGCTCATGTCAAATATAAGGAAGATGGACCATTGCAGCGCCATGGCTTTTCCTGGAGCACACTACTGTCATTTCAATAGGATTGAAAGGAATAGAGTACTCAGGCAGGTTTGATAGTTGGATCAGACTATCAATCAAGGGATGAATAAAGAATTGGCCTTATAGCTGAGCTACTTTCCAGGTCTCTGAACACTACAAATTGTCATGCACAGATACTCATATTGAGAAGATGGGGGAAGGTAGTTCTCAGGGAGAGACACATTATACACTGCATAAAAGCTGACTGAGAATGACGATACCCATCTCATTGCAAGTTTATGGATACCCAGTGACAAAAATATAGGGTGGGGGTTGCAACAGAGATTGAGACGATTACGGAAACTAAATGGAAAACTACAACATTTCTATATGATCACAAGCATGTGAGTATCCCTAACCAGCAGTAAAAATCAAACCTAAATGGCTTTATTTGCCCATCACCAATGAGGTGCTCAAGTTAACACACATTTAATAACATCCAGCTGTTAACCATTGCCCTGCAAACATTGCCCACCAACACCTGCTGGGAGAAAGTTTTTATTGTCTTTAATTAACAATATTATCTTTTCATCCCCATTCCTCAAATAAACATGCCATCGCATGACAACTCATTTTATCAAGAGTTTATAGCATTCATAAATAGATATACTTTGATCTGGCAAATCCCCTACCTCTAATAAAAGTTCACATTCATTTTTATTAAGCACCCCAGTGGCATAGCTTTTTATTAGTACCGTGAAATAAAAATCTGGGCATCATTTAGGTTCAAGCTCATTTCTATAAGTGAGGGAAAGTGCAGGACTTAACAAGTGTATGAAAATTATAAGAGATTAATAGTATCTAGGGCTCGCTTAAGGCATCTGTGATTGTACAAAGACCATAAAGTTCTATGCCTAATAATTCAAAATTATTCCCATTTCTCTCCTTCTATCTTTTCCATCAAATATGTGCCAAGAAAGAGGACCATTCAGTTCTCACTCAGAAATTCTGGTCATGTAATCGTAAGAAGTTTTCTTTCTTTTATTTATATTTTTTATACTGAAAGAGAAGTTTAATCATTTATTATTTTTTAGGAATAAATTATATTTTTTACACTGAAAGAACTTCATGGAAGGTGATTGAGTAAACTGTTATATTTCAGGCAATGTTAATTTATTTAATTATCTTGTTTTGCCAAATAATTTTGTTAGAGACTATTTCTTGGTATTTCTAAGGAGTTTTCCTGTTGGATGCTCAGAGGAGAAAGGTAGTATGAGAAGTGCTGAAAGTGTCACTCTAAGGAAAGAGATTTTTCTCCCTTTTTTGTCTCAGTAGAAGTCATATGAGAGTGTGAGGAGAATGTCTAACTAACAAGGGGAGTTTAATGCCTCACTGGCATATTTTTAAAAGTAGCTTCAAATTTTATACTAAAACAGATGATTGACTACAGAAATTCAGTGTTCTTCTTGGGTTCACAGTCAGTGATGAGAAAGATCTTTAATATTGTTTGTTGGTACTTGTAATCCTCTGGCTCCATTTACTGTGATAGTAGACTATAAAACCTGAATAAGTGTCTGGTATCTCACTTTAAAGCACATCTCTGAAACACAGCCCTCATAGCTCACCTTCTTTTATTATCCCTAAAGAAGAAGGAACTATTCTAATTCTAAGACCTACTGAGAATGGCAGCATTGGTCTCTTCCCTGAGTCCTATCAGACGGCAAGGCAGAAAACCACAGAATTTGAGGCCTGCCTTGGCTACCAATAAAGTGAATTGTGTACTAACCTGGGCTGCAGGGTGAGAGACTGTTTCAAAGCAAAAGAAAATTGGAAATAAGGAAAAAGTCAGAAAACTCTGCCATACCCTAAAAGGAAAAACAGACAGATAGATCACGGTCTACTAAAGCTAAAATATAAACTAAAATTTGTGTTAGTATAAACAATCATATGAACAAATGTACATATTTTTATGTGTTGAAATGCAGTATGTCACTTGTTTCTAAATTGCATTGCATAAAAATATTGCAAAACATTTAGAATGATTTTTAAGGACTTGAAATTCCCCTTTCAAAAATTAATCTTCATTAATATTTATAAAAATTGTCTTCTCGGGTATGGAATTTCTGGAGCCCCGAAATTGTGACTATTTTTAGCAAAATAACCTGAAATAGATCCTACATAACTTTATCTTACCTGATTACCACTGTTGATATAAAGATAGGAATGTCCCAATGATTAGAGACTAATGGCTAAAATTAAGGCAGAAACGCGAGGTCCTGATTTACATAGTGTTCAATTAGTGCATGCTCAGTGCTATTGAGAACTATGGAAGTATGCTGTACATATGAAATACATTACAGACTGGGTCGCTGTCAGTGCTCCTTCCGGGTTGGCGGGAACCATTAATGCAGTCCATCAACTCGCCAGCAGACCGTTACTTGCTCCACTGTGTTCCCTGTGGACTGGCTTTGCTCACTTCGAGCATATTGGTTTAATAAGGAGAGTTATTTCCCAAAGCCTGAGTTATCTGAGGCCCGGGAAGAAGCACTTCAGAACCTGACAAATTGCTTTCTATAGTAAATTGTTTTGGAGATCATGGTGTAAAATGTTTATCTGGCCTCATTTACATAAAAACATCCAGCACAGCATTTCACAGATTAACCCAAATTTGATACAACACTGAATGATAGATGTCTAAATTCTTCCATTTACAGGATTCCAGATGTGTTTTTTATGTTGCTTGATTTACTTTCTGATTAGTTGCTCGAACTTAAGACATCTGTTGCCATTGTGCAGTAGAGAATGTTTTAATGGTATTACTAAATTCCACGCATCTATCAGTGCCTAATCATGTGTCTAATGTGGAAACAACTCCCGGGTTGGCTTCTCCACACAGATGTGAAACGCTAGACTGCTGAGCATGAGGTTCTTCAAGAGAAACAGCATTTATGGAAAGCAATTTCTTACTATCTGAATTTAGGTAGAAAAGAACAGGCTAAATTTGTTCAAAAATACTTCATAAAGTCTCATGTTTTCGTATGAGACTGTGGTAGCAACTGTTGTCTATGGCTGTACTGTGTGTTGCAGAAGGGTGATTCTATTATTGATCTCCCTGCTAGATCTTCCTGTTTTCCTGGAAGCTTGGGAAAAATAGCATGTCCACTGTCTTACAACAAATTAAGGTGGAACTAACACAAATCAGACTGATTAGGAAGATATCTATCTAACTATCCCCAAATAAACCACACAGGCTCTTCATTATTATTACATCATCCAGCCTTTATGGAATGCATGTCTGCTGAGGAATGTTAGAGGGCCTTCAGCCAATCCAGGCCAACTCTCTTTACTACTGGTAGGAGATGAAGTGATGAGAGGAAGAGCAGCCAGCAACACGGTACATTTCAAATATTCATATAGCGTTACAATTCAGAATAGTTTCAGCAATGTGTCGCCAGGTGATTTTATTTTACATATGTGGAGAACTCCGCTCAGATGTTTTCCATACATTCCAAAGTCCTTAAGCCATTAGAGCTGGAATGTTCTCTGTCCTTGGGCCCATCGTGTTAAAAGGAAGAAGCGAAAGCATTTTCTCTGGGTTATGATTTTCTGTTAGACATCCAGTAGTAAGTGATCCTGTACTGGTCACAATCTTGTGGGAGGAGTTAAAGAGAGAACTCCAATGCTAAATTGCTCTGACTTCCATACAGAGAAACTGCCATTCACCTCTGAAAGACTCTAACCATCAGGGTATGGCAGGAGATACTGAGACTCAGCCAAACTTTGGGCAGAGTGCAGGGAAGGAGGAGATAGAAAGACCTGGAGGGGACAGGAACTCCACAAGGAGAACAACTGAATCAAAATACCTGGGCACAAAGAGACCTGCAGAGAATGATACTCCAACCAAGGACCATGCATGGAGAGGACCTAGAACTCCTGCTCAAAGGAAGCCCATAGGCTGCTCAGTTTTCAAGTGGGTTCCCTAGTGAGGGGATCATGAACTGTCTCTGGCATGAACTCAATGGCCTGCTCTTTGATCACCTCCCCTGGATTGCTGCAGGCTTGCCAGGCCACAGAGGAAGATGATGTAGGCAGTCTCGATGAAACCTGATATGCTAGGATCAGATAGAAGGGGAAGAGGTCCCCTATCAGTGGACTAGAGGTGGGGCACAGGGGTAAAAGAGAGAGGATAGGTGGGACTGGGAAGAGATGAGGGGGGAGGCTACAGCTGGGATACAAAGTGAATAAACTGTAATAAATAATAATAAGTAAAATGTGGAAAAATAGAATGAACTCAGATAGGATCTTCTGCTTAAAATAGAGGAAATGGTGAAAGAAACATGGGTGAATCTTTGAAGTAGAACAACATTCAAGCTCTAGCTCCACCTTACCACAGTAGTGAATCTTGTGCTAGTCAGCTTATGTGCACCTGTTTCTTTATGAAATATGAAGATGATGATGACTTCTTGGCAGAAACTGAGATTAGAATCGAGTGATGTATTTCATATTTTCTGGCATGCAGTCCACAAGTAAGAACACAATAACCCTTAGTTATGATTATTTTATTTGTTACTGTACAATGATTTTAGGGTGCTGGGAATTAAACTCAGAGCATTGTGTGTGGTTTGGTCCTCAGACCTACATCCCTAGAACTGTGTTAGTATCACATCTAATTATTATGTATAGTGATCATTTCAGAAAAAAATCCGTTAAAAAACCAAACAAAAAACAAAAAAACCCAAAAAGAATAAATTAAAATACATGCTTGCGTTTGCTGAATGCATTACTCAACATTGATTATGCTCAAATAAAATATGTAACATCACACTTTGTCACATATTTATGAAAAAATATAAATACCATCTCACTATCCCAGCTGTGGAATATATTTTGTGTCTATTTTATCCAGAAAGGAGAGAGTGGTTATGGCCTAATAGAAGTACAATTTATAGAAATATCATTAAATTCATCTAAAGTGCACATGCAAGTACAAGCACTAGTTCTTGTTTGGAATTACAAAGTAAACAACATGTCTACTTCATCTCCAGTCAAGACACCTAAGGTTTGTTTTAAAATAAAAAGAAATACAATTAGAAAGGCTCATTTTAGGGCATGTTTCTGCTTAGTGTCTGAAACTTCATGCTTATCACATTCCTACCAACAGCTCCCACGCTCAGCACAGTGGCTGGACTGTGTCACAAAGGCATAGATCTTTATCAAAGCAAGGTGGCTTGCACATAGGCTTTAAAAATTGTACCTAACCTGTGATTGATATAAAAATAAATTAATTAAAAGAACATACTCACAAAAAATATTGTTGCTGATAATGGTTTGTGCTGTTTGTTTTTAATGGGACAGCATGCCATTATCAAACATCCCTGAAATTCTGTTTTCTTGGAAAAGACAGCATAGTTATTGAGCATATATAAGCAGTCTTTGAGACAGTAAAACAAAAGCAATAAGCACAATGTGCTGAGGGAAAAAATCAAGAGGTTGTAGGAAAAGAAGGAAATGTGGTAACAGTGGAAGAATGTGTGTGGCAGTTCAACAAACCATCTACAGAACCGGTTTTGAATGTCATCAAAAGCTGAACAGGCTAGCAATCAAATAATTAAAGTGTGTGCCCATGTGCAGATGAGTGTGTGTGTGTGTCTGTGTGTGTGTCTGTGTGTGTGTGTGTTACTGAAAATGCAACCCAGGGCTTTTTGCAGGGTCTGCAAGCATTCTATTGCTATGTGTTGTTTCAGCCTTGTATATATTTTTGAAACAAAATCTCACTAAGTTGTCTGGCTGGCCTTGAACTTGGGATCTTCCTCCTATCTCAGCCTTCTGGCAGCTGGCTCACACCAACAAGTTCCACATAATTAAAGTTCTTAGTTACAACTTTGTATATGACTTTGGGGGGAGCATTAATTGATTCACTGCTAAGAGATAACTAGATTTTTTTCTTCTTTCATCCTTCAGTTTTAGCCTAAGCCTGTCTCCAACTCCTGATATACCTGCTTCCATTTCCTAGGTGTACAACCAAAGCGAGCTAAAGTTAAGATATTTTTCATATATTCTTTACACAATTTATAAGTATAATTTGTAATCAACTTATTTTCTCTCAGATTTTCAAAGATTGCTTATTATTATTGAATGTATTGTTTGAATATCAGACCATATATATAGTTTTAAAAGAATCAAACACATATTACCCTTTTGTAGATAGATAGATTTGTTCATTGTAAAGACTAAAATCACATATGATTTTCAACTTAATTGATGGGGTTATAGCATGAGATTTTTCAACTGGGATTTTAACAAGTACTGTTTTAGATTTTAGAATAGTATTTATAAACTTTGGACTTTAAAAATGCACATAGAAATAAAATATAGACACAATGTTCACCTGATACAGAAAGACGAAACAAACAGTTTATACTCATTTCCTCTGTATCTTTCTAAACAATTTTTCATATTGTGTATGTTGACTAAGTTAGTGGAACCATGATATTTACAAATCTGGAGGAGAAGTCCAAGCTGCTGCAGTGCTCCCTTGCCCAGCACTGTTTAGAACCAGAGATTAGCTGCTGCACTATTTTCTAATCTATAAAAAGCAGATAATATTCCTTAGCTAATTGGAGGCTTCGGGGGATTGAAGGAGATAATATGTAAAGAACTTGAATGTATCTCATTATTACTTATTCTCTTTTAATCATTTAGTAATAAGCAGTCATATTTCTACCTCCCACAACTTCAATTACATCTATTTCAAACTCTGTTCTGATTATAATTAATCATGTTCATATACTTAATATCTAGCATTACAACCAGACTCCAATTTTCCCTATTAGAGAGCAATCAGATTCAAAACAAATCCATGATAAATTGACTTTACCGGCCAACAATCAAGCAGAGGCTGACACTGAAAACCCCCTGCAGTCTCTCATGCTCAGTGTATAACTGGGTATTTAGTTAGTTTTTCTTTTCTATAATGCAGCCAATTTGTATTGTTTTCTCTTTGTTTATATTCATTTCACTACCAGATGTATTTTTTGTATTTTCACATATTTGGGCTTTCTGTTTTAGTTAAATTCCACTAATAAATATATCATCATGAAAACATGTGTTCACCCTCTAACCATTGCACTCTTCTACCTCTGAAATCTACTTCTGTTTTGTATGCACCTCATGTATGAATAACTGCTCTTTGCATTTGCCTATAAGTTGCATCATCTATATATAAAAAAAAACTTCTACCTATTTCTGAGACTCAAAGTTTCCTTTTAAAGTGAGAGTAGACATTTTTAATTTTTTCCCTTCTTAATGTTATCTATAGTTTAAATATATTGCATATGCAATAAAACCTTATTGGTCCATTGAAATATAAAATGCATTTCAAAGTAATGTGTATGCTGAAGTCATAGAACCATTAGAGAGAGAAAATTGGTGAATGTGCACATACTATCTCAGGTCTAACACATTTATTTGCAGTCATTATTGAGGGATAACTATTAGGCTCATGGAATCTTACAACTAATTAAAAACTTCAGGATTCACTTACTCCAATTTCCGGTTGAAGCTGATGGAGTCTCTAAGGTTTACCTCATTTAAAGAACTGACAAACACATTTTTATTGGCAAGAAGCTAACAACAGTAGTCTCATTTGTCATTTTCTAATGAACTTTCCACAAGTCATCTTTCAATGATCCAGCTCACAGTTGGGGGCATGCCACCGTGTCTTCTTTAACTTTTTTTTTCATTTCACTTTAAATAATATTTTATATATCTTAACACGTTCAGTGAGGCTTTCTCCTTTGAAAAAGTTTCATTCCATAAGCTAGGGTGGCCTGAAAGTCAGTGTGTACTTGGCCTCAAACTTAAAGTAATCTTCATGCTTCAGCCTCCCATGTGCTAGGATTTTAGGCATGAACCACACTACATGATTTTATTTTTTAAAATAAATATACTGAATTATACAAGCATTATTAGAAAATGGATAGACATTGGAAGAAGGAGGAAACAGGACAGGAGCCTGCCACAGAGGGCCTCTGAAAGACTCTACCCAGCAGTGTATCAAAGCAGATGCTGAGACTCAAAACCAAACTTTGGGCTGAATGCAGGGAATCTTAGGAAAGAAGCAGGAGGCAGTAAGACCTGGAGAGGACAGGAGCTCCACAAGGATAGCAACAGAATATAACCAAAATATCTGGGCATAGGGTTCTTTTCTGAGACTGATACAACAACCAAGGACCATTCATGCAGATAACCTAGAACTGTTGCGCGCGTTACCGTCTTGCCAGCAAGAACGACGCGGCACACACAGGATCCTTCTGCAGTAAAGCTTTAATGCATCTTGAGAGGAAGAGCATAAGCTTACAACGAGTAGAGACGGAGACCCTGAGCGGCAGAAACCCAGCCCTTATATAGAAAACTATCCTCCGCTTAGGATGTGTCCTCTGATTGGCTGTAACTCATCAGGTGGGGTGACGCCACGGGAGAGGTAGAGCACAATGAGTGGAAATTTCCTTCGCACATGCGCAGCTTTAATGGCGAATGTGAGTGCGGCCCCTCACATAGAACCCCTGCACAGATGTAGCTCATGGAAGCTCAGTATTCAAGAGGGTTCCCTAGTAAGAGGAACTGAGATATTCTCTGACATGAGCTCAGTGGCTGACTTTTGACACCCCGCCGTTCAGTTTCTGTTGGTAAATGTGTATGGTAGATGTTTTTGTATATCAGGTGGACAATAGCACTCTCAGACACCATTGGTTATCAGATAAAAAAACACATAGGCTTCTAAAGAAGTCTGTTTTTTTGATTTGTTGGCTAATCATGTCCTATAGACTCCCAAGGAATACATGCTGTCATCATTGTTCTTGGTTATTCTCAAGATTTTGATGGCAACATCTTATTGTTGAAGACATAACAAACAACAGTATTTGAACATGGAGGAATCAAGCCAATGCCTTCCTGAAAGGTTTGCTGCTAATGGTACCACTCATAGTCCTAGAATGTTCTATGTTCCATACCAATAAGGAGAGAGAGCGCGCGCGAGAGAAATAATCATGTTCTACCAAGCATTGACTTCTTTGTGTTACAATATTGGCTAGCCTTGCTTGACATGCCCACTGGTACAACAGTGACAATAATGGCATGAATGTTATGGTAGTACCCAACTACTTCATGACTGGACTTAGGACCCATGCCACAAATAAAACTCATGCCTAGTACAATTATTGAGATCAATATATTTGGCTAGACATATCCTGGATCCTAGGCAATACATAGCTTACCCCTATTATTCTGTTAAATTGACATAGTATTAAAATGACTCCTACTAACTTAGTGTTCTATTTACAAACATCTCTCAACACTAATCAGAAGGTTCTTTTTGCTGTGAATGGTGATTAATACAAACCCCCCCATAACCCTTGAATACTCAGAAAGTAAGAAACTGCAAACATCTCAGACTGACATTGGATGTCTATAACACACCTGTTTTTCCTAAGGACCAGTGATCATCATAAAAGAGGGAACAGAAGAATGGAAGGGCCAGAGAAGATAGATTAATAGCAAAAGGCATTATTTTATGGACACGGGGATATACATTGTGCATATGAACTCCCTGAAGTTGTGATAGTGTGCACAAGAACTTTGGAAAACCCAACCAGAGAATTTCCCAGCATGGAGGAAGAAGGTGTTCACAAAGTCCCGTCTTTAATGGTTGGAAATTGACTTCAGATGGGGGATGATGATTCAAATCCAGACAGAATTTGTTCCAGGAAAACCAGAGAAAGATAAAAAACAATGTCTCACCCCAAAAATTCAACCAGTGAACTCCTTCAACTGATAAACACCTTCAGCAAAGTGGCTGGATAAAAAATCAACTCAAAAAACTCAGAAGCACTCCTGTACACCAAAGAAAAAAGGGCCGAGAAAGAAATTAGGGAAACAACACCCTTCACAATAGCCACGAATGACATAAAGTACCTTGGGGTGACTCTAACCAAGCAAGTGAAAGAGAAATACTTCAAATATCTGAAGAAAGAAATTGAAGAAGATATCAGAAGATGGAAAGATCTCTCGTGCTCATGGATTGGTAGGATTAACATACTGAAAATGACCATACTGAGAAAAGCAATCTATTCAATGCAATTCCCATCAAAATACCAACACAATTCTTTACAGACCTTAAAAGAAAAATTCTCAACTTCATGTGGAGAAACAAAAACCCCAGAATCCCCAAAATGATTCTGTATAAAAACAGATCATCTGGAAGTATCTCTATGCTTGATCTCAAACTGTAGTACAAAGCAATAGTAATAAAATCTGCATGGTATTGGCATAGAAACAGAATAGTGGATCAATGGAACCGAATAGAAGACTCAGAAATAAACCCACACACATGTGGACACCTGATTTTTGATAAAGAAGTCAAAACCATTCAATGGCAAAAAGACAGCATCTTCAACAAATGGTGCTGGTCCAACTGGATGCCTACATGCCGAAAAATGAAAATAGATACATGTTTATCACCCTGCACAAAACTGAAGTCCAACTGGATCAAAGACCTCAACATAAAACCAGACACACTAAACAGGTTAGAAGGAAAAGTGGGGAAGACCCTAGAACTCATTGGCATAGGAGACTACTTCCTGAACAGAACACCAGCAGCACAGGCTCTAAGATCAACAATAAATAAATGGGACTTCATGAAACTGAAAAGATTCTGTGAAGCAAAAGACACTGTCATCAAAACAAAATGACAGCCTACAAACTGGGAAAGGATATTTACCAATCATACATCTGACAGAGGGCTAATATCCAGTCTATATAAAGAACTCAAAAAGTTAAAAAGCAACAAATCAAGTAATCCAATTAAAAAATGGGGTATGGAGATAAACAGAGAACTCTCTGTAGACTATTGTAGAATGTCAGAAAAACACTTAAAAAAATGTTCAATGTCCTTAGCCATCAGGGAGATGCAAATCAAAACAACCCTGAGATTTCATCTTACACCCACCAGAATGGCTAAGATCAAAAACTCAAGTGACAACACATGCTGGAGAGGTTGTGGAGAAAGGGAAACCTTCCTCCATTGCTGGTGGGAATGCAAACTGGTACAACCACTCTGGAAATCAATTTGGTGCTTTCTTAGACAATTAGGAATAGTGATTCCTCAAGACCCAGCTATACCACTCTTAGGCATATATCCAAAAGATGCTTAAGTACACAACAAGGACATTTGCTCAACCATGTTTGTAGCAGCTTTATTCTTAAAAGCCAGAACCTGAAAACAACCCAGATGCCCCTCAGTCGAGGAATGGATACAGAAATTGTGGTACTTTTACACAATGGAATACTACTCAGCAATTAAAAATGAGGAAATAATGAAATTTTCAGGCAAATGGTGGGACCTGGAAATGATCATCCTGAGTGAGGTATCCCAAAAGCAGAAAGAAGCACATGGTATATACTCATTTATGTAGACCTATAAGATATGATAAACATACTGAAATCTATACACCTAAAGAAGATAAACAAGAAAGAGGACCCAGGGCAAGATGATCAATCCTCACTTAGATAGTCAAATGGGATGGACAATGAATGTCAGAGAAAACAAGCAACAGGACAGGAGCATACCACAGAGGGCCTCTGAAAGACTCTACCTAGCAGGGTATCAAAGCAGATACTAAAACTCATAACCAAACCTTCGGCAGAGTGCAGGAAATTATATGATATAAGGGGGAGTTAATATGACCTGGAGAAGACAGGAGCTCCACAAGGATCAAATATATCTGGGCACAGGGGTCTTATATGAGACTGTTTCTCCAACCAAGGGACATGTATGGATATAACCGAGAACCTCTGCTCAGATGTAGTCCATGGTAGCTCATTATCCAAGTGGCTACCCTAGTAAGGGGAACAGGGACTATTTCTGACATGAACTCAATGGTGGGCTCCTTGACTCCCCGACCCTGCAAGGGAAGAGCAGCCCTGCTAGGCCACAGAGGAGGACTTTGCAGCCAGTCCTGAAGATACCTGATAAACCAGGGTCAGATGAAAGGGGAGAAGGTCCTCCCCTACCATTGAACTTGGAAAAGGGCAGGGAGTAGATGAGGGAGGGAGTGTGGGATTGGGAGGGAATGAGGGAGTGGGATACAGCTAGGATACAGAGTTAATAAAATGTAACTAATAATAAAAATGAAAATAAAAATGGTGTGTTTCCAGGTTTCTTTCATTTATTAAGCAAAAACAAAATATGGACTGACACAGAAAACAAATGTTACATATCATGGATTGTCAGAGTTTTTGAAAAAATTCCAGAGTGATGAAAATTATGAAAATACAGAATTCTTTCATTTAATGGAGTATTATCAGCTCTGTGGAATTTCTGTAATATGCTATTGTGTTTCCTAAGAATTAAGTAGAAAAGTGTATGTTCTTTCTCATGGCAAACTTTCATAAATAATATACATCTGGGATTGGTAGTCACTACCTCTCTACTTACTAACTGAGTGCAACTTTATTGCTCTTCCTCAGCAGTCATTCAATTCCTTGAACTATTTCTCTCTAAGTCCAAGTAACAATGCAGAAGATGACTTTCACACATTTCAAGGAATGAAGGCATTAGTTGAATTTCACTGTTAGAGTCGCTCTACAATCTGATTCCTATATTTAGAATTCTCTTGCTAAATTCAGGAGAATCTGTCGCATAGGTTGCTTCAGCAATTACAGTAGTTATGATGTCTTAGTTGTTCATGGGAATGAAAGAGCTTATATGTTTGCATGGGTGTATACTTCTTGTTCTAAAACAATATATTCTCTCTAGATATCAAGTGCACATCTTTATTATTAATAATGTTTGGAGGAAAACTGGTCATCATATTCCTGTCAAGATTAACCCTTGGTAAGAGTTGGAATCATCCATCTAATTTCTAGTAATTTTGTCAAGCACACAATTTCACAAGAAAAGGTCTTCACATTAGTATTAGTTATTTCATTCTTTCAATGAAAAATGACTTAGAGTATTATGGAATGAGTTAGAAATTAAAGAGAGGGAGTTTTCATGATGCTTGTTTTCCAATAAAAAAATAGCATTGGAAATATTCTTACTTCATGAAGAATTTAAATTTAAATATTAAACCATATAAATTTTGGTGAACTTTTGGTGAACTGTGGCTGAACAGACACAAAGCAGGTTAGAGAGCAACTAGGCAGTAACAGTTCACCTTAATGTTTAGATTCCTGTAAAATAGATTCTAAGAACATTCCCCCTGCTTACCACATACCATGTTTCTCAGCAAAGGAAGTAAAAGTGCACGTACATATGAACAAAGTAATTTAATATGTGAAACATTAGGAAGTTTTGAGAAATTCCTTTTTTCCCCATGTGAGTTCTCTTATTTTATATGTGTGAAAGGGGCTGTAAGACCAAGAACTGTGATGAAAGCATACAAGATTTCTTTGAAAAAGAATGTCAGTGTATAAGGGGAAAAGAAACAATATAAAAGAATTCTATATGAGCCTAATTTATTTTCTGAAAACAATTTTAACCTTGTCCTTCAAATATTTGAAATTGTAAGAATATTTTTCTTATTATTCAGAACTAGATATTCAGCTAAAATGTAATTATTGTTAATTTCAAACTAAAATTTGTTTTTATTATTTATAATTGCAAATATTTCCACTCATTTATTTTAAGTTGTATTATTTACAATTAAATTTTCATGATCATAAATTTCAACATTTATACATACCATATGACTTAATTTGAATAAAAACTTATAACATTTTAACTCATAGATAGTTATGAAGTTGAAATTTTCCAAAGAAAGAAATCCACATTAGGTTCCCTTAGGTAACATTTTTTTTTTTTGTAAAATATTCCAAATATATTCTGTCAAAGACCTTATTCTTCTCCCTTAAAAATAAAATCACTGTGAGTTCTGAAGACAATATGTATTGTATAGTTGTGGTTTAGTATGTATTGTGAGTAAACAAATGATTATTGTATTAAAACTTAATGAATCAACATTTTCTGTCAGGTTCTCACGCAAAAGCGTATTTGTATATTTTAAAGTTGTCTTTGAGTTTAAGCGAAAATAACATAGAAAGTCTCACACATATGAAAAAGCACTGCCTTCCAAGAGATTGCAAATTTCTGTATTCAACAGAAAAGACTGAGTTTGTGAGAAGGTAAAAAATAAAATGAACTTGATAATGAATTATGTAAGTGATGTCAGTCTCACAGGAAACAGAACAACTGAACCAAATATCCTGGTTATTCTAAAGACATCAATGCCTAGCTTTGATTCCAACTTTTTTCAGGTATTAGACAGGTTTTTCCCAAAATGCCCTTTTCTCTTCTATTGTTTTGATCTTCAACACTTGTTTCCATTATACCAAAACTTTTTCAATCCTTATATTTTTAAATTATTTTATTTTTTATATTAATTACAGTTTATTCACTTCGTATCCCAGCTGTAGCCCCTCCCCCATTTCATCCTAACGCCACCCTACCATACTCATCTCCACCCATGCCCCTCTCCAAGTCCACTGATAGGGGAGGTCCTCCTCTCCTTCTATCTGACCCTTGATAATCAGGTCTCATCAGTACTGGCTACATTGTCTTCCTCTGAGGCCTGGTAAGCCTGCTCCCCCCTCAGGGGATGGTGATCAAAGAGTCAGCCACTGAGTTCATGTCAGAAACAGTCCCTGTTCCCATTACAAAGGACTCCATGTAGAGAATGAACTGCCATGGGCTATATCTGTGTGGGGTTCTATGTCATCTCCATACATGGTCGTTGGTTAGAGTATCAGTCACAGAAAAGACTCCTGGGTCTAGATTTCTTGGTTCTATTGCTCTCCTTGTGGAACTCCTGTACACTCTGGATCTTTCTGTCTCCTTATTTCATAAGATTACCTGCACTCTGCCAAAAGTTTGGCTATGAGCCTCAGCATCTGCCTTGATACCCTACCGGGAAGAGTCTTTCAGAGGCCCTCTGCAGTAGACTCCTGTCCTCTTCTT
Source organism: Pachyuromys duprasi (assembly GCA_028658305.1). Classification (NCBI taxonomy): domain Eukaryota; kingdom Metazoa; phylum Chordata; class Mammalia; order Rodentia; family Muridae; genus Pachyuromys; species Pachyuromys duprasi. Next base: position 49,039,904 of record CM053763.1, on the reverse strand, counting down.
TGTTTTCTCCCTCTTCCTATTTTTGTCTAATTTGCCTTTCTGAGTAAGTACTGATAATCAAAGGACACTATCATGAGAACAAAACAACAGCCTACAGACTGGGAAAGGATCTTCACCAACCCCATATCTGACAGAGGGCTAATATTCAAAATATATAAAAACTAAAGAAGTTAAAAAGCAACAAATCAAGTAATTCAAGTAAAAAATCGGGTACAGAGATAAAGAATTCTGTATAGTGGAACATAGAATGGCAGAGAAACACTTAAAGGAATGTTCAACATTCTTGATCATCAGGGAAATGCAAATCAAAATGACCCTGAGATTTCACCTTACACCCATCAGAATGGCTAAGATCAAAAACTCAAGTAACAATCTTTATATTTTATATTGCATCTTCAAATGTGGTTTATAGTTACCTATAAATGGATATTTGCCATATAAAATAGGATAAACATACTAAATCTATAGTCCTAAAGAAGCTACACAAAAAGAAGGAAAGAAGGACCCTAGGGAAGATGCTTAATCCTCATTTAGAAGGGCAAACAGAATAGACATTTGAAGGGGGAGAAGACAAGGAAAAGGGCAGAAGCTTTCCACAAGGGGTCTCTGAAAGACTCTACTCATTAGAGTATCAGATGAGATGCTGAGAGTCATAGCCAAACTTTGGGCAGAGTGCAGGGAATTTTATGGATGAAAGGGGAGATAGAAAGACCTGAAGGGGACAGGGGCTCCACAAAGAGAGCAACAGGGTTCCTGCTAAGACTGATGAATCAACCAAGGACCATGCTTGGAGAGTACCTAGACCCTCTGCTCAGATGTAGCCCATGGACATTTCAGTCTCCATGCGGGTTCCCTGATAAGGGGAGTGGGGGCAATCCCTAGTATGAACTTGATTCTCTGCTCTTTTATCACCTTTTCTTGTCTGGGTGGCTTTACTAAGCCACAGAGAAAGATGATCCAAATAGTCCTGATGAATCATGCAAGGTAGGGTCAGATAATTGGGGAGGAGGACCTCCCTTATCAAAGGACTGGGATAAGGGCATAAGCAGAGGAGAGGAAGGGAGAGTGGGACTGGAAAGAGATGAGGGAGGGGGCTACATCTGGGATACAAAGTGAATAAAGTGTAATGAATAATGTTGAGGAATCCACTTTCTGGACACTCGATCAGAAGTCCTGGGAACCTGGAGTTAAGCACCTACCAATGGGGCTCAATTGGCCCCAGCTCAAGGGTTGTTCGCTTTAGCCTGGGAAGCCTCAAAGTTGATGTCTTGGATACAGCCACCTGTTCACTCACTACGTTCAGCGTTTCAGATCTTCTGACCCTCATATCCGGTGTCATCTGGGAACCCCTTGCACACTATTTGTAAACAACACTCTATGAGGAAACAGCAATCCATATCTTTCTGGGAGGTCGGGGGTACTGTTTCACAATGCAGTTAAGTCTAGCCTCAAACTTGACATCCTCCTGCGGATTTTCCTGTAGAAAGAGAGGTAAACAACAGACTACAACACTTGTCTTCAAAGTCACTTTTTTAATTTAAATTTAATTTTTATATATTAATTATAGTTTATTCACTTTGTATCCCAGCTGTAGCACCCTCCCTCATTCCCTCCCAATCTCACCCTCCCTCCCTCATCTCCTCCCTTGTCCCTCTCCAAGTCCACTGATAGGGGAGGTCCTCCTCCCCTTCCATTTGACCCTAGCCTATCAGGTCTCATCAGAACTGGCTACATTGTCCTCCTATGTGGCCTGGTAAGGCTGCTTCTCCCTCAGGGAGAGGTAATAAAAAAGCCAGCCACCAAGTTCATGTCAGAGACATTCCCTGTTCCCCTTACCAGGGAACCCACTGGGAGACTGAGCTGCCATGGGCTATATCTGTTCAGGGGTTTTAGGTTATCTCCATGAATGGTCCTTTGTTGGAGTTTCATCCTTACTCAGAAAGACAAAAGGGATATAGACATTGGAAGAAGGAATAAACAGGAAACAGGACAGAAGCCTATCACAGAGGGCTTCTGAGAGACTCTACCCAGAAGTACTTCAAAGCAGATGCTGAGACTCATAACCAAACTTTGGGTAGAGTGAAGCAAATCTTATGAAAGAAGAAGGAGATATTAAGACCTGGAGAGGACAGGAGCTCCACAAGGAGAAAAAAAAACAAAAAAATCTGTGCTCAGGGTCTTAGACTGATACTCAACGTTACTTTTAAGCATGATAACAAGTTGTATGCTTAAAAAGTTAATTCCTTGCTATATATAATTATATAGAACATAACTTTATAATTGGATTTGTATCAGCAGAAGAATTAACTAAATGTATAGACTACACATTTATATTATACTGAGTTAAAATAATCAAACTCAGAAAATAATATTTCCAGAGGTCTATATTTTAAGAAGATATTTATATGTACATTGACGATTATATGGATGCTTAAGCCACTAATGTTACTGAATAAATATATCAGACATTCTGAGCAACGTATCTTCAAATATGTTTACAGCAGAAATAGCTCTTTACACGTTGTTTGGATTAATATAAATTGTATAAAATGCCTCAAAACCATAGCAACTATTTTCTTTATATTAAAGAAAAGCCTCCTAGTTTTTAAATTTTTGAATAGCCATCAGAAATACATGTTTTATAACATCGTCCTAAGTGATCTTTATGTTAAACAAATAGTAAGTAATCCCAGTAGCAATCAAGCCTACAGAAAATGACCTGCTCCTTCATAAAAGCACAAAGTCCAATGAATGTTGAAAGCAAAGGCTCAGAGATCATTTTGGAAGAGGATGGATACATTGTAAGACCCAAAGGAACACAAAGTCTTCTGTGAGATTGTGGTTTCTCTAAATGTTAAAGAAACTACACCCATGGAGTCCACCAATATGGCTGCTTAAACATGATCTGAATAAGAATGATAACATTAGGTTTGCTAATGTGGCTAGAGGAAAGCTCAGGAGGCCTCAACTTTACAAAAAGAACTACCAGCAACTAAATCTTGTTGAAAGTTGGAGAAATAGTCATCCCCAGGAAAGAGCACATCCCCCCCAAACATACAAATAACATTATACATATTGTATTTGTCAAATTAGGAAGATACACACACACACACACACACACAAATTTGAAAGAGAACAAAGTGGGGATGTATGGAGGGGTTGGAGGGAGAAAAATGAAGCCTCAAATGATGTGATTGTACTATAATTTCAATAACATATTCTAAAAAAGTTCGCTTAAACTGAAATCTTAGGAATTGCTATTACAGAATCACACCTAGTTTTTCTTATGTGTGGAAAATGTTCTTGAATGTATGAAAAAATATATATAAATAAAACCAACAAAATGGCCATAGTCACACAATAGCACAGTCCACAACTTTCTCTCTGTTCCTGCTCTGCATCCTGAAAACTGCACCTTTAGCTTATCATATCAAATCCAGAAATAATGTGTTAGCCTATTTTTGGATTTTGAACTGACAAGAGCATTCCCACTTGTATGAATGCCATCCTTGGTTTATTACCCTTTCTGTGGCTTCTCTGTATCTCAGAACTCTAACTTCCCAGGAGGTTGGATGATTAAGTTCTTTGCCTCACAATGCCACCATCAGGGAAATTTCTTCCTCTTCGCCACAGCCATGTTCTGATTTTTTTTTCCACAAATAATTTTTGTTTCATGGCATCTGCAGGGAATGTCTTCCTAGGATGTCTCAGAAACTTCATGTAAGTAAGATGAACTATCTTCAAATCTGTGCAAATAAAATACTAGAATACGGTGGCATTTTATGTTACCATGAATTAGAGATGTTGAATTTGGTTGCTTACTGTTATTCTAGGGTAAGCCTTTTTTTGAAAGTGCGCGTAACTATATAGAGAACCCCTGCAATTTTGTTTATTGTTCCAAACTCTCTTTGCCCTTTCTTCTAAAAAGTGTGTTATGTATATGGTTGGGTGCACATGTGTATGTGTACACACTCATGGTTGCCAGCTCAGGTGCATTTATGCTGTAGCACACGTGTGGAGGTTAGAGCAAACCCCACACATTTGTCTTTACTTACTATGTATGGTGACAGTCTGTTACTGTTTGCTGGTACATTCACAAGACAAAATGACCCATGGGATCTTGGGTATTCCCCTCTGTCAACCTTCCTTCTCATTGGAGCACCAGGATTACGAACATTTTGCTGCAGGACCAGTTTTTACATGGTTTTCCGGTTCTGACTTGTGCTCAGCAAATGCTTTTACCCGCCAAGCTATCACTCAGGCCCCATTAAGTTTCTTCATTTTTAATTTAGAAATGATTTATGTTATTATTATTAATGATTTAAAATTTATTCACTTTGTGAACCAGTTATGGCCCCCTTCCTCCTCTCTTCCTAGTGACCCTCCCCCTCCCTCATCCTCCCCATCCCTTTTCCTGTGCACTGAGAGAGGAAGTCCTCCTTCCCTACTGTCTGACCCCCATCAGGACTACCTGGATCCTCTTCCTCTGTGGGCTGGCTGGGTCTCCCCACAAGGGAGAAGCAGTCAAGGAGCAGGCGACCTAGAGCATGTCAGAAGACTGTCTCTTCTTTTCTTACTAGGGAACCCACATGGAGACTGATTTGTCTGTGGGCTACATCTGAAAAAGGGGCCTAGGTACTCTCTATGCATGGTCCTTGGTTGATTTCATCAGTCTCTGCAGGACCCCCTGGGCCCTGATTTAAGTATCTTAACAGCCCATAATTACCTTCATCTTCCATATTAACAAGACTAAAGTTTCTCAGGTCTCAGGAGTTCCAGAGCCAGCTGGGTCTACATAGTGAATTCCAGGCTCCCAGAACTACATAATGAGACCCTGTCCCTAAAAGAAACATACAAAGAAGACTGACATTAAGAGAGAATGATTAATGTGCCTGAAGTAAATGCCATCTTGATATTCAAACTCCATTGTATATTACTCCAGAGCACTGGTTGAGTTGTGGGTAGGTATGTCTTTGTTTTGCCTGAAAAACATATTTGAAAAATATTCATATACATACTTTAAAGGTATCAAAATACATATGTTGGGTGTTTCTTGAAAAATGCATATAGTCATATAACACTATCAATCAATAGAGATATAAAAATTAAATTGCTTTATGAAATCATTTTGTTTAAAATGGGCCTTGTTTCCACTCCAACTAACCAATAATCTGCTTTTCATTTACTGATAATTTTGTATTTTATATTATTGCATTGTCATACTGTTTTCACATATTAAGATGAATAACAAATATACATATTTAATTATCATGTTACTAATGTCAAAAGTTGTTGAATGTAGTTTTCATATACATGCACATATATTTCATCATGGTGAAGTTTGTTCAACCTTTTTAGGTCATAATTTGGAAAGAGTAGTTTCTCTTTTTAACTTTTTTTTTTAGAAAACACTTTTTAAAATTTATTTATTTATTACGTATACAATATCTGCATGTATGCCTTCACATCAGAAGAGGTCACCAGATCTCATTATAGATGGTTGTGAGCCACCATGTGGTTGCTGGGAATTGAACTCAGGACCTCTGGAAGAACAGCCAGTGCTCTTAACCTCTGAGCCATCTCTCCAGCCCCCTCTTTTTAACTTTTTAATTGTCAAAAATCTGTGTGTTTTGAGGTATAATCCTCTATCCTCTGTGTGCCTTTTTAGGGTGTGTACATGTACCATACATATCCTCAACAAGTTCTCCTAATTTATGTGTTTATAATGCTCCAAAAGTATATGAATGTTTATTAGCAAAAAAACAATTGTACAAAGTAACAGTTTCTTAGTTTTCTGGTTCCCTGTTGCTGAGATAAAATACCCTTACAAAAGCAGTCTAAAGAGGAAAGTCTTAGTCTTATAATTCTGTTATTAACATATATTATTCAAGGGAAACCAAAGCAGCAGAGGCTGAAGCCACTACTTGCAATACATTCATACTCAAGCAGATACCAATGAATTCATGCATGAATGCAAGTGCTTACCTTCCCTGGCATTACCACTTAGCCAACCAAGGGTCTCTTCTCAGGCACTGCCATAAAATGTGGGTCTTCCAAGAGCTACTGATAGAAGTTGCTGAGACCTCGCATGTGTCAGTGGTGTCTCCTACTGGAGACCTAAAGAGGCCATTGGGTGAAGCTGTGTAGGTAAAGCTTGGATTGCCTTGGAGACCCCAAGATATTGGAGATGCCACAGTTTTATGATGGCTACCTAGGAGAGCTGCTAGCATGGAGTGGAAACAGCCTGAGAAAGAGAAAGAGAGAGAGATGTTGTAGTGAACAAAGCTGAAAGGAGTTGGAGATCTAAGAGTGCTTTGACATCAGACATGGAGATGCATAGTTTGGGGTTTGCCCAGCTAGTGTTTTGGTCCTGCTTTGGACCAGGGTATCTTTGCCATGCTCCCTTTTCATCCTTGTGAAATGTGTTATCGATCCTGTGCCATTGTATGTTGGAAGTATGTGGTCTGCTTTTCATTTTGATTTTACAGGAGATTGCAGTTAAAAGATTTCAGGAATCTCAGTAGACACTTAGAACTTTGGCCATTTAAACAAGTTTAAACAGAATATAGGGACTTTTAAGTGGATTAAATACATTTTTCATTATGATATGGCTATAAGCCTATGGGGATCAAAGAGTGGAATGTGGTGGAATGAAAATGGTCCCCATAGGTCCATAGAGAATGGCACTATTAGGAGTTGTATCTTTTTTTAAGTAGGTCTGGCCTTACTGGAAGAAGTATATGTCACTAGGGGGTGGGTTTTAATGGTTCAAAAGATCAAGCCAGGCCTAGTTGTTCATAGTCTCTTCCTGCTACCTGCAGATCCAGATGTAGATTTCTCAGCTACTTCTCCAGCACCACATCTGTATACATGTCACCATGACTATAACTGACTAAACCTCTGAACTGTAAACTAGCCACAACTAAATGTTTTCCTTTATAAGAACTGCCATGCTTACAGTGTCTTTTAGCAGCAGTAAAACCTTGATTAAGACAGCTGGATAAGTGGTGAGGAAAAGGGGACCTCAGTTTGCATGCATTCATTAACAAAGAGATAATATCCCCCTCTGTTGAAAGCAGGTCAAACATTTCTATGTGGCTCTATTCCCATGGGACTACCCCTATACCATCACTGTATAATCACTACAGATTTACAGTGACTGTTTAAAACTGTCAGTTCATTAAAAACATGACTCAGATTCCAAGTCATTTGAATTTACACACAGGTTTTATTTAAAAAAATTTTTGTTCATGTATTTTATGAATTCTCTGTCTTCATGCACATTCAGAAGAGAGACAATCAGATCCCACTATAGATGGTTGTGAGCCACCATGCAGTTGCTGCGGAATTTAATTCTGGACCTCTGAAAGAGGTCTTAACCACTGAGCCATCAATCAAGCCCCTATGCACAAGTTTTAATATCAGCTTGCCAATACATTTTTAAAGGATATAAAATTTGAATAATAATTTTATTAACTGTGTTAGGATTGTTTAATATCTTTCTTGTGACATCGTTTTCGCTATAATTTGATTCTTATATTTCATTTATTTTTATCCTCACCTTTAAATCATTTCTTATATTTATTCATGATTTAATTTTATTCTTTAACTTTGGTCTATAATAAAAGTTTAATATTACAAATTTTCCTCTAGCATAATATTAGGTGTAACCCCAAACACTTAATGGTACATGTACTAGGCAAGGATCTCTAGAGAAAGATAATAGAGAATATATAGCAGTTGGATAAACTATATGTTAAATTCCATCTCACCCTAATCACAATACCCATCATATAGAAAATAAAGTACAAGAAATTTTGGTGAAGATTTTGTGGAAGATGTACTATTATACACTGCTTTTTGGAGATATGAACTGGTGTGAAGTCTATATGGACTGTCCCTAAAAAACTGAACATAGAAGTTCCATATGATCCAGCTATTCCATTGCTGGATATTTATGGAATTTAAGTCTTTCCATACAGATCCTATAGTATTTACATTTTCTTGGAAATACAATGGGCTTAGATGTCCAAATAGATTAATATATATATATATATGCATTAATATTATATTTATTTATATTATATATTCATATATAAAATTGTGTATAACCATATAGAAAAAACTATTTGAAAAAATATATATGTGTGTACAGAATATACAAAGAATTCAAAAAACAAAGAGAAAGGAAAACAAATGACACAGATAAAAAATAGCCTATAGATCTAAAGAGAGAGTTAATATCAATAAGAGAACTAGAAATGGCTAAGAAATAGATCAGAATGAATTAATTATCCTGAGTAATTAGAGAATGCATTTTAAAACAATTTGGAGACTGTATCTCATTCCAGTTAGAATGGCTAAAATCAACAAAACTACTTACAACAAGTGCAGGTGAGGTTCTAGAATAGAAAGCAGCCAATTACAATTGCCAGGAAAGAAAACTGTTTCAGACTCTCTGAAAACCATTGTAAGGAATCCTTGAAAAGCTAAAAATAAATTTTCTATGGTGGTTTGAATAAGAATGGCCCCCATATGCTCATAAAATTGAATGCTTAGTCACCAGGGAGTAGAACTATATGAAAGGATTAAAAGGATTATGAGGTGTGGCCTTGTTGGATCTAAAAAAAATCATATTGATTGACCAGAAAGACAGAAACCACATGTGCCCTCTTATCTATAGTTCCTCTCTGCAAATCATCAGGTGTGAGCATATGACATGGAGTAACCTTAGAAACCAGGAAAGTTAAAAGAGATCACAGTGTCAGGGATAGGAAAGGAAATCTCAAGAGACAGTCTGGATCTTGCTACGCAGCCCAGGTTGACTCTGAACTCTAAGTGACCATGTTGCTTTTGCCTCTGACTATGGAAATTATGTGCATGTGCCACCAAACACCACCCCAAAGACCATTTTTGAGTCATTAGCATATATACTAGGAGTGTTAATGCATGATATTAAATATGACTTCCATTTTGTAATTGAATTTGTTCTCTGACATTTTCCTGCATTTCCTTCTATTTACTTGCACCATGTCCTCACCTTTTCTTATCTTCCTCTCATTATTGCTTTTCCCTTTCTAAATAAATCCCTTCATCATGTTCATGCTTTTTTATTTTATCCTGTGACCCACTGAGTATAAATAGGGACATCTAAGTGGTTGGCAGGTTGGAATTATACATCAGAAGATGGTGGGCTCAGCAATATTGAATATTTTCTTTTGTTTTGTTTTATTCTTTTATTTAAAATCTGTTTGTTGTTTATGTTTTGTGCATGATGGTACATATTAAAACTTCCAAGATGTTGAACATACACTATTTTCAATATTAACATCATTAAACCAATATTAACTTCATGTTTGTATAGAACTGTCTTTAAAATTTAATTGAAATACAAGCTATTCCATTTCCTCTTTGTTTCCTCAGTCTTTGTCATCTTCATATCAATAGTACCTATAATTTATTTCTATTTGCAAATTTAACTAAAGTTTTCTGCTATTCATTTATTCTCTTACTTTTAAAATGAAAAAAACAAAAACAACAAACACCCATTTCACTAAGGAATTTTACTTAGTTTAAGACCCACCCATTTTATATTTCAGGTAACATTTCTTCTTAATTCCATAACTCAGACAAGTTTATCTTCCTGTCAACAGCTATAATGAGATATTTCTAACAACCTCTAGGGTCCATTTCTTCAGTAATCATTTGACCTAGGAATCTAGTAATACAGTCAAAAAGGAAATGAGGCTTACTTGACATGAATGGTTCCTAGCAAATGTTTGCTGGCTGCTAGCATTCTCAACATTCCTAAAACCAAATTAATCATGTACTGAAAAACTCAATAGATAACTCTGTCAGTCAGTAAGAATGTTTTCAGTTTTATAAAGTTCTTTTCATTTTGAAAGTTACAAAATTTATGTCTCTGTTGATTTTTCATTAATCATAAATTCTGAAAATTTTTCGTGCTTTTATTTAATACTGCTATTTATGTTTATTATGTCAAACACCTGAGTAATTTATGTAACACCAAATATAAAAAAATTTTGGACTTAAAAGACTTGAGCACTTTCAATTAAATGACATATGATAATTTTGCTTATCTATTAGACAATATCTGTGAAGTAAATGATATTAGACTAAAATAAGATTAGTATATTAATAATTTTGCTAACATAATTTATTATGTTAATAGTAATAATTTCTAATGGAACAGATAATATCAACAATTATATTTACTGTTGCATGTCATTAATGTTTTTTCATTCTGATAAATGGGTTTATTAATTTTTTTAAATCATAGGTTTCTATAGCTTATATTAAATATACAACTATGCTTTTAAAAGGTCATTTGGCCCTCTAAAATGATTTTAGTATCTGTCTTAGTAACAGTTCCATTGTTGTAAAAAGACACCATGACCATGCCTATTCTTATAAAAGAAAGCTTTTAATTGGACCTTGCTTATAGTTTCAGTGGCTTAGTCCATTAGCATCATGGTGCAGAGAATACCAGCAGGCATGGTATGCATGGTGATGGAGAAGTAATTGGGAACTACTTCTGATCGACAGGCAGAAAGAGAAGAGAAACTGAGCCTTGTATGTACTTTTGAAACCTCAAAGCACGCCCCTGTTGACTCACTTCCTCCAACAGGGCTGTAGGTCTTAATTCTTCTAATCCTTTCAAAACTTCCACTCTGTGGTGACTAAGCATTCAAATATATCAATGAATGGGGGTCATTTCACATTCAAACTACCACAAACTCATCCTGGTTCCCTCTCATAATGAAACAAAACCTTTAATATATTTGCAATATACACAATGATAAAGTCCTCTCAATGAATTAATTAGTATACAGAGTTATTTCTGGCCTCAAGTGCATGCTTATATTTACATATTATTAAAAATTTATACTAGCTACTGTAAGTGGTAAGTCAGATTGTATAGTATACAAACAAAATAATTTATATTATTTTATCCTTGCCAATCTAAACAAATATAAGAATTGACTTCATATTTTGTTTTTTTGTCAGTTTTCTTTTTAGCAACCAGAACAGCAATATTTTGAGGCCCAGAATGTTTAGCAAAGGGTCACTGAAAGTAATGAAAACAGGAGCATACATATATTTTAGAATATTAGAAGCAGCACTATGAAAATATCTCACAACCGTGGAAGACAACGTTTCCCCCCAGGAAACGTTTCTCATGAAGAGATGTGGCTTTTCACATAACAAATCAATTGAATAATATTTTGCACATATGTATCTCATTTCCCAGAGAACAAATCAATACCCATGTCTATTTTTATAGCATTGGATACTGATACACAAAGAAGTTTTGTAAGAGACATTAACTCACCTAGCAGAAATACTACAGATTTGGAAACATAAGTCACTTTGAAATTAAAATGTTAAAAATTGTCTTATCTAAGCAATGATATTGAAAGCTTCTCAAGCAGCAGAGCAAGTGCTACCCATCTGTAGGGATTATTAAAGGAGATAACAGTGCTGAAAACTTGACAACAACATGACACATGAAAGGAAATCCCTGCTATGATGGGAGAAATAAGACCCACATCTGTTATTAACATTAAACTGAAATGAGGCTACACAGTAAAAAGGGAGAAGGAAATTCAACCTGAACGTGATGTGCCTTTTTAAAATATATTAAGACTTTATATTGATAGATTAATAACTACTGAACAACTATTGGATATACAAGAGGCTATTAGCAATTCGTATAAATTTTGAAAGAAACAGCTGGTAATAGCACACTTAGTCCTCTTGTCACGAGTTTATTTCATGAAACAGCTCATGTTCTAAGATTGAAGAGATTATATATTTCACATTTATTTTTTTATTTTATACTTGGTTATTAGTTTATTTCCCTTTTTGAGTGCTGTATTTTTTAGATCTCAATGGTGGCAGATAAGATGTGTGGGATCTTCCATTCAGTGGGAACTGTAGTATAGAAACTCAAGCATAGAGAACCTAACTGAAAAGGGAAACTCCATCTCCTACTATCCATCCTTTCATTTGAAGCTTCACTTCTAAATTCTCATATATCTTTGCCATTTCTATGAATCTGCAGTCTGAACTTTCTTCCGGAAGAACACTGCCCATGCCTCATATTTGAAAGCATAAAGACTTGCAACTGCCCACCAAACTGCATCTTATCTATACCACTACCAGGCTTATTCTTTCATTACTGTCTATACTTTGATATCTGGTCTTGTTTTATCATTTATGCACATGAATGTAGACAGCATACTTTTCTTCATTTCTATATATGGAGGCATGTGTTTTACATTAAAATATATTTAAAAATTTTTATTACTAGTTATATTTTATTGACTTCGTATCCTAGCTGTATCCCGCTCCATCATTCCCTCCCTCCTCTACTCCCTGCCCCTTTCCAAGTCCACTGATAGGGGAGGACCTCCTCCCTTTTCCTCTGACCCTGGTTTACCAGGTCTCTTCAGGACTGGCTGCAAAATCCTCCTGTGTGGCCTAGCAGGGCTGCTCCTCCCTTGCAGGGTGGAGAGGTCAAAGAGCCCGCCATTGAGTTCATGTCAGTAATAGTCCCTGTTCCCCTTACTAGGGTACCAACTTGGATACTGAGCTACCATGGGCTACATCTGAGCAAAGGTTCTAGGTTATATCCATACCTGGTCCTTGGTTGGAGAAACAGTCTCATATAGGACCCCTGTGCCCAGATATATTTGGGCCTTGTGAGCTCCTATCCTCTCCAGATTATATTAACCCCCCTTTCTTTCATATGATTCCCTGCACTCTGCCAAAGGTTTAGTTATGAGTCTCAGTATCTGATTTGATACACTACTAGGTAGTCTTTCAGAAACCCTCTGTGGTGGAACCTTGTCCTGTTACTTGTTTTCTCCTACATCCAATGTCCATCCCATTTGTCTTTCTAAGTGGAGATGGATCATCTTACTCGGGATCCTCTTTTTTGTTTATCTTCTTTAGGTGTATAGATTTCAGTATGTTTATCATATCTTACAGATCTTATAAATAAATGAGTATATACCATGTGTATATTTCTCCTCCTGGGATACCTCACTCAGAATGGTATTTTCTAGATCCCATCATTTGCCTGCAAATTTCATGATTCCCTCGTTTTTAATTGCTGAGTAGTATTCCATTCTATAAAAATACCACAATTTCTGTATCCATTCCTCAGTTGATGGACATCTGGGTTGTTTCCAGTTTCTAGCTATTGTAAATCTCCATCCCTGACCTCAAGCTCTACTTCAGAGCAATAGTAATAAAAACTTCATGGTATTGGGACAAAATCAGAAAGGAGAATCAATGGAACCAAATAGAAGACCCAGAAATAAACCCACATACCTGTGAATACTTAATTTTTGACAAAGAAGCCAGAACCATTCAATGGACAACATCTTCAACAAATGGTGCTGGTGCAACTGAATGTCTACATGCAGAAAAATGAAAATAGATCCATATTTATCACCTTGCACAAACTAAAGTCCAAGTGGATCAAAAACTTCAACATAGAAGCAGATACTCTAAATTGGTTAGAAGAAAAAGTAGGGAAGAGCCCAGAACTCAATGGCATAGGAGACAACTTCCTGAACAGAACACCAACAGCACAGGCTCTAAGAGAAACAATCAATAAATGGGACCTCATGAAACTGAAAAGATTCTCTAAAGCAAAAGACACTGTTGTCAGAACAAAACAACAGCCTTCAGACTGGGAAAGGGTCTTCACCAACCCTATATTTGACTGAGGGCTGATATCCAGAATATATAAAGAACTAATGAACTTAAAAAGCAATAAATCATGCAATCCAATTAAAAATGGGGTACGGAGCTAAACAGAGAATTCTCTGTAGAAGAATACAGAATGGCAGAGAAACACTTAAGGAGATGCTCAATGTCCTTAGTCATCCGAGAGATGCAAATCAAAATGACCCTGAATTTCACCTTACACCCATCAAAATGGCTAAGATCAAAAACTCAAATGAAAACACATGCTGGAGAGGTTGTGGAGAAAGGGGAATTCTCCTCCATTGCTGTGGGTATGTAAACTTGTACGACCACTTAAGAAATCAATCTGGTGCTTTCTCAGACAATTAGAATTATTGCTTCCTCAAGAAACAGCTATACCACCCTAGGCATATATCCAAAAGAAGCTCAAGTACACAACAAGGACATTTGCACATTAAAACAGTTTTAAAAAATATTTTGTGACTAGAGAGATATCTCAGTAGTTAAGAGTACATATTGATCTTCTGAAGGACTCAGATTTGATCTCACATCCGTTGGCTCACAACAACTGAAACTCTAGTTCCAATGGGTTAATTGTCCTGTTTTGTCCTCCATGAGAATCTGTACTCCTCTGCACATATCCTTTCTGCCCTCTTTCTCACTAACACACATAATTAAAATAAATGTACATATTTTTAAAACTTAAGTTTAGATGAAGACTAAACAACACAATGACTAATAATTATTTTTTATTTTTATTATTTTCCCCTAAATTACTAATTATGAAGGAAGTGAGAGCAAGATAAAGAATGCACTCAATTTGACACCACACAAAGCAATAGACTTAATGATGGTACTTTCATGCATACTTTGTTTATATTCATTCTATTCCTCCATGGTCTTTCTATCACTCCCTCAGCCAATTCTTTCCTTTAGCTCAATGAGCTGCCTTTTGTTTTCATGTAATATATATAACATTATACCACACACATACACACACAGAGAGACAGAGGCACAGTCTAGGTCTTGGATATTAGAGAATATGTGTTATTTGTATTTCTGAATCTAGCTTATTTCATTTGACATGTTGAGTTTATTTTTCCACTGTGAAACAAAATTCTATCCTAGGCATGTACTATATTTTTTTATTCATCTATTTATACATATTTCATATCTCGGCTTGTTTTCTTTCTTAACTATTGTGACTGGCAGAGGAATAATAGCACAGGGAAATACTCTGTAGCAGAATGTAGAGTCCTTTGGTTATGTACTCAAAACTGGCATAGATGCAACAGTTAGTAGTTCTGTCTTGGTGAAACCTCCATGTTGTTTTCCATTGCCATCCTAGTTTAAATTTCCACCAACACTGGAAATTAGTTATTTTCTAGCATTATTTCCAACATTTGCTGTCATTTCCATTCTTGGCTATAGCCATTATGACTTGAGTAAGATTGAAATCTGTACACCTAAAGAAGATAAACAAGAAAGAGAACCTGGGGTAAGATGATCAATGCTCACTTAGAAAGACAAATGGGATGCACATTTGTTGTAGGAGAAAATAAGTAGCAGGGCAAGAGCCTACCACAGAGGGTCTCAGAAAGACTCTACCTAGCAAATAGTGTATCAAAGCAAATATTAAGACATATAACCAACCCTTTGGCAGAGTGCAGGGAATCATATGAAACAAGGAGAGTTAGTATGACCTGGAGAGGACAGGAGCTCCGCAATGACCAAATATATCAGGGCACAAGGGTCTTTTATGAGACTGTTTCTCCAGCTAAAGACCATGTATGGGTATAACTTAGATCCCCTGCTTGAATGTAGCAAATGGTAGCTCAATATCCAAGTAGGTTCCCTAGTAAGGGGAACAGGGACTATTCAGACATGAACTGAATAGCTGGCTCTTCGACGCCTCCCCCCACCCCCCCTCCGATGGAGGAACAACCTTGCTAGGCCACAAAAGAGGAAATTGCAGCCAGTCCTGAAGAGACCTGATAAACTAGAATTAGATGGAAGGGGAAGAGGTACTCCCATATCAGTGGACTTAGAAAGGTGCAGGGGGGAGATGAGGGAGGGACAGGGGGATAGAGAGGGAATACGGGAGGGGGCTATGGCTGTATACAAAGTACCTAAGCTGTGATTAATATAAAATAAAATTTAAAAAAAGATAGAATTTTGAAAAAAATCTTAATGCTTACCTCCTTGATAGATAAACATGCTGAACACAATTCTAAATAGCTAGTGGACATTTGCATTTCTTCTCTTGAAAACTGTCTGATCAGTTCATTAACCTGTTTGTTCATTAGAAGGAAGTTTTAATTATATAATTCATGTTACCCCTATCTAATGCGTGGTTGGTAATATCTTCTGTTTTATGGGTTGTGTTTTTATTGATGGTTTACTAGAAAATAGTTTTGAACATATATTTTTTATATTTGTCTGATTTCCATTTTATGGTTTGTATCCTTACTGATTGTTTTCTCTGCTAGGCAGAAATATTTAATTTCATATCTTCATATTGGTCAAGTCTTGGAAATTTATTTTTCTATTTGAGTCCTTTTCAAAAAGCTCTAGTTTTAAAGGCTTTAGGTCTCACATTAAGTTTTTTAATCTGTTTTGAATTGCTCTTCATATATGATAATATATGTGGAATTGATTTAATTTTTCTACCCATAGAAATCCAGTTTTACTCAGTAACAGTTGTTGAATATCTAATGTCTTTTTAATATCTTCATATAAAATGTCTTTCCCCCATTTTGTACAAGTGTAGCTACAGATTTGTCATATATAGCTTTCATATGAGAATTTTTTTTCCTTGATTGTATGCTGGTTAACAATGCAGATGTTTAAAAAAGAATAATTGAATATTGATTGGAAAAAGTCACTAATTCTTCAGCAAAAACAATACTAGAGTTTTTTGTTGGAAAATGATTGCATTTACATTTTGGTGACATCTATGTATTCAGCATATTAGTAGTTTTAGTTTATAGCATTTTCTTATTCCCTGAAAATGGATGGAAATGATTAGTATGGGTACCTTACTTATTTTTCATTCTTTCTAGGTCTTAGTCAATAAGATTTCTTTTAGAATTGGTAGGTTCAGCTGAGATTAAGTGGGAATTAGAGTTCTTCTTTAAAAGAAGTGTGTCCCACAGCTATATTGCAAACCAGGGAGAAATTGTGATATGTCTCCATGAGATGCTCACTGAGGACCAGAAATTCTGTTAGGTATTAGGAAACCCTTAAATGAAAAAAAAAAAAACAGTTATATAGGAATAACCAATACATAAGACAGAAGAGCAATTTAGAATTAATCAGAGGAATCTCAGCTCTCTAAATTTTAACTCTTCATAAAGGTAAACCCACATTATCGTGGCTTCTATGGATTTTGGAGGTGTTTGTGGAAGGTTAGAATTGCACCTGAATTATTACAATGATTTATATTCCAAGTACCCCTTAATGAAATTAAGAGAAGGCAAAATGAAATTATGAGAAGGCAAATGATTTGATGAGATGTGTCATAATAAAATTGGTTGGTTTCTGTGTGGCTGTTATTTTTAATTCTACCTTGACAAGTTCTCTTTAGGAGATGAATGGAAAAAAATAGAATTAATATTTCTAAGTCCTAATTTCTTGTTCACTAATAGAATAGTAATAATGTTTATTGTACTGGGAGTTGAACTATTTTTGATTCAAACTGTGCAGATTTTCTAATGCACATTATAGACTTAGCTGTGATTACAGCAGCATTAGTAGTCATCTCTAGCCATGAAAAATATTGTATATGATACAGCCTTTTGTTCAAGTATGAATTCCTCGTGAGTGCGTATGTTCTCTGAACTTTATAACTCATTGAAAGTTAAATTGTGATTACATAGTCTAGCTGATAGAATTAGACAAGTTATTTATCTTGCTAGTGTGACTATCAAACCTGTGTACTTTGCTTCACATATAGTTTATGTCAATCAAGGAAATTGGTAAGTCCAGTTGGCTATTGTATCACAAAGTACATACAATCACAATACTATCTGTCATATATTGTCATATATATCTACTCTCATATTTTGATTCTATGCTCATTAAAAATATACTCAGAAAGGGACAGGGAGGAGATGAGGGAGGGA
The DNA here is from genome assembly GCA_028658305.1 of Pachyuromys duprasi. NCBI lineage: Eukaryota > Metazoa > Chordata > Mammalia > Rodentia > Muridae > Pachyuromys > Pachyuromys duprasi. The sequence continues at coordinate 49,022,040 of CM053763.1, read as the reverse complement.
TGGGGAGAATGGGAGGGAAAGAAGGAGGGTGCTATGGCTGGGATACAAAGTACATAACCTGTGATTAATAGAAAAATAAATAAATATTTTAATTATAATTTGATATAGTATGTGTTTTACTTAACAAGACAAACATGCTTTTAGGAAATCTCAATCAAGTTGTTATTAGCTAATAAAATGGTTGATGCCTCCACCACCAATCACTTTAGAATAAGCCGGAATTCCTGACTCTAATAATTTGACATTGTGTAATGAACTATGAGAATATACAAAGTGCTTTATGTATATGTGAGAAATATTAAAACTAAAGCATGAATTTTTTGCATTGTAGCTTTTTACCTAAAAGAGCATATAATCTTTTGCTGTATGAGTTATTTGGTGTCCTCTTTTATTCAATTTGACATATGGAACTAATAACAGAAAAAAGCACTGCGTTGTCCTATTAAAATACTATACTGGCCAACTTGGCCAACTTGACACAAGCTAGAGTCAATGGAGAAGAGGGAGCCACAATTCAGAAAATGCCTCCCTAAAGTTAGGCTCTAGGCATGTAAGGTATTTCCTTAATTAATGGGGAAGAGCCCAGCTCATTGTTGATGGCAGCTTCCCTGGGCTGGTGCTCTTGTGGTCTATAAGAAAGTGGACGGAGCAAGCCACGGGGAAGCAAACCATTAAGCAGCACCCCTCCTCCATGACTTCTGCATTAGCTCCCTCCAGGTTCCTACCCTGTTGCATTCCTGCCCTGACTTTCTTTGATGATAAACTCTGGTGTGTAAGGATGAGCTTTATAACTCCCTTACTCCCCAAGATGGTTTGGTCATGGCTTTTCATCACAGTAATAATAACCCTTACTAAGATACACATCAAGTCATAGTTATTAACTTTTTGTTATTAGAGACGTGCATCATTGCACCTAATATTATACCTTTTTAAAAAATTACGGTCCTGATATACACAAAATATGTGTATATTCTTCAGAAGACTTCTCAACAAATCAATGCCCAAGGTGTTGTGTATTTCAGGACAGAGCCAATTATCTAGTGGACTTCCAACAAGCATATGTTGTTTGCCTTGCAGATAGTTCTTAGCCATTATTCCAGTCAGTCACCTCCCCAAACCCGCAAGCCATATGTATGACTTTGTATATGGAGGAAAATGAGTTAAAAGCTCTAAAAGTGTGGCTGCACACAAAAATAATGAAAGACAGATGAGATGTTGCTGCTTAATTACTCGATGTTACAAAAATCCTTTCACAACATTATACAAAATTTCATTCATTAATTCATTTCTTGTTACGACCACTAAGTATTTGTGCACAGTGTTCATGCTCCTCTATCTGAGATAATTTCATTATCAATTAAAAAGTGTTTTCAAATAGAGTAATTGTTTTTGAACACAATAAATCTGTTATGTGTGGACACCCATATATGCCACTGGGAATAAACACATCCAGAAGAGAGAGAAACGTATGCTTATTCTCTTTGTGAGTGTTAACAGGGCTCAGGACCTGGATGTGACAGCAAAGGATGGTTAGGAAGCTTAGATATAGGATGGAAGCATCAGCCATGGGAATGTCCCCTGCTGTGATGCATTGCAGGGAATGCTGGATCTGCTGACAAGGTGATTTATTGCGCAGCATGTTGCCTTTCACTAAGCACAGTTCCTGCAGCATCACAAGGACATGATGAGCATGAACCATCCTCAGCTCTAGGACTCAGAATACAGCTCACTGGTCTAGTGGCATACCCCATGATAGGAGCATAAACATATCAGCAAATGAACATTCAAAACAAACATTGATTGAATGATTTTTTTTACCAGAATGACTTAAAAATAATGTTTTCAATATAATAATTATGCACTATTTAGAGAATATTCACCAAAGAAACACCCGAGAATTTTATCTCAGTAAAATAGAATTCTACTATTTGCTTATTCCTGTGTAGCTCAGACTGGTCATGGATTCATGAACTTCCTACCTCAGGCTCTCCATGTTGTGGTTAAAGTCATGAACCACTAAATCCAGATCAAAATGCCTTCTTTTATATATGTCTGATGAATAATAATGCAAGTTTTAGTATGAAACTTAATTCTCTTTAGGAAAAATTAAAATGATCTCCTTTTTTTGAAATTAAAAAATATCTTCTCCATTTTTACATTTTATGGCAAATACATTAAATAAATTATTGGTTAAATTGTACAGTGTAATAGAATGTTCAACATCGTAGATAATATGCATCTATAAAATCAACTACCTATATATTTGATTATATGAATTAAAGCAATTTAAATTTCCTAGAATATAAGAGAAACAACCAAACTATGTAAGAATACTGGCTACATTTGGAACTGGGTGACTTAAAATAGCTTATATATTAATGAGTGGTATTCTTAATCAAAGAAATATGTGACCATATTAATTCTTGCCTCTTTTGGAAAGAATTGGAACAGTAGTAGAATATTTCTGAAATTGAAGCCATTTTTTTTCTAATCAGTAAGAATTACAGTATGCTATTGGAGCAACTATTTAAAGCTTGTTGATTTAAATTACTTGGGATACAAGGAGTAAAAATTAGATGCTCACATGAGTGAAATATAAGATCTGAACTTCCTGGATGATTCACTTCAGGCTGTAACAGGCTATCAATAAAATGGCTTGAACTCTATGAACCATACAAAAAAAAAAAGACAATATGTTATACACAGCTAATTCACATGTTGCATTGTTTTCATATCCATGTTTAAGTAATAAGTTCTAAAGAAAATACTCAAGAGAACAGTGAATGAAGCTGGTGAAGGAAAGGCAAAGAAATGCAAGGAACGCCTAAAGAGAACGTATTTATTAGGTTCCAAATAACAGAAAATGGCAAGAAGATGGTCCAAGGACTCTAATTTCTGGTCCCTAAGCATAATCTGTAGTAAGAATCTGAATGTATTTGTTTATTCTAAAACGCTAAAATTCCTGAATCAAAGCTTATACAATGAATCTCTTCCTGAAACCATTCCAGGAACTGTAAGAATTGAGTTTGGAAGAAAACTCTCAGAAGAATGGAAACCAGACTCACAGCATCAGCTTAGGAGTTAGGGTATTGTTTTCATTGGACACTGGAACATGCAGGCCACTTCCACTTCTGACCAAAAAACTAATGCACATTATGGATGACCTAATGCAAAACATCTTTTCTAGGCTTCACGTTTTATGCATATTGCACCTTATCCGGTCACCCTAAGAGAGGTGCTGGTTTAATATTGTCACACCTGTGTTAGGTATAAACAAAAAGAAAGCAAATCCCTTAAGATCCAGCAGTAAAAGCCCATTTGCTCACAATTCAGCCTGAAGTAAGCTTTGGGACTTCTTGTGCATCATGCAGAAATACTGGACTACCCCCAGATATGGCTTTTTGTGTGAGAAGAATGAAGGAGAAAGACTGATTATTTAAAGAGTACCAAGCTCTACAATCCAAGTGGCAAAGCCTAAAATTTACAGGTATGAAAAAGCTGCTCAGGCTACTTGAAGATAGAGCACAAGAACAAATATTTCTTTCTTTTTGGATATTTGGGTTTTGGGGTTTTGTTTTGTTTTCGGTTTTTGTTTTGTTTTGTTTTGTTTTGTTTTTTGTTTTGTGTGTGTGTGTGTGTGTGTGTGTGTGTGTGTGTGTGTGTGTTTGGTTTGGTTTGGTTTTGAAAGAGGGTCTGACCCTATAACTCAGGCTGGACTGGAAGCCACTGTGTATCCCAGTCTGGGCTAGAATCTCTATCTTCCTCAGTCAGCCCGTGAAGGACTAGAATTCTGACATGTTACCGTACTGAAATGACCACTTTTCTAATTATCATCATGTCAAAGAAAGATTTCCTGAAAATTCATAATTTAGACAAAGACTGGATGACAAAATAAAGGTAGAAGGCTATTAAGTCAGAGAAAAGCAGTCCAAGGTAAGGTAAACATGGGAAAACCAGGACATGGCCTCAATGCAGCCCAGTGTGGGAGTGGTTTTGATGCATTGTTGGAGGTCACATGGGCTGGGGAAGCTAGGTTCTGTGTGGCATGTTGATAAGGTGTTTGGCATTGGTTTGGATGGAAGCTTTATGACAAGACTTGCTGGATCTGGTTATACTTTCAAAATATCAGGGTTCATGGCTATTGTTTAGAGTAAAATTCAGATCCATACATCACTGAAAGCAGTGACACTAGAATGGAAGCAAATGTAATGATCAGCCAAAGGGGAAATTGTAGACAAAGTGAGCAGATAGATTGTGTGTATTCAGTTACTCATTTCACCTACAAGAATTGTTGGTAGACTATATGTGATAGAAATATCCTGTTTCTCTGCCTGCTCTGCACATCTTGAAAACATAGAGAATTAGGTCAATAAAAGAGAAAAATATGCAATGGTTTTGGCCTAAGCAACAAGGGTGGATGGATTTGGGAAAGGTTAGCAGGTTTGTAGACCAATTATGGGATTCTAGATAATCTCATACTAAATTTCAAATGTTTAGTACCCAAGCAATTATGTCCATTAAACTTGAAATTTTAAATCTAAACAGCAGGGTCAAGACTCCACCAGGACTGTAAACTTGGGAGTCACCAGCCTATAAATGTACTTAAGGGTATGAGTGTATATGAGCTCAGTGGGGAATGGATGAAGTCAGAAATAATGATTAACACTAAATCTTACCACATCCAGCACTGGAGAGAGGGAAAGAGAGAAAGAGAGAGAGAGAGACATGTAATGTCTTAAAACTGGCTAGTTAAGATTAAAAATCAGAAATATTTGATTCTAAAAGTAAATATACTTCTTTAAGGAAGAGGGATATGGCAATTACAAAAGCCTTTTTTTCCCCACTAAATGTTATAGAGTACTCAGGACTTATTCTTTTTCTTAGGAGAGTAATAAGGTGACAGCAGACATAAGGTGACAGCTCAAGTTGCTTGTGCATGTTTATTTGCTTGATGAGCTTCCTCTTCAATTCAGGATCTTCTTGCCTCTCTCCAAACTTTGGGGGTTCTCCGCTGTCTGACAAAAGAAAACAGGAATTGCTCCCTTACAAAATGAGAAAAATTGTGCAAATAGTAATGACACAGAATTTTTTATTTAATGCTAAAAGTTTAGCATAAAGGAAGTAAAAGGATATGAACATGTAACTATACATTTAACCCAGTTTAAACCTCTGCTTGCTTTCTTTTGCATAAAAGACAGAGGGGAGGACAGAACTAAGTGACGACAGCTATTCAACCAAAGAACAAAGGGCATGTTACATGGCGCAACACATCCTTCCAAATGACCCATGAAGAAGAGAAATGAACTCTGCATGCAATTTTAAAGACAGCAAGCGCCAGAGAAGTCTTGATGTAACGATTCAGCAGGGAAAGAGCTGAGTTGAAATTGAAACCATCTCTTTGAGGTGGTAGTTTTTGAGTTGCTTTAGCACATTCCTCTCTTATGTTACACAGTATGGGTGAGAGGGTCATTTCATATGGTTGACAGGTCTAGTGATAATAAGTGGAGATGGGCTGGAACTGAAATCTGTGACATGGCTTCCGGCAATGAGTGCCAGAACACACATAAGGAGTTCAACCTGAGTCGCTGAACAAGATCAGCTCCCACATACAGAGTTACTCTACTCTAAACCCTCTAATCCCAAGTGTTTTTTTTAAAATACATCATAGAGGGCTATTGTATTTATTAAGCTCCTTTCATCTCATGATTTCCCCTGAACATACTGAAAGTTCATATGTTGTACATATTTGTAAGGATTATAATGATACAAGAAAGCTTCTTTATTGCTACATTTGAGGGAAACTAAAGACAGCTTTGACTGTAGTTGATCTTAAATATAGAAATTATACAACAAACTGCTCTTAATGTCTTTTACTGTTGACATTAGACTTAAAAGGTCTTGAAATTTTTTTAAGCCCCTTTAACTATACACACAAAAACTGATGGAAATATGTAAGACCAGTGACAGGTGAGTATCATAGAGAATGTTAGGGAAACCTTTTTTTGGAGATACCAGATTCACGGTTGGTGACACTGAGATAATGTTGCATTGATTTTGACTACTGCATACAACGTTCTGGTTTTTGTCAGTGATTTCCCAAGTGTGCTTTCTTAAGGGTCATGGCAAGAAGATCTTGCTTCTATGCTGATTTATTCAGAGTAAAAATTAGAACCAAGATTTGCTTTGGCTTGCTATAGCTGCAAATAAATCCAGTGTCCTTCCACATATCTTTTGACACTCTCAGATTTGTTTCATTTGTTTGTTTTCTCAATACAGTGTCTCCTGTAGTCATGCTGTCCAGAACTTGCTATGTAGACTATGCATTTGTGCTTTCTGTAATGGGACATATTACGGCACAGTATCCTTAACACACCAGATTGGTGTCCAATTTCTAAAGGAAAAGTTGTCGCACATAAACAAAAGCATGTGACACTTCCCAAAACAGTTAGTTCAGAATCCTAATTACAATTCTACTCACTTAGCTTATATTCAGTTCGATAGACATTTGAGTGACGATTTTATTTCAAGCGTCAAGAATTCCTTCAACAAATTCAGAGTGGAAGGAGGAAGAATAACAACAAAGAAAAAATGTCAGCAATGAAAGGTGTTGTTAGAGCTTTGCATGGCTAACTGGCTCTGGGTTGGCACTGAATATACTGGCATTCACAGTCTGCTTCATGCAGAAAGCATCTCCATCAACTACTTGCATTGGAAACGAAGGGACAATAACATTTATGTTTGGTTTTCTACTTCAGAGATTTTTTAAAATTACTTTACAGTTGTCCTTTTTTAAAGACATAAACTACATTGGTCAATTTCATGTCTATTAATAGTTTTGAATAAATAAAGTGTAACCAAATAAATTGTGTAACTGCTTTCCAGAGCATGCTTGGCCAAAAATGAAGATTAGAAGTTTCTATGTGCTACAAACGTGTCTAGGTGTAGTCTCTATGTGCAGAGACAACACAGAAGTATTTCTTCTTGAAATTCTTATCAGTAATATTTATTTCAACTTAAAATTCTGGCAATCCTTTTCATGTGGAAAAAGAAAGCAGAAAGTAAATACTTTATATCATGAATGTTACCCAGATTTAGAACTTCTATTTTAAGTTACAAAGCTGTCAGAAAAATAATACTGCTTGTATTCTTTTAAATATTTAAACATTACTTAGAATGGATTACATAGAATGTCGTGATTTGAGGTAAAAGAATGTATTATGAATAATCCTGGCAAAAGAAAAAGTCCTAAACATTAATAAAGAAGGGAATGCTTTTTTTTTTCATTATTTCAAGAATAAAACATTGGAGGATTCACTGAGGAAATACGGTCATGCTGTTAGAAATTAGAGCAATATATTTTTTAGGAAATGAATTTTCAACCTCAATAAACATATACCTTCATTTACCATCATCAGTGGGGACATTTGCTGTCAATGAACATTGCTACACCCGTGTAGATATTTTTAGCACTAACTGTCAATATTGCTTAAATGATGGTGTAAACACAAGTAATAGGCCCTAAAATGGACTTAAAAGGATGTCTTTTTGACATGCCATAACAAAGATTGCATGTTTTGTGGCTTCCAAACTATTTAGTTAAGATCATTGGGTTGTCAGGTTTTCAGTATAACTCCATTTTATAAGGAGACTCCCACATTTACAGTTATGTCATTTGTTATACATGTTAACCATTTTTTTAATTTTTGAGAAAATGTTTAATTTTGTGATGGATATGTGAGACAGTTATTAAACTTGTATCCAATAATTTTTTAAATGTAATTTATTTATTTTTCTATCAATCAAAGGATAGGTACTTTGCATCCCAGGTGTAGCCCCCTTCCTAATTCCCTCCCACTCTCCCCATCCCTCCCTCATCTCCTCCCCGTCCCTCCAAATCCACCCATGGGGGAGGACCTCCTCCCTTTCCATCCAATCCCAGATCATGTTGTCTCCTCAGGGCTGGCTGCAATGTCCTCCCCTGGGATCTAGCCAGGCTGTTACTCCCTGGCATGTATGGGAGAGGGTCAAAGAGCCAGCCATCAAGTTCATGACTGAAACAGTCCCTGTTTCCCTTACTAGGGTCTTCAGTTGTACACCGAGCTACCATGGGCCACATCTGAGCAGGGGTTCTAGGCCATATCCATACATGGTCCTTGGTTGGAGAAACTGTCTCGTATAAGACCCCTGTGCCCTGATCAGTTTGGTCTTTGTGGAGCTCTTCTTCTCCCCAAGTCTTACTAACTTCCCCTATTTTTATTATTATTTCCTGCCCTCTGCTGAAGTCTTGGTTGTGAGTCTTAATATCTGCTTTGATAGATTGCTATATTGATTCTTTCAGAGGCCCTCTTTGGTATGCTCCTGTCCTGTTGCTTGTTTTATCCTCCATTCAATGTCCATCCCATTTGTTCATCTAAATTAGCATTGATCATATCAACCGGGGTCCTTCTTGTATATCTTCCCTAGGTGTGTAGATGTCAGCATGATCTTCCGATCCTATAGGTCTATATAAGTGAGTATCTCAACTATGTTCATAGCTGCTTTATTTGTAATAGCCAGAACCTGGAAACAACCCAGATGTCCCTCAGTTGAGGAATGGATACAGAAATTATGGTACTTTTACACAATGGAATACGACTCAGCAATTAAAAAGGAGGAAATCATGAAATTCGCAGGCAAATGGTGGGACCTGGAAACGATCATCCTAAGTGAAGTATCCCAAAATCAGAAAGAAACACATGTTAAACATTTTTAATTAAATTTTTATTTTTTATGTTAATTACAGTTTATTCACTCTGCATCCCAGCTGTAGACCCCTCCCTCCTCAACTCCCAATCCTCCGCTCCCCTCCTCATTTCTTCCTACCTCTCCTCTCCAAGTCCCCTGATAGGGGATTTCTTCCTCCCCTTCCATCTGACCCTAGTTTACCCCGCCTCATCAGGACTGGCTGAATTTTACAAGCATTTTTCATATTATCAGCCACATGCATATTTTAAAGAACAACAATCTGATGTTTTTGTGGTAACCTAATTTCTTAAAATTTCCCAGGTTTTTATCCTCTTGGTTCATTTTTTAATGATTTCATTTACTGCTTTTGAATGAATTATCAGTTGTTGTGTTCTCTCAAAACACAGAAAAATTAAATAATTCATAACTATCACTTAGCTTGGTTAATACTTTGAAATTATCGATTTATTAGCACCCTCATTTGTTGTGCTATTAAAGTATTTTTATTGAAAAGTTATTGAGATAATGCCATGTGTTATTGAATACATGATATTAAATAACTAAAGTCATGAAACTTCGATGTATTAAGAATAAAAAGATGATTGTTATTAAATCATAATAAAACAGAAAATATCGTAAACATTATAATGAATCTTGATCCTGAGTATTTTAAGTACATTTTAGATGTGATGAAATTTAGAAATAATTAAAATAATTACAGTTACCAAAGTATAGAACCCAGATTGGCTGCCTTCTCTTCTCACTGTATTACTTTACCTGCTGTCATTGCAATTAGTTATGGTCATGTGACTGAGTTATTGACCATGGGCAACAGTGATATATTATACTTAAGGGTGTAATTGTAAAGACCACCCCTAAGCAACTGTCCATGCTTTCCCCTTCTTGGAGCTGTGGTCTTGATACGCACACACATTTCAGCCGATATTTAATTGTGATTTTACTGTCTTCACATCATGGGTTATAGGATTAAAGTTGTACACTATTATATCCTGCCGGCCTCATGGTGTTGAAGAAACTTATTAATAAAACACAATGTCCAAGTTTAAGATTCTGAAAATAAGATGCTATTCTATTCCTTCTCAAAATACTAATAAGAAAATAGCATCATTATCATCAAATACTTGATAGCAGACACTATTATAAAGTAAAACAGATGATAACCCAAAAGCAGAAAATGTCTCTTGAAATACCGAAGCCTTCTTATAGTACAATGGTCTACCCTTAGCAATAAACATTCTCTACAAACTCCTACAGAGGAAAATTCAGTGTGATAAAATGTTACATGGAAATATTTACTAAATTCAAAAAGGGAATAGGGGGAGAAGACAAAAGCAAAAGGAAGAGGAAAATAAAGTGAAAAGTGAGAAGATGATTTCTTAAACTTCTCTTGGAGATTATAATTGTTTATCTCCCATTCTATCAACATAAACTAATTCCTTGTCTCCATCTAACAAAAGGGTCCCAAGAAATGTATCTCTCCCTGTTACATACATGAGAAGTAGACATGGAAATATGTTCCTACCTACTTATAAGTTAAAATTTAAGTGGGTGAGTATAAGTCAAAGAATGAGATGCATGAATAATAATACCCTGGACTATGAACGAAGAAAATTATAACAAGAATATGACCAGAGATAACTCCTTTATGATACATTCTATGGTTTCTAATCAGATTCTTCATGGTGATAACCAAAGGATTGTGTGTTGGAAACTGACTTAGTTAGGGTCACTATCGCAGTGATGAAACCCCGTGACCAAAGCAACTTGCAGAGCAAAGTGCTTATTTCACTCACAATACCATGTAATAGTACATTATCAAAAGCACAGAGGGCAAGGGCTGACCTCAGGGCAGGAACCAGGCAGCAAGAGCTGATGCAGAGGCCTCCAAGGGGTGCCGCTTACTGGATTGTTCCATATGACTTTCTCAGCATCACTTCTTATAAAACCCAGAGATGTGGATTGGCCACTTCCCCGTCATTTGCTCATTAAGAAAATGTCCTATTGGCTTGCTTACTGCCAGATTTTTATAGAGGCATTTTCTTAATTGAGGTTTCCTGCACTCAGATTACTTTATCTTGTGTCAGGTTGACATAAATCTATCCAGAACAAGAAGACCAAACAAACCAAATCAACATCTAAGAAAAGTTGTGCATTAGCAGTTGATACAAACAGACAAACACATTCAAATCTAACAAGCCTAGTAAAGGTTATGAGTTTAGTCACTTTCACTTAATTTTTTTAATAAGGTACTCAGTTAAGAAAAATGTAACTCCAGTTTAGTCTGGCCACTATGCACCCCTGGATAGTTGCAACTAAATTTCTGAATTTTAAAGCAAGTAAATATGAATAGTTCCATAATGAATGAACAAACCCCGAAAAGATGTTTTTGTGTGACTTTTACATAAAAGTACAAATATGCAAGAATAAAATGCATTGCAAATTATATTAAACTATCAAGTTTATAATAGTGAAGAACATTAATTCCAAGGTAATTTTAATAAGATCATAAGTAACTAACATCATTATATTCAAAATGTTGAAAAAAAAAGATGAAGGATTGTGATAACACCTACCACATACAATGGTCTGAATGGCTCATGATTTAAGTAACTCCATACTGGACAAGAGAAAAAAAACAAGAAAGATTCATGTTAATGCAATCATACGAAGAAAATAAGGTACTTTTCAACCTCAATCAACTACTCAGACAAAACTATATATGCTTGTGCTTTTAGGATAGCAGCCTTAAGCTCACACTGCAGGAACCTAGTACCCCCATGTTTGTGTCTCCCAAGCATTCTGTTATGCCTCCTTCATCTTCAACACATATTGGTTCATATGGGCTTGCACTTTATTTTAAACTAACACAGCTCTCTTCTTATCATATAGAGTTTATTGAGTTATCTTCCTTCTCAGCTGCTTCTGAATTTCCTTAGATCTCAGTCTCTACTCTCTCCTTTCTTGCTCCATCTTGATATCACATGGCCCTGTCTTACTCTTTTCAGGAGTGTTTCAACGTGTCTGTTGGGTTCCTATCACTTTGAGTAGTGTAGTGTGTTTTGCAAAGCCTGATCTATAGACACTCCTTTTTATTTATTGATAGCATTTGTCCTAGTTTATCACAGTGCTTTCATGTACTTCCTTTTCACACCGTGACTGAAACTACTAGCCTAATCAGTGTATAGACACTCATTTTTGTTTATTGAGAGCATTTGTACTAGTTTATCACAGTGCTTTCATGTACTTCATTTTCATACCATAGCTGAAATTAGAAACTCAAGAATATCTATGTCACAAACAAGGGCCACCCATGATCTCATGTTCAACCCAAGACAAGATAATTACAGAGGAGTAGGGAAAAGGATTGAAGTAGTCTGACCATAAATCCATGCCCAAAAGAAAAAAGACAAGCGCATTAAAGTATCATCTTTAAAAAGAATTTAGGAACAAAGATAACATAAAAATCATGAAGATATGTTCATGTCATTATCGATAGCATCAAGTTTTTATTAGTTATTTTTTAAAATGAGTTGGATTACTTATTTACATAAAATTATGTCAATTTTATATTCCATACTTCCTATAATTTCCCACACTTTCTAAATTTGATTTAAGCTATTCTTAAACAAAGAAGAATAAAATTTTGAGTGGGTTGATAATGGTGATGTGAGAATATGCAAATGAGATTTACTTCCTGATATTCTTTATGATCAGCAAAATTTTGTTTCAAAGATATCTTTGATCTTTTGTTTCAGGTTTAAATTAAACTCATTAGCAGCTGTCAAACCCAAGGGAAAATGTCAACACTAATCAAAGCAGCCTCTAAAGGTGTTGTTTTTCCTTTATTTATCTCCTGTCCCCAGAAGGTGCCATTAGATGAAAACATCCATCTATGACTGCCTTTGTAATTTGCTAACTATGATTAGAATGCAGTTGTACAAGCTTGGATTAATGTTTTTTGATGGAAAAAACAACCTTTTTAAAGGAAGGAATGAAAAAATATTACAAGCTGTATTTGAATTTAGTTTTGTATTGGACAGTTCTCCTAAGCTATTTCTCTACACAGCGATGTTTTAATGATCGGGTTTTATTGCAACTATCATATCATTTACAACCTCTTGTTCTTGTACTAACCTCATCTTTTACAACTCAAAGACTACATTCTGTAAAAACACACACACACAAACAAACAAAAAGGAACAGTAATTTTTACTTAGCTCTTGATGTTGGTAAAATACTGACACATTTAATAGAAATGGTCAGTGGCCTTTTCTTATGTATATATATATATATAGTATATATGTGTATATATATAATTTCATTTCTATGAGAATAAGCATATTATTAAAATTTGAAACTTTATTAGACAATTGTATGTGTTTGTGTGTGTGGTTTTTGTCTCTGTGTGTGTAGATATATATAATCCACTACACACAGGTGAACTTTGAAGAACAATCTCAGATGTCAGTTCTTGTCTTCTAATTTGTGTATTATTTTTCTGCTCTGTATGGCATGAGGCTAGCTAACTGGTCAGGATCATCTGGGATTCTTCTATTTCCCTGTAGAAATGATGGGCTTAGAGATATATTGTCTATGTTTCTGGGATTTAATGTGGGTTTTGGATACAGAATTAAGATATGTATCCTTGTGCAATAAGCAAGTTTATCCACTGGGCTGTTTCCCCGCCTCAAAAAACTTCATGTCTTCAACAGCCTTCATCTTTACAAATATTTCCAAATTTTTCATATGAGTTGTCATTAGAATATCAATATGGTATTTATTAAAATTGGAAACATACTTCTATTTCTAAGGAAACTTTGCTGAAATAAACAAAGAGGCTAAGACATGATTTGGTTATAATTCCAGGGATCAATGCTATATTCTTTTTCTAAAATATAAAAGTATTGTGTCTATATAGATCATTAAATGATCGTGATGAAAAAGCTGAAATCGCAGTATACTTAAATTAAACAAAAGTTATACTCTTTTTATTTATCTCGATTATAGGTTCATTGAATTTCTGCAAAGACAACAAAATAATTTTGTTCATTATTCTTGAATCACATAGTCATATTTAGGCATGGAAAGCCTAAAGCATTTGCTTTAAACTTCTCAGTTAATTTTAGTGAAATCTAAACCAAAACACATACATTCTTCAATGTAGTACCATATTGTTCCTGTTTGACTATTTCTTTGCATTTATAGTTATATTGTGTTTATTGAATATTAGCAACATGCTAGTCCCTTTGCTAAATTAATAACATGGATTAGACCCTGAGAAAATTTTGTTACAACTATTATTTTCATATTATGAAACTGAGGCACAAAGTAATTCAAAAACTTGCCCAAAGAAATTCAGATAAGTATTCATTATGCCTACAAGTTTAGAAATTGTTTTACAATGACATCTAATTCTACTTATGGCAATGACATTGTATGCAGAATATTAGATAACCACATTACATTCCACAAATGAAAGAGCCTGGTTTCCAAGAATTGAACGCCCATAGCTACAATAATCTGAATGTTCACTGTGTTGGCTAGTTTATGTCAACTTGACAAAAGTTAAAGTCAGTGTAGAAGAAAAAGCCTCAACTGAGAAAATGCTTCCACCAGACTGGACAATAGGAAAGCCTGTTGGGTATTTTCTTAGTTAGTGATTGATGTGGGTTACCCCTGCCCCGTCCATTGTAGTGAAACCATCCCTGGTCAGGTTATCCTAGGACCTATAAGAAATCAGGCTAAATAAGCTATGTTGAACAATCTAGTAAGCAACAACCCTCCAAGGCCATTGTGTCAGGTCCCGACTTCTTCCTGTGATGAACAGTAATGTGGAAGGGTAAATCAAATACACCCTTCTATCCCCAGGTTGATTTGGTCATGGTGTTTTATCTTAGCAATAGTAACCCAAACTAAAGAGAGTCACTAGTACATAAGTTTTGGTTAAATTTTTAGCATTTGGCCTCCAGCTCAATAACATATTATGGCATAATATGAAAATAAATTATCATGGTATTATCAGTAGCTAATTCTGAGGAGCTGAGTTAGAATAAGTTTTAGTCAGTTAAAATCGGCCAATTAAGTGGTAGGGATTTTTTTTAATTAGCATAAGAAGTTATTATAAGTAAATATTAAAATCAAACTATAAAGTATGACTAAAACGAAATCCAAGTTTTATTTTAATGAAGCAAAAATCACAACTTTTTTTTTATTTCTACATCTCTAGAGATAGATTCCCTTTAATGCTTTTGATAAAGCAGTTAATTCCTATCATAGAAATGGGAGCTAAGTTCACAATAATATGTTAATGATTTCTTTAATTAAGTAAAAGATGAAATGATGTGATTTAACTCAATTTACTTTGTTATGGTCTTCAATCAAGCACAAAAGAAGTTATAAAACATCTCTGAATAAGAGAGGACCTAAAATCCCAGCTCAGATGTAGCCTATAGATAGACTCAACCTCCAAGTGGGGCCCTCGTTAGGGGAGCAGGGAAATTCTCTGACATGAACTCAGTGGCTGGCTCTCTGATCACTTCCCACTGGGGAGGGGTACAGACTTGCCAGGCCAGAGGAAAACAATGCAGCCAGTCCTGATGAGAGCTGATAGGCTAGGGTCAAATGGAAGGGGAGAAAGACCTACCCTACCAGTGGACTAGGGGAGGGGCATAGGGAGAGAAGAGGGAGGGAGGGTGAAATTGGGAGGCGATGAGGGAGGGAGACACAGCGGGGATACAAATTGAATGAATTGTAATGATAATAACAAAAAGTAAAAATATAAAAGAACTACTTTAAAAATATAAAGATAGGTTTTTTTTTACAAGAAAAGTTAGGTTTAAAAATTTAATTGTTTTGTTCCAAATTGCATAAAAATGTTTGCAGAGTTTGGACTATAACTGAATTCAAATCGTCATGTTAGTAGTCTTTGAATATGATTGTGTTATATTTTCAATATATAGGTAGAAGGATGGAAAGTATAAAAATATAAAGTTTTAGATTGTATGACAGAATACTTTTATATTACTTTATTAGATTTTTCTTTAAATTAAAAAGATCATTATCTTTTCAGTATCAAATGTTTTTGAATAGGTCTTGAGTATAAATTTGTCCCATGGGCTGATGACATTTTCAGAATATCAATACTTATTAAATATTGTGAAATCCCAGTATATATTTTTAAGTCACAGAAAGGGGACAAATACTAAGCGTCATGCTGAAGGAAGAAGACATATATTGACAAAATGGTTTTTAAAACAGATAGAAGACTGTCATACTTAGGATTTCTGTTGCTGTGAAGAGACACCAAGACAAAGGCAACCCTTATAAAAGCTGAACTGCCTTACAGTTCAGCTGTTTAGTCCAGTACAGTCATGGTGGAAATCATGGGTGCACACAGACAGACATGGTGCTGGAGAGGTTGCTGAGATTTCTACATCTTGATTGGCAGGCATCAGAAAGAGTGAGCAACACTGAACACTGGGCCTGGCTTGAGCATCTGATACCTCAAAGTCAACCCACCTGTGATCTACTTCTTTATTCAAACCACTACATTCCACTCCCTGATCCCTATAGGCTGGTAGTCATTTAATAGCACAACTTCAAAAGTCCCTATATTCTATCATAGTATCAATACTGTTTAAAAGTTCACAGGTCAGAGTCTTTTCTGTGACTCATGCAATCTTTAACTGCAATTTGTAGGAGAACAAGGTTATTGTGTAACTCAAATGCCAATTTCTGTATTTCCTCCCCTCCCCAATATCTGGTTGTAATCCTTGTTCTGAGAATCTTCTGTTTCAATATTGTGTAAACATTACTCCCCAACTGTCTCCTGATACGACAATAAAGCAGCTTACTACCAATTGTAGCATTATACTGTATACAGGAGAGAAAATAGGGCTGAACTTACTGTCAATCTGGGGATTCATCTATGGGCAGATGTCTAGCAGAGACTAGGAGGGAGAGCTCAACAAGGGAATTGCAAAGTGCAAGTATCTCTGGGATGTACATTGGGAGGAATCCAATTTAGCTTAGAGTGTTAAGAATAGAGTAATAACTCTCAGTTCTTGTATTGTGAAGCGTATTATTAAACAAATAAAAAAAGAGTAGCTGGTTTAAGAGAGAAACAAAGACAATTTTATAAAAATAATGTAATAGTAATCACCTGTAAAATTAAAACAACAACAACACAAAAACAGACCACATAATTCCAGCACGTAATGGCACAGGATATACATTGCCATTCCTAAAGGGAGAAAAATGAGCACAATGAGAAAATTCTGGACCAAAGTAAGAGAGAAAACCAGCTGGGTGAACTCAAAACTGTGCATCTCTAAGTCTGATGTCAAAGTGTTCTTCAAATATCCAACTCCTTTTAGCTATGTTGACTGCAACACAGTTTTCTCTCTTGGGTTGTTTCCACTCCTTGATAGCAGTTCTTCTAGGCAGGTATCCAATATATATGATAACTCCAACACCTAGGGGTCTCAAAGGCAATCCAGGGTTCACACTGTCACAGCTTCACACAACGGCCTCTTTAGGCCTCCATGTAGGGGCACCTCTGCCACAAGCATGACCTCAACAGCTTTCCTTAGTCATTGAGGGTGATACCATAACTCCTTTGCTGTGTCCTTGACTCTAAAAGCAGAATTACATGGTGAAGGTGCTAAGTTCTATGGCATGCTGGGGCTGGACTATGACTTCGCCTTTCAGTTACATTTCTACTAGCTTTCTTTGATCAAGGTTTCCTTCACTGCCTAAGCTTGGCTGTCCCAGAACTTGCTCTGTAAAATGGTCTGGCCTTGAACTCAGAGATCTGCTTGTTTCTGTCTCCTGAATACTGGAATTAAAGAGGTGTACTACCACACCCAGACATAAGCTGTTCTTTAATTCCTTTTCACAAGTTGAAAGCTTAGCTGGGTGGTATCTTTTCCTGAGGTCACTACTTCCTATATTTCATTTAACAGGGTTTTCCTTCAATTGTTTTCCAGAGTTTCTTTTTCTCTTCAGACTGCATAGTTCCTATTTTTTTCTGTTATTCAACTTGTTCTTTTTCATTATAGATCTTTATAACACTGGCCATTAATAACCAAACACCACAGTAAATACTGTATTCTTTTGAAAAGTCCTCTGCTAAAGCAATTAACCCATGACTCTTCAATTTGAGCTCAGGCAAATTTCTTGGACAAGGACAGAAAGTAGCCATATATGTGCCAAAAATA
This sequence comes from Pachyuromys duprasi, assembly GCA_028658305.1. Classification (NCBI taxonomy): domain Eukaryota; kingdom Metazoa; phylum Chordata; class Mammalia; order Rodentia; family Muridae; genus Pachyuromys; species Pachyuromys duprasi. Next base: position 49,004,077 of record CM053763.1, on the reverse strand, counting down.
TCACAAAAAAGATGCAAACACTCTCCAGTTTACATATTGTTTTCTTCAGCTCTTGAGTTGGACTCCCACAGTTCAAGTCACTGACAACACCACTCTCTTCCATACTCCTATTAGCATGGCCCATTACAGCATTATACTACTTCCTTAAACTAAAGTTCCAAAGCCCATATTCTTCCCAATAAAAACGTGGTCTGACCAATCACAGCAATATACCATTCCTGGTATCAGTTTTTATCTGAGTTGGCATTTCTATTGCTGTAAAGAGAAACCATGACCACAGCAATATTTACAATAGAAAGTACTTAACTGAGGTTGCTTTACAATTTAGAGGATTAATCTATTACGTTCATGGCAGGAAACATAAAGGCATTCAAGCTGACATGGTGCGGGAGAGGTAGTTGAGAGTTTTGCATCTAGATTGGCAGGCAACAGGAAGATAGAGAGTAACACTGGATCTGGCCTGAACATATGAAACCTCAAAGTCCATCCTCAGTGACAAATTTACTCCAACAAGCCACACCTACTCCAACAAGGCCATACCTCATAATAGTGCTATTCTCTATCTGACAATGGGGACTATATTCATTCAAACCAACAGAAAGACTCAATCTACTTTCAAGACATACTGTAAAACTGTATAGTTCTTGGCATGAAAGTATTAGCTGAAGAAAGCATCTGTAGTTCATTGAAGCAGAATGTAGTGCAGAGAAATAAATTCCTATGTCTGCTTTCTTTCAGAAGAGTCAAAGTTTCTCTATAAGAACTCAGGATAACTATAACACCATGAATAATAAAAGAATTGCTGGAGGTATCACCATCCTTCTTTCAAGTTATACTGCAGAAATATAGTAATAAATAGCTCATGGTATTAGCATAAGAATAAGTACTAACCAATGGAATTGAACTGAAGACTCATACATAACTCATATACCTATGGACACTTGACTCTTGATGAGGAAGCCACACCAGACAAAAGATAGCATTTTCAACAAATGGTACTGGTCAAATTGGATGGCTGCATACAGAAGAAATGTAAATGAATCCATACATATCACCCTGTACAAAACTCAACTCTAAATGGACCAAAAATATTAGCATAAGTTCAGATACATTGAACCTGACAAAATAGGCTTGAGATTATTGACACAGTAAAAGATTTTCTGAACAGAGCACCAATAACACAGGCATTAAGATCAACAATTAATAAGTGTGACCTCATGAAACTGAAACACTTCTAGATGGCAAAGGGCAATTGCTTAGAAAAAGAGGCAGGTTACAGTATAGGAAAAGATATTTACCAATTATACATCAGATAGCAGATTGTTATGTATAATTAATAAAGAACAACAAACATCAATGACAGTGACAAGAACAACAAAACAAACAAACAAACAAACAAAAAACCTGGAACATCAGGAAAACAAATAACCAAGTTGAAAATAAGGTATAGAAATAAATAGGATTCTCAAAAGATTAAACACAAGTGCTGAAAACACTTAAAGAAATGTGCAGCATCCTGAGTCATCAGGGATACGCAAATCCAGACTACTTTGAGATCTCAGTTTACACCAGTCAGAATGGCCATGGTCAATAAAATAAACGACAGCTCTTGTTGGTAAGGATGTGGGGGAAAGTGAACACTTATTTATTGCTAGTGGGAACACAAACTATAGAGCTACTATGGAAATAAGTGTGGCAGTTACACAAGAACCAGGGAATAGTTCTATCTCAAGATAAAGCATTAACATTCTCAGACATACAACCAAAACCGAAATCTTACTACAGAGACAGTTGTTTATCCATGTTCATTGCTATTCTATTAATAGCCAGAAATTAGGAACAGCCTAATGAATCAACAAATGAATGAATTATGAAAGTGCCATACATTTACCCAATGGACTATTATTCAGTTGTTTTTCTTTTCATGTAATTAATAAAGAAATGGGTGAAGTTTTGGAAAAGTGAGGCAACCCTGATTACAAAGGCAAATACAGTATGTATTCTCTTATTTTGGATCTTAGCTTTTAAGCCTTTAATAGGCATGCTACAATTCATATTACCACAGAGATTAGATACAAAGGAAGGGGCTTGGGCGGAGGAATCTTCCAAAAAAGGGGAAAAAGAACCCAGATGTCCATCAACTGAGGAATGGATACAGAAATTGTATTTTTATGCATGGAATACTACGTAGCAATTAAAAATGAGGACATCATGAAATCTGTAGGCAAATGGTGGGATCTAGAAAATATCATTCTGAGTGAGGTATCCCAGAAGGAGAAAGACACACAAGATTCTTATTTAGACCTTTAAGATGTGATAGACATACTGAAATCTATACACCTAAAGAAGATAAACAAAAAAGAGGATCCTGAGTAAGATGATCAATCCTCACTTAGAAAGACAAATGGGATGGGCACATGATGTAGGAGAAAACAGGACACGATCCTACCACAGAGGGCCTCTGAAAGACTCTGCTTAGCAGTGTATCAAGGCAGATACTGAGACTCATAACCAAACCTTCCACAGAGTGCAGGGAATTATAAAAGAAGAGGGTGTTAATATGATCTGAAGAGGATAGGAGCTCCATAAGGACCAAATATATCTGGGCACAGGGGTCTTGTATGAGACTGTTTCTCCAACCAAAGAACATATATGGATATAACCTAGAACCTCTGCTCAGATATAGCCCATGGTAGCTCAGTATCCAAGTACAGTGGAAGATTCTAATACTGTTGCTCTGCTAAAGGAGCGTTGCAATAAAATGATTCCTAATAATGTATTGCTAAGCCATCCTCAGAAGAGCTTTCTCTTGAAATAGACAGAAACTAATACAGAGACCCACAACTGGACAATGTAGAGGGAGTAAAAATCTTTGGAAAGGTCTGTCCTAACTGGGATATCTTCTTAAACCCTTCCATTTGTGGCTTAGGGAGCTATGTGGGAGAAGGGGGTGGGGCAGAAAGATTTATTGTAAGAGCCATAGAGGATGACACCAAACAGTGTCTGCCAGATACAGAAGAACTGACTCACATATTCAGAGACTCTAGCAGCATGCACAGAGCTTTCTCCGGCTCAAGCCAGATTGGTTGCCTTTGCTGGGAGGAAGAAGTGGACATGAACTCTTGCCTAACAAATAAGCTGCTTCCAATTGACAACTGCTTGTTGTGTTTGGACACTTTATTATTTTATTTGTCTTTTGCTTGAATATATAATTTCAGAGTTTTGTGGTTTTTTAATGGGTTTTATGTGTGTGTTACTTTTTTTTAATTCTGTTTATTTTTAAAAATTTGTTTGTTTTAGAATGAAAGAAAAAGAAGGCATGGAATAAGATGGGTACGTCGGAGGGAAGGATCTGAGAAAATATGGAAAAGGGAAACCATGATCAAAATATGTTATATGAATTTTCAATAAAAATAGATTAGATGATAGATAGATAGTTATAGATGATAGATGTGTATGTGTATGAATATAACAAGTACCTTTCTAAGCATATACTGTAACACATGCACTTGGGAAGCAGAAACAGGCAAATATATGAGACTTTGAGACCAGCCTGGCATGACAGCCAAAGCTGTATGGTGAGATCCTGCTTCTAAACAAATAACCAAAAAGAAAGAAAGGAAGGAAGAAAGGAAGGAAGGAAAAAAGGAAGGAAGGAATGAAGGAAGGAAGGCAGGAAGGAAGGGAGATAGAAAGGAATAAAGAAGGAGATAAAAAAGAGAAAGAAAAATAAAGAAGAAAAAGATAATGAAGAAGAAGACCTCTTCCTTGTAAAGACTTGTTTGTGAATGTAAACAAGAGAATTATCCTGAATTACTCAAATGGACACGTTCTAAATGTATATCAGCTGAATAGAAAATAATGATACATGATACATCTATATAAGGCAATAAATACAACAATAAAAATTTTTAAATGTTACAACATTGAAAAAACTCACAGATATGTTTAAGAAAAGAATGTGTCTGTATATCTAGGGAGACGATTCAGAGAATAAACACTTGTTATGCAAGTGTGAGAAACAGTAAGGTTGCATCTCTTCACCTTTAGAACAGTGCAGTAGGCAAGGTAATGTGCTAATAATCCCAGCTCATGGCAGGCAGCGATGGAATCCTCAGAGTAAGAACAAAGCACTGAAAATCTTACTTCTAGTGAGAATCTTGACTCAATTTATTGTGTGGAGAGTGATCAAGAAAGACACGTGACATCAACCTTGAGAAGCCACACTCATGCACATACATTAGTCCACATGTACACATGGACTCACTCCACATGAACATACAGTCACATATACTGTACATGCATACACACGTGATAAAGAACACTATATGTTGCGTTATGTTCAAGAAAAAGTCAAATTTATAAGGGTATTATAGAATGAGTCATAAATTTCCCTGAAATGGGCAATATAAGAAAGGATTATACAACAACAATAATGTGACTGAATTTGTTGTGGTAAAGAAAAATTTTCACAATTGGATTTTGATGATATAATTGTAGAATTTTTAAAATAATTTAAGTGAATGATTAAAGTGGGTGGATTTTATATGTAAATTATACGACTTTAGTGAAATTACAAAAATCAGCTTAACTTTAATCATAAATCTAGAAAAATAAAAAAGCTGTATGGAAAGCACTGTGACATGGGCAATGGGCGCAGGACAGCTGGATTTGATGACCCAGGATTGCATACTCTCTGACGTGGGCAGCTGTATTTGGAAGTTAGAAGACAGTAATGTAGGGAGGGATTAGGAGATAGCACTGAGATGCTTTGTTAGCCTGGATTCTGTCAAGATCCTTCTCATTTGCCTGATGACACTTTCATACAGACATGCTTTTGAATCCTAAGTGATCATCAAATGACATCATGTCACATTTTTCAGCAAGTGATGCCAGCATTTGACAATGAATTGGTTTGAGTAAAGTATGCCAATCAACATGAGAACACTATTCAAACAAATATTCATTAATATATAAGAAAAGCTTTTGTCTTGCCATATTGATGATTAATAATTGTTTAAAGTTACTACAATATAAAGGCATAAGCTTATTTGACATTTTTCTTATGGTATAATGACAGAGTATTTAGTATATACATTATTAACTATTATTTTTGAGTAAGATAATGGAAATATTGTATGATTTCTAGAATTTTCAATATTTGATTTATGTTTTGTGGAAATGAGATCCAATAATACTTCAATTTTATTGAAAAATTCTCATGATTGAGATATTTAAATCTCCTTTTACTTTATAATATAGTCTTGTTTTTAATAACAAAATAATGGTGTGCTATACCCAGAAGTTGATTATAAATCAAATTCTCTAATGACTATATATCCATAAAATTCTGAAGCTTTTATTAGCTAAGTTTACAGCTCTGAACTATAATGGAAATTCTCATATCAAAATAATATTAATAGAGGATAAAATGACATTATCTAATCTGTTCTGAGGTAAGACAATGATGTCTACAATCTATACTGAAGACTTTACACATAAATAAAAATGTTATAATGGCAGGACAAGGTAACATTAAAACAAATTACATGGAAATAATGAGGGCATACTAAATACTCATTTCCCTGGCCCTCTGAAAAGTGGATCTTGAAACTACTGAACAATAAAAAGATCTCTGAGAACAGAGCTGATTTGTCCTGCCTCAACTGCAATCAAATACAATTATACATGTTTGTAGTAGTCATTTTAAATTACTATCTGTGGCTATAGTTTCCTATTTCAAACACATAGACCTGCATCTCCTCTACCATATCCTGTGAAAATCCTGGATTCCTATACACAACTTCCAGGCAGTTGGCCATCTGTAACCATTGCCTTGACATCTGTGGATTTAACAAAACATGGATTGAAAATACTAAATATTTTTCATTAGTACTACACATGCACACTTTCTCCTTGTCATCATTCCTTAAAGAACAACATAAACAGTGTAATATCTACCTATACAGCAATTGCAGTATATGAACTAAATAATGCAAAGATAATTTGAGGTATATTAGTAAATGCACTTGATGTGAACAAAAATCCTTTTCATTAGAACGACTTGAGTATTTGCAGGAAAGGTCCTGATGTCAATCCCCTGCTGATGCTAATTAATAGAGGAGGAAGATACTGTCAGTCAATGATACTTCGAGCAGAATAAGAGTAACCAATACTTGATTTGTAATTCAAGGCAATTTACATTATAAGATTTTAGAATTCGAACATCTCTTTTATGGTTTTAGAATAAATAAATGTACCCATTGCTCCAATAATGAGCTAAAATATCAAGAAGGCAGTAGTTGGAGAATTGCTTCAGGTAAGCTTTGTATTTTTTTTAAAATCTACAAATTATACTCCCCTATTAAGATCAAACTACCATTTACAACTTTTTTTATTCCTTTCATGTGGTTTAGTCTTTAGGATTTAACAGTTGAGGAGCGATGTCAATAAAAACAAGAATTGATTTTAATTTTCCTCTACTTTTCTGGGAAGTAAAACAAACCTGACTTGTTTTGGAGTGGAAAGGCCTTTGCCCAATAAAGACCAGGTGAAGAAGCAAGGTCTTGAATTTGTCTGGTCTTCAACAAAGTCATCATCAATGTGATAGACACTGGGAATGCGAACAGGAATTTACATAAAATTTAAATGCAAAATCTACATCCCTGTAACATACAGTCTCTCTCTGCTTAAGCTTAAACAGAAGTGGAATTTCCACTGAAGCAAATTCTAGGGGAAGAGAAGAGCTGGGTGCTTTGTGCCTCTAGAGGAGGTGCAGAAAGGGGTGGTTTACTCAAGAAGGATGTCAGTGAATTTAACCAGGAACAAAGAGATGTCCCAGACCTGTGATGTGGACTCATTTATACAAGGAAAAAGGCAAAGATCCAAAGAGGCTATCAAACAGCAATATGGAAGGTTAAGGCTGCTTTCTTCTTCATTGTCTTGTGATACCCGTTAAATGCAGAGATTTTTTTCCTTTAAAAGAATGTGGGTCTGCACAGTGTGGCTTTAGTTCATTCATATAAAATTCCAGCCAGAGTGGTGGCAGCATGTGTGGGGGGTTGTCCACATAAAGATGCCTTCTGCTTTCCAAAGTATATGCTTTTAAAAGGAGTTGGAAGCAGTTCAATGTTCTTTTGCTGACTCTGTTGTCTGCATAGTGAATTAGGAAAGACAGTGTTGGTCTTGCTAGATTTTATCTTAATCTTCAGATGGATTCTTTTATTACCTAATGTTCCTGAAGAATGGACCAACACAGGATGCCAGAGTGTCTGTTTCTTTTTTCTGTTCTGTTCTGAGCAATCTTCCCATCACTCTGCTTTTTTTTCTTTTTCTTTTTTTTTCCTCCTTTGGCTTTGCACACAGAGAACACAGCAAGCATCAGGTTCCAATTTATTATTTTTTCGAAGAAGTGACCTTAAACATAAACTTCACTTTAAAGTTAGATATATTACCCATAAGAAGGGTCTGCTATTTATGGTTGTGTGTACTGCACAAATCTCTGCACATGGGATCTCAAAAGCCCCTTTTTATTTCTCAGGTTTAATAGAAAATTGCTAGTATTATAAAAGTGATTACGCCAAAACGGGCAAGTAAGGTGGGCTTACCAGATGCATACATGTAAAACATGAACCTGATTCACAGGTGGAAGATGGCATGAGAGTTCTATAGAGTAAATTGCTTGTTAAACATATACTTCTATTCCAAAGTTTTTAAAGAATTCAGTGCAGTCCAAAATGTCTGTCACAAAATCTCATTGAAATGATATAAATGGCACCTACATGCTGAGACAGGATTACAGATTTGAGACTGATGTTACCAAAGTCAACCCTCCCTCCGAGAGAGAGAGAGAGAGAGAGAGAGAGAGAGAGAGAGAGAGAGAGAGAGAGAGAGAGAGAGAGAGAGAGAGAGAGAGAGAGGAGGAAGAGGAGGAGGAAGAGAGGGAGGGAGGGAGGAAACGAGAGGGAGAGGAAAGGAATGGAGAAATGAGATGAACGAAATGTAATTATGAAAATACTGAGCCACCAAATTTAATGTCTCAACAGAGGTTTTAAGGACATCAGTACCTTGCACTGTGTCTTCCTGGAGAATACACCAAACCTTCCCCATAATGGCAGGTAAGCACGGTACGTGTTTATCCTCCTCCCACTCCAGAAAGGTTCTATATTCTTTTACCTATTTTCTGATTTTAAAGTGTCAGTATATCTCTAAAGGTAAAATTGGTGTATTTAGTAACATAATGAGTTCTTTAGGATTTCCTCCCATAATCTCTTCTTTTCCCTTTTGTTCTCGGCATACTTAACACTCACATGCTAATATTAGCACTAATGCCTCAGGCCTAAATAGCAATAATTACTAGATGACATACTGGTTTCTATTTAAGTTGACAACTCAATAACTTGACATATGCATTACATCTCTATTACCCTGGAATCTAAATGGCACTTTGTAAAGCATTCCTTTTATATTTAGTTCACCGTCTGAGCACACTGGAACTTGGGCTCCTTGTATGTCTGTTAAAGACTGGTCGAGGTGCCATTAGCTCTATGTTCTCACCAGTGGTAGCTAATAGATGGATGGATTGACTGAGAAAAGAGGACTTAATATTGTGTATTATTTGGAAAAGCAAGAAACAAAATAGTTTTATATGTTCTAACTTTAAAACAGTACATTTAGAAAATTTCATTTTGACATATGAGGTATATATTTTGGATGAATGAGTCTATTTCCCTTTTGAATTGAAGGTGAAAAGATATTCAGTAAACAAATTTACATTAAAAAACTTGTTATGATTTCAGGTCATTTTTTTCATGGCAGTATTTCAATTAGAAAATGCACAGAAAAAATAATTATAAAATATCTCCAAACATGCAACCTAAGCTTCAAATAGTCTATCCTAACAGACAATAGACATTAAAATATCATTATTTCTGTCCTCATCCCAATCCTCTCTTCCTATTCCACACCTCTTACATCAAATCTGTCTTCCCCCCTCATCTTCTTGTTTCTTCTTTGAAAGACATTAGGCAGGGTCTTCAGTGATGATGGGCAGATGGTGAATGGAAGCCATGAAACAGTTGTGTGTCAGTAAAAAGTGGAGAGCAGTTTTCTGGGATTAGCCACCCATAAAGGCTTTAGCAAATATGTAAATATATTAAAGCTAACACAAGCCAGATTTCTCACAGACGAGGTACAAATGTTGAGACTGTGGAACTGGAACACTCATTAATAAGGATTACACCTAGTGTTCCTTTGACTTCTCAACTTTCAAATACTAAAGAGAACCAGGGACTGTCAGAGGCATGACTGATGCGAAAGGACAGAATGCATGGGGGAAAGATTTGCTGTGTCAAGCCGCTCACAGAAAAATGGAGGTGAAAGAAAGAGACCCAGACGCTATGGAAACAAAGGACAGTACAAATGAGGAACAGCATATTCGCATAGTGTCAACTCACCACTGCAAAATTCTCGCAAGTTATTGTATGAACAAAGGCTTTACAGCACCAGTGCTGGGACAGAATTTGCATGCTTCCCGATAGGATGAAATAACAGAAATCACACACACACACACATACACACCATCACAGCACACACACACACCATAACACACACTACACATACACACCACCATACCACATGCGTGCACAAACACACATTCACATGTGCCACACCACGCACACGCACACGCACATGCACACGCACACGCACACACACACACACACACACACTAGCTTCCTTGATATCTCTGGCCAAAATATGTAACAGTAATCTATTTGTGAGGAATAATCTGAAAAACTCAACCAGAGAACAGTCTGGAAAATGATTGCCTTTAATATTGAAAACCACAAATGTTATAAAATTGAAGCAAGATTGAGGTGGCTCCCCAATGAAGGAGATGTGAACATGACAGGGACTAAGTCTATGTTCCTGGGCTGAGACACCCATTAAGATAAGCATTTCAGTAGGGCTCTGAGTGCCTCCTACACAGCCTTACTTTGCAGTAGTCCAGCTACTTTTCATTATATCAAACACATTAAAAATGAAAAAGCTATGTTTGTTTACATTACCCAATGCTTTTAAAAGCTGTCATTGAAGTATAACTCACATGCTAAATTAAACACTTTTATAAGCTTAGGCTTTTATACACTCATACAAATATCACTTGCAAACAGCAGAGTAAACAGATCTATCTCCCTTTAAAGTTTCATGCTGAGAAAAGTTAAGGCAAATTTTTGAAATCTACAACCTTTAAAACTTTTTAAGCACAACACACAGAATTGTTAAGAAATACTGTCACTTTTCCATTATTCTTTAAAACTTCTTTCATTTGCTTGACAGGCAGTTTAGGATTTGCTGCATTTCTAGCACATGCTCATATCCACGCTTCCCATGACATAGCAATCAAGACACAGGATCAGCAACCATGGGAGGAGTGCTTTTGAACTTCCCTTTATTTCCTTTGCCCCGGACACCTGCATCCGGGATGGTATCGCCTTAAATTCGTCATGACAGTTCAATAGGAAATGGCAATCTTATCAAGCTTCCTGGAAAAAGTTCCACTACTAAGGTTCCCTTTCATTACCTCCCTGGGTATCTTCTCTCAGCAATGGTCACAGATATCCTGGAGCAATGTTGTAAATTTCATGTTGAAGGCAACAATTTCTCCATATTTATTAACTGCCCTCCCAGGAGACTGGCAATTTCCTTTGAGATTTGCCCTCAAAACAACAGAAAATAATGTCTAACCCTTCGTGTAAGACATGTCATTAACTGCAGAACGATTTATCATGTGGTCAGCTTCATGTTCACTATTTGGCTGATGCCAAACGAAAGTAGTATTTCCCAGAAGGCAGTCAATGGAACACCTCAAGCAGGGAGCACAGAAGGCCATTCATGTGCCTCAGAGTGTGGGAAGAACAGCGGGTAAGGTCAGGGAAAAAACAAGCCTGCAAAAGACTGACGGGCACCTGGAAGTATGTATGTGTGAATCACCACAGCTGGTTGGACATAACATTTGTCTATCTGGCAGTGTGAAATTGGCCAGCAAACAGCTTAAGAGCCATTTGAATATTATCAAAATGCACCTGAATGACAGGTGTCAGAAAGGCCCCTTAAAAAGCTGTAATGAGAAGTGGTAGATCGGTTCATTATTTAAAACTCGTGAATTCCACACAGGCCCGCACTTGTGACTTGCCTTTTGTTGAAACAGCATGGGAGCAGGCAAAGTGTATCTAAGAATGGGTGTGGTGCAATTTCCCAGATCACAAAGGTTAAGTTGTCTGAGATGACATTACCACACTACAGGGCAGAAAACGATATACTCCTTGTATAAATCTCTGAGCCTTTAGAACCAAATATTTCTGAAGGAATAATTCAGATACCTTTTGTAATATTTGAACAAACCTGTACATATCTGTAGGGAAAAAAAGGGATGGATATTATAGAGTATCACTAGGAAAGAAGTAATTTAGGGTAGATACTATTGGGACCATCAATGTAGGTGGTAACACACATTTCTCTGCCTTTATTAGTCAGCTGAGCAGTATCAAGTTTGTCCAAATATTCAAGTCAAAGGTGCTGGTTGTATATCAAACCCAACCAACCAACCAGGTGAAAAACCACGGGAGTGAGTCTCAGTCTGTGAAAGCAAGGCTGAATAAATTAAACCTGGCCAACTCCTGTTACTGTGCAAGCCTGGGTCACTGTTGGATCTGTCCTAATAACATGTTTATTACTGTCGGAAGAAAGCCCTCTTCCCAAATCAACTCACTTATACCCTCCATCCCTCCCTTGTTAAGAACCCTCACAGGGTTCCATCGTTCCAGCATTCTGTTAGTAAACATTTTGGTAGGCTTCCTGTTGAAACTGTGTCTTTTCATATATTATTGTTATTAGCCAGTTAATTAATTAAAGATTTTTGCTTTATTTTTGTTCTGATAGGCAGCTAAAGCTGACCTAGACTTTGGGATGGTCCTTTATTCTCTTAAGGGCTTGGATAATAGGTGTGCATCAATATGTTTAACTTGTGTTACATTCAGATTAGAATGTCTCTAATCTGTTTTTTTGAGTCATAAATTATAATATTCATTACAATCTTGATCAGCACAAAGATTCACTATGTAAAAGTGGATTCTTCCTAGGGAAGGATCTTCTATTCCTTTTATGATTCCTTTGCATGTATGTGTCACTGTTTATAATAACTGTGTAAATAAGAATGTGGGGTTCATGAGCTTTGTAAGGAACACTTGATCAGTGCAAATCAAGAGAAGAAAGCTCTTCATAATTATCTATAAATTGCCAGCAGCGCTTTCTCAAAGTTCAGATGCTGAATGACAGCTGGTTATAACAAGTATGACCATGTGAAATTTCCAACATTACACCTCACATAGTGTGTGTTTGACAGAAGAGTAACAGTCTATTGCAGGAAGAATATCTTCAGCTATTTGGATTGATGTTTGTTTTTGTACTGGCTGTTTGGCTTATTACCTGTGACTCTAAAAATATCAAAGCACTTTTGGAGAAAAAAATGTACAAAAAAGTAGTACAGCTAAAGAGTCAAAGAACTACAATTCCAATTAGAAGTTAGACTCCATGGTAGGCTCACAGGAAGAGGAGCATGGCTATGTCAGAGAGGTGTTGAAATCTACAAGACAGCCATCTTCTTCCTCAGCCTCCTGGTGGCTTTCGTCTCCTACCAGCAGCCCTCCTGCTGGTGGACCTGGTCATCAAGCTCCAGACTGAATTAGGACTTTCACTACCACAGTTCTAGCCAGCCAAACATGCTAGCTTCAAACTGACTAAGCCTAAAGTGGGCTGGGAGCAGCTGGGGTGGTGTATATACTCTTCAGATGCTTTAAAACCCCTAGAGTGGATTTTCAGGGTTCTGAGTCCCCAAATTGCTTTGTAGAGGATTTTTTTGTCTTTGTGACTGCTGCACGGTTGCTTCTTTACCCCCAACAAAAGCTTTTCAACCTGCATGACCGGGGATCTCTTCCAAGTTCTGGCTGAGTGACCTGAGGGTAAACGTGACTGATCCATAATGTATGATAAACCTACTAAAATCTGTACACCTAAAGAAACTAATCAAGAGGGAGGACTCTGTCTAAAATGCTCAATCCCCATCCAGAAAGGCAAAGAGGATGGACATCAGAAGAAAGAGAAAACAGGGAACAAGTCAGAAATCTGCCACAGAGGGCCTCAGAAAGGCTCTACCCTGCAGACTATCAAAGCAGATGCTGAGACTTATGGCCAACCTTTGTGCAGAGTGCAGGGAATCTTATGAAAGAAGTGGGAAATAGTAAGTTCTGGAGAGGACGGGAGCTCCACAAGGAGAGCAACAGAACCAAAAAATCTGAGCACAGGGGTTTTTCCTGAGACTGATACTCCAACCAAGTACCATGAATGGAGATAACCTAAGACCCCTGCACAGATGTAGCCCATGGCAGTTCAGTATCCAAGTGGATTCTATAGTAATGGGAATAGGGACTGTCTCTGACATGAACTGATTGGCCTGCTCTTTGATCACCTTCCCCTGAGGGGGGATTAGCCTTACCAGGCCACAGAGGAAGACAATGCAGCCACTCCTGATGAGACCTAATAGACTAGTATCAGAAGAAAGGAAAAGAAGACCTCCCCTATCAGTGGACTTTGGGAGGGGCATGAGTGGAGAAGGTGGAAAGGGAGGGTTTGGGATGGGAGGAGGGACGGCGCTACGGGGGGGGGGGGATACAAAGTGAATAAAGTGTAATTAATAAAAAATTAAAAATAATTAAAAATACATAAAATTTTAATTAACAAGCTTTTCAACTGCAGATGAACTTCTGTCTTCTCTGGTGCTTGAGATTTCTCTGCTAACTCTTGAGCTTCAGGTTCTCCCTACCTTTTAACTCTTTAACTGACAGAGCAGACAAAACCCATCAAGAGCTCTGGATTGTTTCATCAACAAAAGCTGTTTTTGAAAACCTGAGTGTGAGATCCAGAAGGCATTGCCAGCAAGGCAGGACAAATCTCTGGGAAAACAGAACTGTGCACTAAAGTTAATGTTTATCCCTATCCTGTCTTTTCCATAATACATGTTTTATATGTTTGTATTGGAGATTTCAAGTTCTTCATAATGATGACTACCATTGTCAAATGATCAAAACTCTGCTTAGACAAGGAAGAGCCAAAAGCACACAAATTACGGGCATACATCTTCAAGCAAGCATAAATATGTATTAACTGTTTTTCACAGACTATAGGTTGGGAAAAATAGATACATAATTTTCCGGAAAAAAAAATTATCCATTCTATTTTCTGTATTGTACTCATATATTCCATACATTGTCAGCTTGTTTGAGAATGTGCATCAGTGGGAAATAAATGCACATATCATGGGGATTGGCTTGGACAGTTCTATCTTTTGATAATTCTTTGGCTAAATTTTGTCTTTTGATACTGGAGCTCTCTATGAAGTCAGGTCTAAAGCAGATTGTGACATGGACACATGCGGGTATCAAACCACTATGCTCCTGCCTCTACCTCTCTAGTGCTGGGATTTACAGGTTTCCATCACCAGGCATGACTTAGGTACTTCTTGCATTCTGTGTTGGATGTTTCATTCATTACATATTTATGTTATTTATGTAAAATATATTTAGTTTATAAGCTCATATATTATGCATATGTTTATGTAAATGTAATTTTGAGGCCTGGCAACATGACGCAGTGGAGAGAGCCCCTGAGTCCCACCCTGATGACCTGAGTTTCATTAACTGGACACACGCATGGTCGAAGGGGAGAACTGACTCCAAAAAGTTGTCTGAACTTTGCACGTGTGCAGTCATCTGAAGACTCACACGCACACAATATCTCTCTCTATCTTTTTATAGACAGATAGATTAATACAAAGAATACACACTACACTTTAAAGTATTGAACTTCAGAGTATTCTCTTCTAGATTTGCTGCAGAGCAGCCAGAAACCATTGTCCTGATTCTTTGCCTCTATGCTGTTTTAACTTAAATGCAGAAATTCAGAACTGTCTTAGGTGCTAAGAAATTTACAATTGTGTATATTAATACAATTGCATTTTGAGTGAGAATGCTGAAAATTTAACACCTGCCTGGAGCTTTTATTTGGGTAAAGAAGTTTTAGTAACTGAGAATTAGTTAAAAGTATTTTAAACTGTCTATATTCTATTCCAATGATGAATTTTAAAGAATGTCCCTCTTGTCTTCCCCCTCTTTTTCTACCCTCCTCCCTATCCGCCTGCTCCTTGAGTCCTTCTTAACCCACAGTATTTTATTTCTGTTGAGAAAAGCAAGCTAATCCACATCATCTTTTTTCAATTTTTTTTCTTTTTAATTTATTTTTTGATTATTACAATTTATTCATTTTGTTTGTATCCCAGCTGTAGACCCCCTTCCCCTCCCAATCCAGTCCTCCCTCCCTGTTCTCCTCCCATGCCCCTCCCCCAGTCCACTGATAGGGGAGGACCTCCTCCCCTTCCATCTGACCCTAGTCTATCAGGTCCCATCAAGACTGTTCTTCTCTGTGGCCTGGTAATACTGCATTCCCCCCAGGGGTAAGGAGAGTAGGGGCTGTCTCTCACACAATCTTTTAAGCTCCACTTAGTACGTTAAAAAATGGCCCTTGGGCTTTGAAAATTTATCTCCCAAAAGATAAAGAGATCTCATGGCCCTTGCAGTTGCTTATCATCTTGTAGGAGAATTTTCCTCCCTTTTTTTTTATCAGATAAATGCTTTATTCAAAATTAGATATTGAAAATACAAAATTATTTGGAATAGAGCAATAACTCATGATTAAGAGTACATACAGCTCTTCCGAAGGCCTGGAGTTCAGTTCCTAAGAGCCACATCACATACTTCACCACCATCTATAACTTCAGATCATGTGGATCAGACACCCAATTCTGGAACTGGACATCTCTTATCAGGTACACAAGAGCACAGACAAACACAAACACACAGTCATGTAAACTAACATTTTAAAATATAAATTTTTATATCCATATATGTTAGTTTTCTTTTTATTAATGTGACTAAACACTGAAAAAAAAACAATGGGTGAAAATGAACTTTTAAATCTTTCAAGTCTCAGGTCACAGCCAATCACTGAGGGAAGTTAAGGCAGGAATTGAATGCCTCACCAGGTTGCCAGTTGAACATGTCTTCAGGGCATCTTATTGATTTGTATTGGACTCTCCAGCCCATTGTGGGTGGTAGCACCTGTAGGAACATAATCCTGGGTTGTATAAAGTCTGAAAAAGCCATGGTGAATAAGGTAGTATCAAACATTTTCCATGGTTTTTACTTTACTTTCTTTGACTCAATATGCACTCCTTTGTTCTGCTTAAGCACATGCGAAAATAAAAGATTACAAGCTTCCTACACATGTGACCTCATAGGTAAGGGCTCCATCCTTCCTACTAGAGTATGAAGTGTGTTGTGTTTGGCTCCATTACCTTAGTCAGCTGCAGTTTGGTTTTAGTGACCATGAGCACCAACAGGGCTGGACCAAGGTAGAGCTCATGCATTCTGCTTCTGTCTGCTGCATAAACATTGTGCCATTCGAGCCAGTGAGCATGTCTTCTGTTCACACAGAGGGTCTCTTCTTCGGATTGTGCCATTTGCCTGAACACCCAAGGAATGGGGAGAGGCTATCTCCATAAGCTTTTCTTTTTTGTTTTATGTTCTCTCAATATTTTATTGATTTTGAGCCTATTTTCTTTTTCATTGTTTCACTCTCTTAATCCCATATTGGAAAATTATCTTCTGGATCTTTTCATTTTTGTTCTGTTTATATATGAGAACAGAAAGTGAAGGTGTATTTGAAACTACTTTCTTGGATGTTCATGAACTCAACTGTTTTACTGTCTTCAGGGAACAGGTATGCATTCTTTGGCAAGGATATTTATAATATTTCTTTGGAGTTACATGCTTTTAAAATAAACTTTTACCCAATTCTTCCCCTTCTGACACGGTCTTTTCTTTAAGTCAACTTCCAAAGATACCTGTAGACACCCAGTTCCTCAGGTTGGGGATCATCTACATCAGAAACCGAATTAGACTTCTCTTTGTCCTTTGTTGCTGTTACTTATTTATTTATTTGAAGACTTAGTTTTATGAGTATTAATTTCTTTAAATGTTTGATAGGTTTCACGGTGTAGCCTAGACAAAGCTAAGATTCATTCTTTATCCCTGACATGATCTGAAATCACTGCAACCCCCCTGTCTCAGTCTCTATAGTGGTGGGATAAGAGGCATGAGTCATGGTGCCTAGACAGTTGTTCACAGATTCAACTTTCTTGGGTCCATCATGTCATTTTCTCAAGTCTTCTATTTTGTGTCTGTTCTGCTTCATGGATGTAAATCTGCCCTTTCATGTTTCTGTGACATCTTAATAATAAATAGGTATGTTCAATCCATCAGTTTCTGAGTTTCCTATCTATTCATTTTAAATATGAACATTTCAGAGTCAAATTATTTGCTTTATCATAATTTTCATTTTAAGGATTATTAGGTAAAATTTTGGTTCATATTTTATTGGATGTTAACTGCAGAAATTTCCTTCTAAGGAGTTAGGCATTATGCTATCAACACCCATATGTTGTATGAAGCAGGGTAGAAGTATGCATCCACCTGAGCTCTCTCAAGCAAACAGAATCAACTTAAAACTTTAGGGAACAGAGAGTGTAATGTAGAATGTGGGCTAGAAGAAATATTAGGAGAACTGGAGGAGTGAAAGCTCAGGAATCTGCAGCTATAACATTAAGAAAGAGACACTGAGAGTCTCAGCTTGAAGGGCAAAAGTGAGTAGTTGTTTTGAGTAGTTGTTTCTTAGGAAAAACATGCTCATTCTCAATAATACAAGAACCAATCTCTCACTGTGCATCTGTGAAGTGCATAGACTACATACACTTGTACATATCTTCTGTGAATATGCACCTATTTCCAGAGTACAGCCTTCTGAATCATACTTTATGTACATTTGAATACTAAACATTTATTTAGAACAACAAAGAGAGAATTTGTGTCACAATACAGAGGGATTTGCAAGAGGTGACCTGAGCTAGCAGCAGTGGATCCACATACATTAGAAAGGCTGTTTGTTCTAGCAACTACAGTGGTTGTAAGCTTGTTTCCAAAGGTATTTGTGGGACTCCATAATGACAGGACAGATCCCCAGAGCAGTGATCAACTGGGAAAAGCTAGTGAGGGAGAGGACACAAACCAAAACTATTTCTTTATATATACATATGGCATATGAAATATCCCTACCTTTAAATTAAGGTCAATTTTAAGGGTACAGCCAAAAGAAACAAACATACAAAAAACAAAAGCAAAAATCTCCTTCATACATTCTTTTGGTAATGAGCAGAGAAAGTTAAATTACTGTTGAGAAATGGAGGGAGGGGATCTCATTAACTTCTGGCATCAAGCTTCTAGCCTGATGCTCACAACTAAACCAGGCAATGCAAGAAAACAATCTGTTACACTGTCAACCTCAGACAAGGCTATTCCAAGGCTATGACGAAGTGAGACAAAACAATGTGAGTTCACAATTATGTCTGAGCCTGACACAAACAAGGTCACTGTGCCAATCACAAATTCCAAACACCATGTCTTTTATTGGAAAGGATTGATTGCTTATGGTTCTCTAGCAATCAGATTTATCCCAATTCTAGTACCTCCCTATAACTAAAATGTATTGAGAGACCAGTCACAAAATTGCTGTACTTTCTCATGGCATTCTGTGTAAAGCACACTCCCTCTACCATGACTGCTTGACTGCTTGCTTAAACCTTTGCCAAGTCACTCTACTAAACCCCCTACAAGTCTGTAATAGATTTTTGCTAACATACTTTTAACTGAGACACCCCATGATTACCCATTGTGGTGGTTAATTTTATGCTTGGCTAGGAGCCTGATTGTTTGGTCTAACACCAGTGTGGATATTGCTATGAAGGCATCTTTTTAGATATGATTAACATTTAAATGAGTAGACTTTGGAAAGCCAGATTAGTCTCCATGATGTGGCTGGGCCTCATCCCAAGGTATCTGTCCTCCCTACTGCATAAAGTAGTAAATTCAATGTGTTCAACATGTCTGCCAGTGATCTCTGATTGAGGGCCACTGCCATTACTCTTTCTGGGTTCTCTCAAAAAGATGTGGAGGATAATTTGTTTCCCTGTTTAAACAAAAGAAATTAATAATTGGGGACAATCATTGCTTTCAGTTTTTAATTGACTCTTCCATAAGAAGATTGTTGAGTTTTTCTAAATAATTATCTGTAACATTTAGATGTTGTTGTAATCAGTGAACCCTTCAAATTTAAAACCAATTAAAAGCTGTATCCTTGTAAAGAACATTTTATGCTGTCTTCATTATTTTATTTCATATTCTGTGCATTAAGAATTTTGATGTTGTCTAGCTTAATAAAAACACTGCTGAGCAGACAAACTGGCCAATATGAAGTGTGTTGAAAACATCTCCCAGAAAGAAACAGATTTCTCATCATGATTCTTACATTTGCCTGTCAAAGCATCAGCAATATTACTGGAATAATACATTTTGCTGAATTCTGTTCAACGTATTTCCTCTGTCCTGAACATTTTTTTACTTGTACTTCCTGCACACATAATTTGGACAATTTGTAACTTTCCACTCTTTCACAGGACATTAAAAAAAATGAGAACATTGTAGGCTATGGCTTGTGTTGAAAGTCAGTCCTAATGGGAAATTGGTGTATTCACTTGCAACCAGGAAGCTATTAAGGGAATTCTATTTTAAGAACTTTTATTTGGTCATGTGTTAGTTACCAGTTGGTGATGAAGTCACGCTTTACGTAGCTGTTAGGAATAACAACAACTTGCATCCACCGGATAGGTGGCTCACCAACACTCACTGCACCCTGAGTTCTTATCAAGTCTGACAAACCATCAGCATCAGAGAAAAATCTACATTTGTTTGGCAGCCTTCCAAGAAAAACACAGGTGCTTTAGGAAGCGTTGTGGGTGATACAGTAGGTGCTGATCTGGGTCAGTTCTGGACCAATTACCAGGAGGCAAGGAAGCATGCAAGCAGTGCTGCGTGACACTTTGTCACCAAACTCAGTTCTCTGGGGGTGTACATTCTCTCAGTTACTGTGAAGCCATTTTGTGCACTACTGATTTATTATGTCTCCTGGGCAAATGTTTATATATTTTGCCTCCTGTTTATTATCTTCATGTTTAGTAAGATAATAATTTAAAGTTTAGCCTTGAATGCTGGTAATGGTCTCAAAGGATCCTGAGGAATCATTGAATGGAGCCTTAATTCTGCAACTAAGAGGATCTCGCTTGTGTGAACGGGGACTTGGCCTGTTTTCTCACATTTCACTCAACTACCTGGTCCCTGCTGTTTCTAGTCTATCATAGTTCACATTGTTTCTACTATGACCTTAACAACTTATTTATTTTCAATTCCAAACGGGTTCTATTATAGACACTTAGTTAATAGGTAGCATGGTTGTTAGATTTACAACATAAAGTACTATACGTTTTTTCTTTTCTTTTCTTTTCTTTTCTTTTCTTTCCTTTCCTTTTCTTTTCTTTTCTTTCAGTTTGGTTTCTTGAAATTGATAAACCCAGACTATTCATTATAGGTTTTTGATAAAATTAAAATCTCTAATAGCACCAAAAATAACTGCCAATCTCATTCTCTCATTTCATCAGAAAAAAAAAAAAGGATTTTTGTGTTTATTCAATGACCTCACCTGGTAATCATTTGTATCTTTAGTAAAACATAGAGAAAGACATTACTAATGTTGATGCTTCCATTGAACTGCAAAGTTGCTTAGGAACACATAAATGATTATGAATGCCTTAATATTACACATGTAAATAATTATGGTGTCAGACAAAATAGGATAGACAAGAAAATACTGTTACTAACTCATAAGCTAATTGAAAATAATGCAGAAGCAGCTCTGAATTCTGTCATCATTTTACTTAAAGAGATATGCATAGGCATCTGAAATTAAAATGTCAGTGCAATCATGGTGAGTAAAAGATGCCACACAAAAGACAGCAATAATGGAATTTCTTGCTGTGAAATGGCACAGACGTTATATTCTGGTAAGATAAAAGTAATTAAACTCAAACTGAACATAACAGATAACATCTCATTTATCCGGTATAATACCTAGTCTTATATATGAACACATCAGATCCAATAAGGTTCACAGCAAAAAGGACTGGAACTTCCCACAGTTATTATTAATATTATTGTTATTATTTTATAAATTTCTCTGCCTTCAAGTGCTTTGCTACTTATGGACTTACCTCAGCTCTAACTCAACTTAAACATATTTCTAAATTCTTGGCAATGATCTATCTGAATATGGTCTTTGAGGAAAAAAGCTATATAAAATTGGAGATAGCCAATATTAAGAAAATTAAGACAATTATCTTCTATCTTCTGTAATTTTCTTAAACTATTATATAAGTACACAAAATAATGCATGGATATACAACATGAAATAAGAAATAACCCATGTAGAGAAAGAAAGAAAAATAAAAATAGTGGAGAGGGCTAACAAAAAGGAAGGAAGGAAATTATGTGCTTAATATACAATGTAAATGTACAAAAACATTAAATAGAGAATTTTAGAAGATAAGACAATGATTTAGAGGACATAAAATTCTCTTTCAAAGAACTGTTTAATTTAATTTTATGTATATGCATGCCTTATATGCATATTTTATGTGTACTATGTAATACCTGATGTTTGAAGAGTCCAAAAGTGGTCATCAGGTCACCTGGAATTGAAGTTACAAAAAGTTATGACTTCAAAGTCGGTGCTGGAGATAGGGATTCTCTAGAATAACAGAAAATGAATTAGCTCCATTAAAAATGTTTAAATTAGTACTGAATATGAGGATCACATAAACGATGAATGAACAGAAAGTATGTGACAGCATTAAAACAATGTTGACTACTAGACTAGTTATCATAAATGGTTGTTTCCCACACAGTTATGTAGTTCGACAGAACACTCAACATTGAGAATTTTGCTATACTTCATGATAAAGCATATAAAGCAGCCTCAGAATTAGAAGATGATATAGGTTTCCATATCTTATGATTTATACATGCATTACATGTCAATGAGATGGTCAAGCCTGTTATTAATTTTGCTGAAAACTGACATTAGACTTGACATTACCACTGACAACGTAAAATATTGCTAGGTAATGCTATTTATAAGAATTAAATACAGCAATTGAAATTAAAAATATTTATTTCTGGATGTATATACAAATGTTTTTTCTGAGTAGTTTATCTGACTGCATTTTGAAAATGTCTAGGTTTTTATTTCATTTTTATAAAATTATTAATTACGTAAAATAGAAGTATTTTAGTTGGTAGACATTTTACATATAAATACAACTGTGGTAGAAAATTTTCATTTGATTAATTTGTTAATAAACTTTTAGCTTTGGTTTTTAAAGTTGTACTGTTTGGTAGAGCTAAAGAGAGCTTGGGAAACCTTATACAGTTCTGCTTGCACCAGATCATGAACAAGAATGTGCAATATGTTATTTTTTTTCTCTAGATGAGCAGTTGTAGATGCGTTAAAAGGCATGAAGAATGCATTTGGAATTCTTTTTTTTCCATGCCAAATCCAACTGCCAAACAGCTCGATGTGTTTGGGTGATAAAGATACACATAGAAGAAAATCTAAGCCCATATTTGGCAATGGTCTTCTGAGTAAAAAGTTCAATTGGTGTGCATTTAATAAAAAATGTTAGAGATTTTTGTTCATGAAAGCTTTTTATTCTAAAATATTTCATGTTGATTGAAATACAGTAGTATTTAAAAGACACTTTTGGCTGCTTAGAAAAAGCACGATTTTTATAGCACTTTTTTCTTTTTAAAATGTATTTATTTTTTATTAATTACAGCTCATTCACTTTGTATCCAGCTGTAGCCCCCTCCCTGTTCCCCTACTAATCCCACCTCCCTCCCTCATGGTCTCCCATACCCCTCCACTGATAGAGGAGGTCCTCCTCTATTTCTCTCTTACTTTAGCTTATCAGGTCTCATCAGGACTTGTAGCCTAGTAAGGCTGCTCTTGTACTCCTCTGTGGCCTGGTAAGGCTGCTCCCTCCTCCCTGGGAGGTGATAAAAAAGCCAGTGACCGAGTGAGTTTATGTCAGAGACAGTCCCTGTTCCCCTTACTAGGGAATCCCACTGGGAAAATGAGCTGCCATGGGCTACATCTGAAAGCAACAATTTTTAATAAATTGGAATGTTTTTGTTTCTAGAGTCATTTTCAGTAAAATGAGTCGTGTGCCGTAAGCATTAAGCTGTCTTTTTCTCTCTGGAAAGACTTTACACATTATTAAGTGGTTACATCATTTGTGCAATTTTTTAAAATAATGATTTTACTTAAGATGAGAGGATGATACAGGCATGAAACCTTTCTGTACATTTGAAGAACATAAATGAAGTACATAAAGACAACTCATCAGAATGAGTAGACCAAGATGACATTGTGGAAAGTAGGACTAAATCTCAAATAACCATAAATTTTTAAGATAAAACCTATGGAAACTAAAAGTCAGTAGATCTTCTTTGATCTTCAGATATCACAAATGGAGAAAGTTGTATTGCATTTGATATAATGATATGTAAATGCTGCAGTGGCATGGATCATCTCAAAGGGTCCATAACACCACATTATGTCATGTATCTAGATTTTGTTTTTCAGCACTAACCACTTCCTATGGGAAAAAACTCAAGTATAATCATAGAATAGAAACAAAAAGGCCAATCAATCAACCAGGCAAGTCATCTCTAGAACTATTTTTAAAAAGTGATGAGAGATGAAACCAAGCACTGTAAAGAAGACAACCAATTCCTGTTGTTATCTAGATTGTCCTACTGCTCTGGTTTACATAAATCACTCTCCAATTTCATGTCCCCGTTTCTCTAACTGTTGTTCACTCTCCAATAAAACAGGAATCCTTTCTTCTCCAGATTCATAGTTATGTACATTGAGTATGATTATTACTGTTACCTTCATGAGACTATTCCACTGTATTCACTGATTGGGTAACCACCAAAACTGGACAACTTAAATCTTCTATGCACGGGCCTATGCTGCAAGGCCAAAGCTTAAGGTGGTACTCTCAAATATTCTGTCAACTACCGTCTCCAAATTTAAATACTGCCCTTATTCATCAACCCATTCTTCTTCTTTCCTGCTCCCTCCATGAGTTCTGTACCCATCCAACTGCTTCAGATAAATTCTTTGTTCTTTACTCATCGGTACATTTTATGCCTCTCACAAATACTTTCATTGTGCTTGGAACACACACTCACATTGTCATTATTAGTTCTGCTTCTTGCACTATCTTTTATCTAGAATATTTCTGAATTCCTAAAACATTTCTAGTGTTCACTTATCCTCGTAACATGTTGCATGGAAATAAACATTATTTTACTATGCAAATTTAATTATTCTTTTAAAAAAAACCTACCAGATTGAGGAGCTGTAGAGATTCTTGTGATTAAGAGTGCTTGCTGTTGTTGCAGAGAACCAGAGTTTCTTCCCTAGTATCCACATTGTGAGGGTTTACCCATAAAAGCCTGTAACTCTGGCTTCAGGAAATCCAAAACTCTTTCCTGGAATATGTAGGCACCCACACATATGTGTGTATGTGTGTGTCTGTATGAATACACATAATTCTTTAATTATAAAATACAAAGGACCATGAAATTTATTTTAAAAAATAGACTTTTCAATTAATCTACTCATAAAATGCATACCATTAAATAAAAGATGCTTGACACTGTCTGTCTGTCCTTCTCATGATTTCAATACCTTCATCTTCTCCATCACCCAATAGCCCAATCTGCTGCATTGAATTTAACCATATTAAGTGGCTGTCACTACATAGTGAACTTCTATTTCCTGGAGCAACTTCTCTGCCTCAATGTTGTTTTCCTCATTTGTCCTTTTTGCAAATGATACCTACTCATTTATTATTTCCATATCCAGTATTCTCAGTTGTTTTTTTCATAAATTTTCCAATTTAGCTCCATATCTACATCTCTAAATAAAATAACTCTCTACTGTAATATCCAGTCTATGGTTGCATTTTCTTCCTCCCTAGAATTCAAGGGACCATAACCTTCAGGAAGGAAGGCAGTTTTTCTCTTTTGCTATTCTATCTCTAGTGCATAGCACTGACCTCATGGCACAGAGGATGTCTGACTATTTATAAACCCACAGAAATCAGAGTGCCTATCACTGTGCCCCCTAACTGTAAAACAAATTCCAATCTACCACAATCTTAGTGAAAAATGGAATAAGTTCCACTGCTCAAACACTATTTGTTTGTATATGAATTAAAATTACAAATTATGCAAAAAGCAGCATTAAAATTACAGCTTGCATTTAGTATGGACTAAAGTAAGTAAAAAGGGATGTTTGGCGACATCTCCAAAATCAATTTACTTGTAGTTATGAGCCGAGAATTTAGATAGTTTCAGAAGTTAATCCAATTTCAATCACTAGCCAAACATTAAAAAACAAACAAACAAACAAACAAACAAAAATGGAACGGGCCAGTGCTGGTGATACTTGACCCTTTAGACTCTGTGAGAGAAGAAAAGAAAGGACCAAGAAGTTCCTCTTAGTAGCAATTGCGGACAAAGACTGGAGGGTGCTCTTAAGCAGAAACTGGAGTCCTTGGTGAGTACAGTGTGCGTCCCAGAGGCCAAAACAGAGGAACTGGCTTCCGGGCAACTAGTTCCAGCCATGGTGTGTCCCTCTAGAAATCCAGGTGGCAAGACAAAGGGCTAGCTCTGGTTCATCAGGGGGCAACAGTTGACAATTCTGTGTTAGTCCGTATTGTGGGTTTATCAACAATAGGAGCAGGTGAATATGCCTACAAGACTATGAAGGAAGACCAAAAATTATAATGAAAGGATGCTGAGCTTTGGACTGACACCGGAAGAGAAACAGGGAAGGACCATTGCTGCTGCTACAGAGGGAGAGACAGCTCCTCAAATCAGGGTACCAAGTCACGTCGCTTTCCTGCTGACTGGTGGAGGAACTTCTGCTTTTACTGCAGCCAGATGCATCCAGGTTATAGATCCTGAGGCCAGAGTCCTGATTGTATCTGAAGACCCTGAGCTGCCAGTACCTGCGACCTCCTCTTTCAAAAGAATTGTGGTTTTCAGATGATCCAAATGTCACAAAGACACTGCAGTTCAGACAGTGGAATGGAAAACAGAAAAGCATGTATTTCCAGCCTTCTTCTTTCTATGTCTCTTTTCAGGACCTGCCTCATACTGAGAATGAAGGAGTCTTCACTGGGAAAAAGGTAGTACAGCCGGATATAAGAGGCAACATGGTGAAACTTAATGATGGCTCTCAGAAAACCTTTGAAAAATGCTTGATTGCAACCGAAGGTACTCCAAGAAGTCTGTCTGCCATCGATAGGGCTGGAGCAGACGTGAAGAGCAGAATAAGACTTTTCCGAAAGATTGGAGGTTTTAGAGCCTTGGAGAAGATCTCACGGGAAGTCAAGTCAATTACAATTATTGGGGGAGGCTTCCTTGGGAGTGAACTGGCTTGTTCTCCTGGCAAAAACTCTCAAGCCTCAGGCATGGAAGTGATTCAGCTGTTCCCTGAGAAAGGAAATACAGGGAAGATCCTTCCTGAAAACCTCAGCAACTTGACCATGGAAAAAGTCAAGCGAGAGCAAGTGAAAGTGATGCTCAATGCAATTGTGCAATCAATTGGAGTCAGCGGTGGCAAGTTACTCATGAAGCTGAAAGATGGATGGACGGTGGAAACTGACCACATTGTGGCAGCTGTGGGCCTGGAGCCCAATGTTCAGTTGGCCAAGACTGGTGAATTGGAAATAGATTCAGATTTTGGTAGCTTCCGGGTCAATACAGAGCTACAAGCCCATTCTAACATCTGGGTGTAGGAGATGCTGCATGCTTCTTTGATACAAAGCTGGGTCGAAGACAAGTAGAACATCATGATCACACTGTTGTGAGTCAAAGACTAGCTGGAGAAATCATGCCTGCAGCTGCTAAACCATACTGGTATCACTCAATCTCCTGGAGTGATTTGGGTTCTGATATTGGCCACAAAACTCTTGGTCTTATGGATAGTAATTTGCCCACAGTAGGTGTTTTCGCAAAAAACAACTACACAAGACAACCCCAAATCTGCCACAGAGCAGTCAAGAACCTGTATCTACTCTGAAAGTGAGACAAGTCAGAAGCCTCTGAAATCACAATGATCCCCAGCACTCTTGCAGACCCACAAAGAGAATTGAAGATTAAGGCAACGGCATCATGTTCTACCTCAGGGACAAAGTAGTGGTGGGAATTGTGCTATGGAATGTCTTTAACCAAATGCCGATTGCAAGGAAGATCATTAAGGACATGAACAGCATGAAGATCTCAATGCAGTAGCCAAACTCTTTAATATTCCCAAAGATTGAAGCCCTATCATGGGCTTCAAGCCTATCATGGGTATCAAGCCCATACAAGGACTTGTCTGTCACTGACGGGGACTTGAGTGGATAAAAGAACATTTTTTTTTTGGTCAGTATACTTTCTCTTTATGTAGGATCAAGAATCATACAAGCCTCTGTGAATATTTTTATCTGTATAGATGCACATCACAAATTAAAATCTGATTATTTAATAAAGAAGTGATAATTCTATGGTGCTTATAAATATTTATCATTGCATAACTGTTAAGAAATTTTATAGTTTAAATAAAAAATAGAAAAATATTTGAATTCACTTTTGGCATTTATTTAGAAAAGACTACTTATTCATTTTGGATTTCTTTTTTATTTTTTAACATTTTTATTTTATCTTAATCACAGGTTATGTACTTTGTATCCCAGTCATTGCCCCCTCCCTCATTACCTCCCAGTCCCCCCCCCATCCCTCCCTCATCTCCTCCCTTCCCATTTCCAAGTCCACTGATAGGGGAGGACCTCCTCCCCTTCTATCTAACTCTAGCTTATCAAGTCTCTTCAGGACTGGCTGAAATATCCTCTTCTGTGGCCTAGCAAGGCTGCTCCTCCTGTCGAAGAGCCAGCCATTGAGTTCATGTCAGAAATAGTCCCTGTTCCCCTTACTAAGATACCCACTTGGATATTGAGCTACCATTTGCTACATTCAAACAGGGGTTCTAGATTATATCCATACATGGTCGTTGGTTGAAGAAACTTTTATGAAGAAGACCATGGCTTCTATAAAAGTTGCTATATTGTCTTAAATTTACTATTTGTTTGCATACCATTTAATATTCGTAAGTAGGTATATCTAAAATAAGCAACAAAAAAACTCCACAAAATTGATAACACAATCCTGTACAACAACAGATTGTCTGGAGGTATCTTCATCCCTGATCTCAAGCTGTATTACAGAACAACAGCTATAAAAAATGCATGGTCCTGGCATAGACACAGAATGGTGGATCAGTGGAATTGAATAGAAGACCCAGAAATAAACTCACATGCCTATGGATACTTGATTTTTGACAAAGAAGGCAAAACCATACAATGAAAAAGAGACAATATCTTCAACAAATGGTGCTAGACTAACTGGATGTCTATATGCAAAAATATGCAAATAGATCCATATTTATCACCCTACACAAAACTAGATTCTAGGTGGATCAAAAACCTCAACATAGTACCAGACACACTAAACCTGTAAGAAGAAAAAGTGGGGAAGAGTCTTGAAACTCCTTGTCACAGGAGACAACTTCCTGAACAGAACACCAACAGCACAGACTCTAAGATCAACAATCAATAAATAGGACCTCCTGAAACTGAAAAGCTTCTGTAAGTCAAAGGACACTGTCATCAGAACAAAACGACTGCCTACAGATTGGGAAAGGATCTTCACCAACCTTATATTTGACAGAAGACTAATATCCAGGATATATAAAGAACTCAAGAAGTTAAAAAGCAACAAATCAAGTAATCGAATTTAAAAATGGCGGACAGAACTAAACAGAGAATTCCCAATAGAGGAATATCGAATAGCAGAGAAACACTTAAAGAAATACTCTCCCTGAAGGGTATCAAAGCAGATGCTGAGACTTATAGCCAAACTTTGGGCAGGGTGCAGAGAATCTTATGAAAGAACTGGGAGATAGTAAGACCTGGATAGGACAAGAGCTCCACAAGGAGAGCAACAGAACCAAAAAATCTGGGCACAGGGATTGTTTCTGAAACTGACTTTAACAAAGGACATATGAATTGATTGGCCTGCTCTTTGATCACCTCTCCCTCACGGGGGTACAGCCTTACACCAGGTTACAGAGAAAGACAATGCAGCCACTCCTGATGAGACATGATAGACTAGGATCAGAAGGAGGGGAAGACAGACCTGCCCTATCTGTGGACTGTGAGAGGGACATGGTGGAGAAGAGGGAGGGAGGATGAGACTGGGAGGGAAAAAGGGAGGGAGCTACAGGTGGAATGCTAAGTGAATAAACTGTAATTAATTAAAAAATGATAAAAAAAGAAATACTCAACTGTCCTTAGTCATCAGGGAAATGCAAATCAAAACATCCCTGAAGATGATGTTTTCTAGATCCCACCATTTGCCTGCAAATGTTATGATTTTCTTGTTTTTAATTGCTGACAATCCATTGTGTAAATGTACCACAATTTTTATATCCATTCCTCAGTGAGGGGTATCTGGGCTGTTTCCAGTTTCTAGCTATTAGAAATAAAGCTGCTACAAACATGGTTGAGCAAATGTTCTTGTTGAGTACTTTAGCATCTTTTGGAGATATTCCTAGGAGTGGTATAGCTGTATCTTGAGGAAGCACTATTCCTAATTATCTGAGAAAGGGTCAGTTTGATTTCCAAAGTGGTTATACAAGTTTACATTCTCACCAGCAATGAAGTAGAGTTTGGTATCCCAGAATCAGAAAGATACACATGGTATATACTCACTTACAAGTGGATATTAGATATATAATATGGGACAAACATTATAAAATATCTATAACCAAAGAAGCTAAGCAAGAAGGAGGACCTTTGGTAAGATGATCAATCCTCACTCAGAAAGGCTAACATGATGGACATCGGAAGAGGGCAAAGAGAGGGGACAGGACAGGAAACTACCACAGAAGGCCTCTGAAAGACTCTACCCAATAGGATATCAAAGTAGATGCTGAGATTCTCAGCCAAACTTTGGACTGAGTCCAGGGAATCTTATGAAAGAAGGGGGAGATATAAAGACCTGGAGAGGACAGGAACTCCACAAGGAGAGCAACAGAACCAAGAAATCTGGGCACAGGAGTCTTTTCTGAGACTTGATACTCCAACCAAGGATCATGCATGGAGATAACCTAGAACTCCTGCACAGATGTAGCCCATGGCAGCTCAGTATCAAAGTGGCTACCATAGTAAGGGGAACAGGGGCTGTCTCTGACACGAACTCAGTGGTTGACTCTTTGATCACCTGTTCCTGATTGGAGAGCAGCCTTACTGGGCCACAGAGGAAGACAATGTAGCCAGTCCAGATGAAACCTGTTAGGCTAGGGTCAGAGGAAAGGGAAGGAGGACCTCCCCTGTGAGTGTAGTTGGATTGGGGCATAGGAGCAGATGAGGAAAGGGCCGGGGCGGGGGTGAGATGGCACCTCAGCTGGGATGAACAGTGAATAAATAAAATAAAATAAGAATATTAAAAAATATAAAATCAAATCAAATAGCAATAAGTCTACAGGTATTTAAATTTTTAAATATTAAAATTTAAGACCAGGAGGTATGGAAAAAAATTTTCAACAGGAATTGTATCACGTATGATATTACTTATATTCAGCTAAGTACTATGAGAAAAAGGGAGCAGTCATTCTGGAGTTATTCATGGGACCAGAGATTTTGAGTATAGTTATAAATATGGGGCCACAGAGAAAGGAATCCTGTGAGGATAGATGAAGGATAAAAATGTGAATAAATTATTTACCAAGAAACCATTTGAAGGATTGATTTATTAGCGTGGTCATCTTGACCAATGCCTGTGATTATTAAAAATTCAATTTAAAAAGTGATTAATGTTACTACAACATACAAGGATATATTCAGCAGCTAATTATAGCACAGAATTTAATGTAGTCTATTGAGAAATATAAACTCTATAAACAGTGAATGCAAATACATTCCCTAATATTTGAAGCAATTTTGATCAGTATAGTCAAATTTATGATGTGAAAAGTCTCATATGCAGTAAATGGTTACAGGCTAAAAAATTAGAACATAAAGTTCTTACAAAATTAGGACTGGATATTTCTAGGCTTTCATGGCTATTTATGTGCTTTAATTTCATTCTCTCTCTTCCCCCTACCCTCCATCCCTTTGGAAGATGTTTTTGTGCACTGAGTATAAAAACACTGATTTCTGTACCCATAGATCTGGTTACAGCTGGACATTAGCATTGTCATTATTTGAAGCATTTCCTGACACAATATTCTGTAAACATTGTTCCCAGTCAACTACTGATCAAATAAAGAGCTGAACACTCAATAGCTGGTCAGGAGAAGATAAGGCAGAGGATAAGATACTCCCAGTGAGGAGGTCTCAGGTCAGGACCAGAGGAGGGAGTCAGCAGCCAGATAAAGAAGCAAGTGTCAGGGCAAGTCTATGATATTAGATAATGCTCCACATGCCTGGGAAGTAGGACAGGTCAGCATAGCTGGACTAGAATAGCTGAGTATCTGTTCAACTGCACACCCTGAAGCCCTTAATAAATATAAGTCTTGGAGCAAGGGTGAGCATATAGAAAAAAACCATACATTTAGCTCTCTCTATTTGTTTCTTTCTCTATGTCTCTGTTTCTCTCTCTCTACTTCAGTCTCTCACTCTATCTTGTGTGTGTGTAAATGTCATGGAATCCAGATGTCAATCTGGGACCATTCTGCTAGAGCCCACTGATTAGGCTAAGCTATGTATGATCAGCACATCCCAGGGATTTTTGTCTACATCTCCCCAGCTCTGAGAGTTCAAGTGTTAGCACACTCAGAGTTTTACATGAATGCTAGAACTTGAACTCCAGTCCTAATAATTGTTGAGCAATGACTTTACTGACTGCACTTTATCTGTAGCTCTTGGTTCCCTAAGACAGGGTTTCAGGCGTTCAATTAGCTTTATAGCCAATGAACACATTGAACTCTCAAATCTCACTATCTGACCTATGAGAATAAAACCATGATCCATAGCATCAAGGTCAAAATATGTGTTGAATTTCTAAATGTATTAAATTATTGGGGTGATTGAAATAATGGGAGCAAGAACACAGCCATCTCTTAGATCTTATACATTCCACAGAGCTCACAGAGCAGCTGTGAATCAAGTGTTATTAAGAAAATGAAAAAGATTCCTTGTTGCCAACAACTCAGAGCATATTAAAAGAGATAATATTGCATAAAGAAAAAGTAACATGCATATTCATAAAATTAATTTGTTGTTTATTTAATCAATATTAAAAAATGTGGGCAGCTTTATAAAAAAATCCTATGGGACATAATAAAAACATTATTAAGAGAAAATATTATAGAAATCAACACTGACATCAAGTAAACAGAGATTCCAGTAAACAACATATCATTCCTAGGGACTACGTAAACATGAACAAACTAAACTCAAACATAGTGCACAACGAAATAACAAAGATCACAGCAGAAATGTATGAGCTCCAGACTAATAAAACAAACTAGTGATGAATGGGAAAATAATAAAAATAAACAGCTGGTTAACTAGACTAAAAGGAAGACAAAGAACTCAAATAAATGCTGCAAATGATATCATAGATGCAAGAGGAATCATTAGCAATTATTCCAAATAAATATAAACTGACAAATATAATGATCTAGAATAAATGGAAAATTCCTGGCATAAATACCTTACAAGATTCAATTTAGAATACATTGAAAAACTGAACAAAATAATAGCAAATAACAAAATCAAATCAGAAGATATTTTAGTCTTCTGTCAAAGAAAATTCAAACAAACAAACGCCCTTGTGAATTGTAGCAAATATTATTAAAAATTAATACCTATTTTTGGTGAATTTAAATAGAAAGGCCAAAAGATCACATCTCAATATGATCAATGTGACTAGAATTACCTTGATATTAAAAACAGATAAGAGTCAGGTTCTGGTGGCACATGCCTTTAATTCCAGCACCTGGAGCCAGAGGTAGGAGTTGATCCCTGAGTTCAAGGCCAGCCTGGTCTACAGTATGAGTTCAGGACAGCCACAGCTACCTGTCTCAGAAAATAAAAACAAAACAGAAACAAAAACACCTTTTAAAAAATAAATAAAAATAAAAACAGATAAGAGGAACACAACAGAAAAGAAAAAAAAATTACAGGCTAATATGCTTGTTCAACATAGTGTCTAATTAATTCCTCAATAAAGTAATGACAAAGCAAACCACAAAGCACATTGTAAAGATTATTCATTGAGATGCAGGAAGCTTTATTCCAGCTTGCAAAAAGGGTTCAAAGTCTGTGAATCAATTATTGTGATTTTCCACATCTAAGGTGTTGGACAAAAGTGAAATGATCACCTCAATAGATTGTAGAAATGGCACTTGATAAAACTCTTATCAATTCATAATAAAAATGTCAAAGAAATTTGATATGGAAGGAATGCATAATGAAGGAATACATAACAATTGTCAAAAATTAAAAAAATATATTGTCAGTAGATTTCTACTTACCAGGGAAAAAAACTCAATCTTTCTTTGCAAGATCTAATATAGTACTATTCATATCAAATACATAAAATATAAACCAAGAGGACAATATCTACAAAAACTGTATCAAGAAATAAGTTCAGTTAGATATGAAAGACCATTATAAGAAATGACACAAAATGTCAATGACAGAGGATATTTTCATGTATTGAATCAGTGTTGTTAATGCCTCGTATTACGCAAAGTGACCTCAATTTTCAATGCAATCTTTAATTTAAAAGGACATTCTTCAAGTAACTTTAAATAATAATCTTTAAATTTGTATGGACTCACAAAAGCAGTCTTGGAGGAAATACAGCCGGGTATTCCATTGTGCCTCATACCTGACTTCAAAAAACACTGCAAAGCTCTAGGAATCAAACCAGAATAGTATTGCCATACCAAACCAAACAAACAAACAAACAAACAAACAACAACTAAAAGAAAGCCAGTTCAATAAAATAGAGAGCCTTGAAGCAAACATTCTTTGACACACAAGACAGAGATTGTATTACCCAATTACTGATCTTTGAACTAACTCTCAAAATACTGGGCTTTCACTCATCTTCTGTTTTGTATGGAGGCAATTTGGTAACCAAAGAATTATCAATTCTCCACATGAAAATACCATTTTCACTAACTCTTAAGTTACAATGTGTTCGTCAGTGGTCATATCCACAGAGCAGAGCACTTAACTGCACCATTTCTTTATTTTGATTTTATTTTTTTATTATTTATTTTTGAGATTATAATGTAATTATATCATTTCCACTTTACCTTTCCCTTCTTTTTTCTAAACCCTCCCATATACACATCCTTATTTTCTTTCCAATTTAT
This sequence comes from Pachyuromys duprasi, assembly GCA_028658305.1. Lineage (NCBI taxonomy): Eukaryota > Metazoa > Chordata > Mammalia > Rodentia > Muridae > Pachyuromys > Pachyuromys duprasi. The sequence continues at coordinate 48,969,451 of CM053763.1, read as the reverse complement.
GACCTCTTTTTAAATTAATTGTTGTTACGTATATACTCATAAACATAAATACATTCGTTTCTTTTTCCCATCTTTTGAGGTATTTACTAAATTGTCTTAATGATGTTTTATTAGTTTGTTCATTTCAGAGCTCATGTTTTTCCTCTGGATGTGTCTAAATTACTATTTTGTTCTTTGTTTCCCTCTCTGAATTACTGAAGTTTTCTTTTTCTTATAATCTGTTGGTTTTTCCCATTAAAACAATGTTTTAGAGCTGGTGAGATGGACAAAAGATTAAGGCATTTGTCAGCGAACCTGACAACCTGAATTCAGCCTTTGAAACTGACATAATAGAAGGTGAGAGAAAGAAAAACTTTTGCATTTATATGTATACATGTGTATAGGTGCATACGTGTATATATGTATAATGTATATGCTTCAGATTGTTATTGTAGAGACATCTATTAAACTTGCTACTGAGTTATCCAGTTCCTGAAACTGACATGATAAAAGGAGCGAGAAAGAGATATAGGTGCATATATATGTATATATGTGTGTATATGTACATATGTGTATATGTGTATTTGCTTCTGGTTGCTATTGCAGAGACATCCACTAAACCTAAACTACCTATCATCCATAGCTGTCTATACATTTCTAGGTAGATACTAAAAGAAATCCTTGAGACATTTGCTTGCCTCAAACATTCTAAGAACAGATTAGAAAGGGGACATTCATATTCAATAAACACATTGTCCCCATGTTTTCAGTGCAATCCTTCAGCATTCAGCATTCTCCTGTGCATTGCTTCATGTCACAGATTCAATAATCCCAGCATTGAACAATGTCCAGGTGGCCGGAACAGGGCTGTTCTTGGCAGATCTTAATAGGTGCAAGTTAAGGTTTGAAAGTACAAATCGTCTAAAAATGATCAGCTAATCTTTTTCTTCCATTCTTTATTGCAGACTCCTCTCCTCTCTTCTCCCTCCCATCAGCTAATGAATCACTATGTATGTCAAAAATGGTTCTGAGCAAATGGTCTTCCAGTTTCTAGAAAGTGACATTATGGGTGCACTAGCACATCAACCCTTCACGTAAAAGTTTCATTGTCGCATCAAAGCAGATATTAAGACTCACAACCAAGCCATCTCCAGAGTGCAGGGAATCATATGAAAGAAGGGGGAGTTAGTAAGACTTGGGGAGGACAAGAGCTCCACAAAGACCAAAAAGATCAGGGCACAGGGGTCTTCTATGAGACTGTTTCTCCAACCAAGGACCATGTGTAGATACAAACTATAACCCCTGCTCAGATGTGGCCCATGGTAGCTCAGTACCCAACTGGGTACCCTAGTAAGGGGAACAGGGACTATTTAGGTCATGAATTCAATGGCTGCCTTGTCGACCACACCCCCTCCCACAACCGGAGGGAGGAGCAGCCTAACTAGATCTCAGAAGAGGACATTGCAGCCAGCCCTGAAGAGACATGAGAAGCTAGGATCAGATGGAAGGGGGAGGGGGTCCTCCCCTATCAGTGGACTTAGAGAGGGGCAGGGAGAAGATGAGGGAGGGATGGGGAGAGTGGGAGGGAATAAGGGAAGGGGTTACATCTGGGATACAAAGTATATAACCTATGATTAATATAAAAATAAATAAATTACTTTTAAAAAGTTTTATTGTTTCTAATTTCTGAAACTTGTAGAGCTTTGAAGCAAAGGAAGACTGCTCTCCATTGTTAATTGTGGAAGCTGAAATTTTCATCACAATATTATGGTGAAGGGCTGGAAAGATAGTTCAGTAGTTAAAAGTGCTTGTTCCAAAAGCATATCCCCCAAACCCATATAAGAATTGGGTAGGCATGACAGTCCATCTGTGTCTCAGCATGTAGAAAGTAGGGACCTGGGATACATAGAACAGGGGTCCTTACAGCAAGTCTCCTAGATAGAATAGCCAAATCTTCCATCTATGAGTTTAAGTGAGAGACTCTGCCTTAATAAGTAAGGTACAGTCCACTTGAAGATGCTTTATATTAACTTTTGCCAACCACATGTGCTTCCTTACACATGTACCAGCATACAAGTGTGTCTACCAGTACACATGCCTACACACATGTAAATATTCATGCACATATACACACACCACACAAACACACACACAAAAGTTATAATTAATCAGCATGCCTACTGGAATAAGCTCAGATAAATAAATGAAGCTGGAAGCAAACCTCCAAATCACAGACCCTGCCCCCACTCAAACTCCAGTTCACTATGTTCCATTATTATTTTAATAATATTTCCCCAGAACAGAGAGGAATTAAAAATCACAACAGTAAAGATGGAGATCATTGTATTTCATCTTTCACCTACAAGGTTACAATATTTCTTGGCATGTCAACTTTCAGATAACACAAACATCCTCAACATCATTTATTAAACATTACCATGGCACAAGAACAGCATGTGAAGCACAAACAGAATATGTGTTGTTCACAGGGTCTGCTTCTCCTTAAACTAAACTCAGAAAATACTAAACCATATTATTATGCACAAGTCTTTCAAAATCATCAGAAAGCTGGCTTTTCATCCTGTAAAGTATTGTAGTAGATTATGAGGAACTGTAGGACAAGAGCATGTAAATTACCACTATGCCATCTTGGGCCAGCATGATGTGGCATTCCATAACTTCAGTCAAAACCCCAGTAAAAATGAAAATCACCTTATACATTCTTTTTTATTTTTATTTTTTAATTTAAATTTTTCTTATGTTAATTTTAATTTTATAATATTAATTGCAGTTTATTCACCTTGTATCCCAGCTGTATCCCCCTCCCTCATTCCCTCCCAACCCCACTGCCATACCCTCCATTATCACCTTCCATGCCCCTCTCCAAGTTCATTGATAGGAGAGGTACTCCTCCCCTTCCATCTGACCCTAGCCTATCAGGTCTCATCAGGACTGGATACAGTGTCTTCCTCTGTGGCCTGGTGTAAGGCTGCTCCCCCATCAGGGGGAAGTGATCAAAGAGCCAGCCACTGAGTTCATGCCAGAGACAGTCCCTGTTCCCATTACTATGGAACCCATTTGGACACTGAGCTGCCATGGACTACATCTGTGCAGGGGTTCTAAGTTATCTCCATGCATGGTCCTTGGATAGAATATCAGTCTCAGAAAAGACCCCTGGGCCCAGATACCTTGGTTCTGTTGCTCACCTTTTGGAACTCCTGTCTCTCCAGGTCTTTCTATTCCCTCCTTCTTTCATAAGATTCCTTTCCTTCATTCTGTTTTTGAAATGTGTGCAATGAGAATGACAATAACACTTGCATAACTGCAGGAACTGTGCAATCATGTTTTCTGTCTCTAATATTTCCTGGCACATATGAACTGTGCTATAATTGCAGGATGGTATTATTTTATCTGGGATTCATTCATGGCTCTAGATATAGACCTGACTAGGCCAGTGGGAAAATGAAGAAAAGACAGACAAACGAACACAAGGACAGAAACCGGACAGATAGTAGGAAGGGCTGTTCTTGGTTTTGGGTTGTAGAAGCCTCAGCTGCCCCTCCTCTCAGAAGTTCGAGTTTTGATTATAGAATTGAATAAAGGGATGGTGTTATTAGATGCAGGTTAACAGTGGGGAGGGTTTATGGTATGTTGTTGGATCAGTCTTTCTAGCGGAGTAGTCTTTAGTTGGTAATTTTCTGGGAAGAGAAAACTATGGTGCCCACTTCATGCATACACTGTCAAGACTGACACTCAGTGCTCTGAGAAGAGCTTTGACTTTGGCCTCTGAACCTCACTGTGGGAAGAAAGCTTTGCTATTCCTCCATGGTTCTAAGGCTCTGTGATCATTAACATGATTGTCAACAGTACACATTAAGGACTTAAATCATTCACAGCTTCCTCCACTCCCCACAATTTTATCCACAAAACAAAACAAAACAAAAGCAGTCATCTTTCATGGAAATATTATGTGTCGTGCTATGTGTTAAGATAGGGATAAAATGGAGAGTCAAAATGGCAGGGTCTTTGTTGGTGTTCCTTCAGAATCGACATTGTCATTTCTTTATTTCCTTTGTATATATTAGGTTCTCTGTGCTGGAAATATTCTGTAGTGATAATAAGTATTACAGAGTCCTTATTCTCACGGAAAGAATTAAAAACAGAATTAGCAAACTATGGAAGGGTATTCAAATGTAAGTACAGAACACAAGGGATGGAGGCTTGACCTTAGTATGAGGAAAAGATGCCTTTGATAATAACAATGAGGCAAAGAGCTGAGAGGAAAATAGGACCCATAAACTAAGGGAAGAAGAAATAGTGAAGACAACATAAGAGAATCTCTGCTGAGGGAAGGTACATTATGCTTCAAAGGAATGAAACAAAACCAAACCACATTCTTGAAGTGGAGAGGTGGAATGTTTTGAATTGGACCTAGAGGGTAAACAAGGGTCATGTTATGCTGAACTCTGTGGACTGCGCCATAAATTTGGCCCTTATTTTAAAAACTGATGCATACACTTGGAAAGACATTTGCAGAGATTGAATTGATATGATTTGAACTTTAATAAACTCTTATGCTTAAGCTGAATGGGGAAAATCAACCAGAAGGAAAAGCATGACTACATGAAGATGCTTTGTCATGCTCTTGGTGTTGCAGGAAAATCATAATTAAAGACTTGCTAGTGACCCTTAAAGTCCATTGGATAGGCAATATGTTATGTATAGGCACCAAAGAAATGTGAATTCTTTGACAGTGAAGCATCTTGACTGAATTGGGGTTTAAAGTGACTGCTGCCGTTTGCTGTTACATCTAGAGTCTTTGAATAGCATGTAGTATCCATGTCAGCTCCCTTTCTTCTTTCAATCAATTTGTCAACATTTTCAACAGAATTTCCTTATCATCACATTGAAAATATCAGTCACACTAATGGATTTATGTAACCAAGGAAGACCCAAACAAGTGTCTTGGATTTTGAGCAATTAGAATGTTCAAAAAAGGGTGAAAATGTTTAGCTAGGCTCTATTTATTCTCAGTAGTCTCTGTGAATGACATTTGTGACATGCCCTTCTGTAGAATCATGATTCTGTGCCAATTCAAGTTTCTTCCAAGTTGGCTCTCCAATCCTTGGGGGCCCTTTCAAGTATTTGCAATAACGTTTCCATTTGCTAATGTAAACTGACTCTACTGACTGCTAGCAAAGTATTAGGGTGCATGGAATGGTTGAGTGTCATGTAGACTGAACTCCAGGACTCCAAAAAGAATTCGAATCTCTTGCTGCACACAGTGGCTCCTAAACTTCTGTGAATGTGAGAAGGCTGTGGGACTTCTTCCAGAAATTCAAATACATACAAACATGACAGTACTGCATGCAGTCCCAGGTAGTTGCTGGATTCCCTGAATCCTCTCCTTATAACTTCTAGGTGTCAGTGAAGCAGAAATTAAGAGCAATTGTGCAAACATACAATCCTTTCCATAATGTAGTAAAACATAAAAGGCTTGCTTCCCGTATTTTTATCCTGATATTCCTCCAAAAAGTAGGTGATGAGGAATAAGCAAGCAGACAAGAGACAACATTTAACCTAAGAATAGTGTTAGGAGAACTTTAATGTTGGATGAGAGGATCTTTAAAAAGAACCTGCAGTAAGGTCTTTTGTTCTTTATATTTTAATATTTTATACTTTCTTTGGGACAATGTTATTATATTTTACATGGAGTTAATGAGATCAACTAAGATTATATCAGGGCTTTAACAGGAAAAGCTGAGTTTGACTTAGAAACCCATGAAATATATTATCTTTTCATAAGAATCTCTCTACAAACATTGGGAAATTAAATGTAAAGATATGTTGATGTTACTATAAATATCAAAACAAAACAAATATGAAAGGAGAGAAAATTTTACTGTTGTTATTTTTTTTCTAAGAAGTGTGCTACGTTTCCAAATTGGACACATTAGTCCTGCATTAAACTCACTTCTGATTTATGGGAATGATGATGTAATGATGTAATTCTGAGATAACACATGCTCCAGGAAAGAATGTGGTGTTGTGCGCATAATGAACAAAATGTGAAGGGTTGGGGGGAATTGGGAAATCTTTACATGGGAAAAAGGGAAAGTTAGAAAACTTTTCATGGGCCAAAGTAGCAGTTATATGTGCTCGGATACAGAGAGACACTTTCTCCATCTTTCTGTAGCCATAGAAAATACCAAGTAGATAGGCACCAAAACTATGATATCATTAACATTTCATTCTGCAGTGTATTTACTAAAATTTCTTTGAATGAAATTTTTAAAAATCCAAGTTGTCTTACAGTTATATTTATTTTGTTAAATGTCAAATACATTTAACATTTATATAAGTGTATATACAAATAAAATATGTATTTAATTTCTCATATTTATTTTTGTTCATATGCAAATTAAATAAATTATACTTGAGCATTTTTGTGGTAGAGCTAGGTATCACTACATGTTTAAAATGCATCACATGTTTTTGACAATCATGAAAGTTGTCAATGTTGTAATTCTATCACGTATTTAAAGTAAATACATAAAATGCATTTCATTAGACATGCCACATATGCAGCCAATGGAAAATAAAGATTGTTTCCTTATGGTAGCCCCGTATTCTGACTGCCTTCAAAAAGATAACTCAGACCTTCTAGATTAGGATCATTTTACAGCCTGGATGGTAGCATTTGGATTTGGAACAGACAAACAAACCTGCTTATTAAAGTGTCTATGTTACAGCCACTGTAAGTTGTACAAGGGGTTCTGGGGCTTTGAAGTCAAGATTCTGTGTGCTGAGATCATGCTCAGGGCCATTATCTGCCCTGCACTTAAGGCAAGGGATGCCTGTTCTCTACAGGACAGATGAGGCTCATCAGGACACTGAGCTGCAGCCCATCAGAAAACATCTAGCATTCATTTTCTTTTTATAGTTAAATCAAACTCTTTTCCAGAGATTTGAGATGTTGCAAGCCTTACCCCACCCTACCCCAGACTCTGGGAAAAACTTGTAAAGGTTTTGTTTTTTTTTTCTTTACCTGTTTCAATTGAAAACAATAAACAAGTATAAAAATATATTAATATTTTACATGTGAAAATCAGAACTTTGATCACAAAGAAATTCCAATCACTATACACAGAGCTAAAACATGGTTCAAAGCATAATCTATTATTTGGAGTAGATCTCAGACTGAATACTAAGTCTTATAGACAACCTAAGAACACGAAAAAGAAGAGATTTAATCCCTAGACAGTAAGCATGCATTTTTTAATTTAAAAGCTCTACTCTAATTTTTTCTGATTTATGAGAAAAATTCCTATTATTTTAAAACTAAATAGATATTCTTTATTTCACAAAGCCCTTCATTTCCATTGTACTGTCTTTAATCAGAGCATGGCTTCAGTTTTAGACCATGATTTCAGGAAATTGCACAAGTAATTGTCATCACAGACACAGCTTAATTTCTACTGTAGTGATGATATAACAATTCGCCTAAGGCCAAACTGAAAGAGAAAAGTCTTTTTACAAAATGAAGGGGGTTTCTTTCACTGCTTGATCATTCACCATGATAATAGTAGGGCATGATAAAAAGTAAAGATACAGTTTAAGTTCCATATTAAAACTTTAATGCAATGTATTTCTTAATCAACATTATCATGATGTAGAAGGTACAGTCTCCCTACTCAAAGGAATTTAAAATGTCATATACACACAAAAACAAACAAACAAAAAACAGTATAAAAATCCAAGAAAAAAAAAAAGCCTTCAAATGCTTACATTTGAGAGAATCTACAGGTGGAAATCATGGAGACTTTGTTCAACTACTGTGCTGCTGTTAACTAGCTGCAACACCTTAATGAATTAAAATTATTAATGTTGCAAGACGTGAAATTAGATTAAAAGGAAATGTCTATAAAGTCTTAGCTTAAAACTTAGGAATACCATACTTGGTAATGAGTATATGCTTTTAAAACTGTATCATGAGGGGTGTGTGTGTGTGTGTGTGTGTGTGTGTGTCTGTCTGTCTGTCTGTCTGTCTGTCTGCATGTTTGTTTTCTGTGTTTATCATCTGGGTTCTGGCAAGGCAACCAGGGCCAGGTGCATGCTATCTACGCTAGTGAGTGATCTTTGAGACATGTTCATATGTTTGGGGGAATTTAACTCCCTGTGTCTAATAGCATTTGAAATGTGTGACATCTAAGACACAAATTCTTAGAAAGAAATATTATGTGTAACCAACAACCTAATACATCTTAATCTTAATGAGAAAATTATGTTCTTTGAATTGAAACTAATTCTGGTTTTTATCATAGTCCAGTCCTTTGTTTTCTCTTTGATGCCTTAACTCCTGGATTTCATTTCTCTGCACATATTTGACACTTTATTAGTGCCTTTTGACTCATTTTAAACAAAGTTATATTTATTAAATTAAAAAATAACAGCCTAGGGCAATGATTATTAAAGTTACACATTAGTCAGAAAGTGGAAAACTGAGAAAAAACACAGAAAAAGTTGCTGAAAGCACGTACTAAAACTAATGTCCAGTAAAGGTCTCCAAAAATATGAAGACTTGCAGGCTTCAAAGGAAGTTTGGAAGGTAATTCATTTTGCCTCCTTGCCTTGCAGTACACTGTTCTGTAAACAAGCTCAGTTATTTGGCAATCTACTTTTCTTTGAAATCATTCCAAGCAAAGCAATTCTGCCATCTCTCTGGGTAATCAGTTATAACTCATGATCAGTTTTAATCCATCAGTTAATTATATGTCTAAATGACTGTGTAGTCAACTTTCCACTCCATGCCCAAATACCAAGGAGACTTAACTTAAGGGAGTAAAGGAACTTCTTAATTCTTGGCTTAAGAGGTTTCAATCCATGGAAAAGAAGCCACTTTATTGGATTTATGCTACAGTAGTATAATTTGGTGGAAGTACATGATGGAGGAAAATTAGGCACTTGTGATGAACAGGAAGCAGAAGCAGAGGAAAGACATCAAATATGCCCCATGAAGTATGTCCGCAGTGACCTGCCATCCCTGACTCAACCCCACCTTCTAACATTTCCATCACCCCCTTATATGAAATTGTGTTGAGAATTTGTGACTGGGCTAATTCATTGGTAAAGCTATGGTTCTCATTCTCCAATCATCTGCACAGACTCCGGTTCTAAGCACTGCTACACGGGGGACTGAATCTATTAATAACATGAAAAAATGCCAAGATATCTAACTACATTAGTTTGGAGTATACTCAAGAAATTAACATTATTTAATTCATTGAGAAGACTGATTTGGTAACAGGAACTTAGGAGTGACCACCAAGCAGAGGGCATTTAAAGCCCCTGAAATTAAATCGTATAAGGACAGTGAAAGTGATTAGAAGAGGAGGGGACCTTGAGTGAAACATAACATGAGAGAGAAGAATGTGAAACACCAAGAAAGGTAAAAACAAAACCAGTGGAGTTTATCATGCAGGAGGACAAGAAGGGATGTTCAACAAGGGATGAACAGACAAGATGACACATTTGATGGAAGTAACTAAGGGAGGGTATGGAAGGATATATCAGCCTTTAAGAGCATTTGCTTTTCTCATTTTAAAAAATTAATTAATTAATTTTTATTTATTACAATTTATTCACTTTGTATCCCAGCTATAGCCTCCTCCCTCCTCCCTTCCTGATCCCACCTTCCCTCCCTCTTCTGTCATAGAGAAACATGGTTGGGTTCCCAGCACCCATGTGGAAGCTCACAACTGCCACTCTAGCTCACTCCAGGGCTAGAGCAGTGTGATGCTTCTCCTGGTCTCTGTAGGCACTTCCATACCTACTGGGCAGACATAAACTGAAGCCCACTCATATACTCATAATATAAAATAAAACTTAAGGAAACATAATTATGAGTATATCAAGGCCAGTTTACATAAAAGCTTGGCATGTAGGAAAAGACATGGCTGGAACAAATGGACAAAGTGAATAGAGTGGGGTAAAAGGAAGAGAATGAACCTGACGGTATAGGCTAGATTTTAGTATAGATGCAGAAGTGGGGTCTCCTTCAAATGAAAGAAGGAGCAGCAGGAAGAGGACATGACTCCAAGGGCAGTTGGGAAAGGGGCCTTTGAGAAAAGAAGCAGTATTTCCTCCCTAATTTAAGAATCACAGCTGAAACAGGAGCAAACAGTTTTTCTCAAAAGAGAGAAGTGGCTAGAAAATATGCATATGTCCTGCATTTGCTAAGGATCCTGATAAGGGTGGGTGACCTTGGCTTATGTTCTTGCCAACATCTGTGTTCTGTTATCAGAGAGGAAGCAGATGTTTTGATTGATTGTTTCAGAAGTTGTGATTTTTTTTTTAGTTTGTTAGTTTGTTTGATTAGATATCCACACACAATAAATAAAGCTTCATAGCAAAGAGAATCTAGGAAAAAATCTAACAGAAAACAGTTATTAGAGAGGTCAAATACTTATCAGAACTCATTAGGTAGAAAATTATTTGCAGAGGCAGAATCTTGAGTTGCTGGGTAATGTTGGGGTTTATGTGTAATTAGGACCCTGTTTTACAAAGGACTTAAAACTTCTCACTAGACATTCTTTCAGTGCAGATAAATGACTGAAAGAGTCTGCCATATCGATACATTCAACTATTTTCACATTATGATTGTTGCTAAAATTGAGAAACCACTAAAGTTTCTGAATGTTAGTATTCCATAGCTCTACTTTCCAATATGCAAGTATCTAGACAAAGGAGTAAGAAAAATCCAAAGGAATCAACATCAGATCCAAGTAATTTCCAACTTAATGTCATATCATTATTCAGAGTTTGGTAATTATTAGATTTAAAATTTTTATTGAAAAACTGTAGTATTTTTAAAGGCAATAGATGATATTTGAAAAAGGAGAATAAGTTACCTTTAGTATATAGATCAGAATTTAAATACTAGTAAAATTAGAGTAATTTAATGGTAATATATTTTCATTTCATCAGTTGTAAGGTACGTTGTTGTTGACTAGATAAATAGATCATTTTAATCATTCATATTACTCATCCATTAAAGGTACTAGATGCTAGGAGATAATATTTGCTTAAATCTATAGAGAGAAGGCCAAGAAAAACATTCGATGAAATACAGCAAGGCATTACTGAGAATATCCTTCTGTGGCCTTGTTTGGTTTGGTGGTCACTGTGGAGAAGCCTGGCCTGGGATGTATAGTGATAATTCTGCCTTTGCTTCTCAAGTACTGAGATCACTACCCTTTCCTAGTTCCCTTAACTGGTTAAACTGACACTGTCCACCTCTAAACAGAGGAAGATATGAGGCACAAACCCTGTTTCTTCTTCACCCTCACATCCTCAGGGCTCATCTATATCAGAGGACAGCCATGAACCTGCACCTACCACCCTCAACCCTAGCACTGCTTTGTTTATTTTTGAGATGGGAGGTTTCATGATGAGGTTTCATGATGTTGCTGAGCAGCAACTCACAGTTCTGTCTGTCCAATCCAGGTATGGTGGCCCATGCCTGTGTCCTAGCACAGAAGGAGAAGGGACACATGTTTGAGTCCAGTTCTTCATGATCGTCTATGTTGGCAGGACGATCATCAGAACAGCAAGTACCTGTTCTATAAACACTGCTCATCAAAGCCTCCTTACCTTGCTCTGAAATCTCAATGGGGGCGGGGGGGAGGGCGACAGCTACATTGTGTTCAGGGACAACTCCCTTACAGCTATGGCTAGCAAACAGTTCTGGTGGACTTCACTCCTGCAAGAAGAACCCAGGGCCTCAGCCAAGAGGTGCCCCCCAGCCTCAGGTGGACATTTTAACCTCTTACAGCATCTGCCCATCTGTCCTGGTTAAGGTTGCTCTGATAAGGCACCAGAACTACTTTAGGGAGGAAATGGTTTATTTTACCTCATAATTCTCAGATCAAAGGGCAGGAACTGAAGCAGAGGCCATGGAGAAACTGCTTCCTGGCTTTCTCTCCTCCATGGTTTGCTCAGCCTGCTTTCTTACACAGCTCAGGATCACTTGCCTAGGGTTGGGACCACCCACAATTGTGCTTGTCCATAATCTAACACCAATTCCTCAACTGATGTTCCATCTTCCCAGGTGACTAAACTAGTTCATGTACATCTTGACAAAAACTAACCAGCAATGTATTAGGGTTCTCAGAATTGATAGGATATGGGGAAATATGTGTTTGTGCATGTGTATATAAAACAGAATTTATAAGTCATAGGTTATGATTGTCCAAGAATCCAGTGTTTAGTCCACAAGTCTGGATGTCTCAGCTGTTCTTAAGTATATGCTGAAAATACAAAGTAGGCTCTAATGTCCTTGAAAGAATGAACTTGCTAGTGAGAGCAGGGGTAAGCAGGCAACAATCGAAAGCCTTCCTTCTTTCATGTTCCTTATATAGGCTGTCACTAGAAGGTGTGGCCTAGATTAAGGTGGAGTTTTCCAATGATAAAATCAAGAAAACCTCTCATAGGTGTCCTCAGCCGTTTAGGGTTTAGTTAATTCCAGGAGTAATCAAGTTGACAACTGAGAACATTCTTCATCATCAGACAGTTGATCCTTTGTCAGCTTGACACACAAACAGAGCAGTGTTAACCAATAACCTTCTCTCTCTTTTTTATTACCAAGTTGATTTTGGTCAGTGTTTTAGCACAACCACAGAAACCACTAGAATACTATTAAAAAGTATATATGTAGGGCAAATTATTATTATAAAATTTTCTTAAACGTTCCAAAAATCTAGAGAGGATTTTTTTAGGACTTATCATAATGCAATGATGAAATGATAGGACTATCTAACCTGCTTTAAATATGTAGTGTCTATGTGTATTGAAAATGAGCCTATTGTAGGATATTTTATCAGTTTAAAATTTTTAAGTGAAAAAAAAATTACGGAAGAAAATTTTCCTAACCTGAAAAAAGAGATGCCTATAATTATACAAGAAACCTACAGAGTAGGCAGCCATTCCTTGTCCCTGATACAGCGGGGCTCCGACAGACTCTACTAAGCAGGCCATTGAAGCAGATGCTGAGACTCATAGCTACACTTTGGGCAGAATGCAGGGAATCTTATGAAAGAAGGGTGAGATTGAAAGACTTGGAGGGGACAGAAGATCCACAAGGAGAGCAATAGTACCAACAGAATATCTGAGCACGGGGGGCCTTTTCTGTGACTGATACTCCAACCGAGGACCACGCCTGGCTCAGTCTCCAAGTAGGTTCCCTAGTAATGGAAGCATATCTCTGACGTGAACTCAGGAGCTGGCTCTTTGATCACCGCCCCCTAATAGGGGAGCGGCCTTACCAGACCACAGAGGAAGACATTGCAGCCAGTCCTGATGAGACCTGAGAGGCTAAGGTCAGATGAAAGGGAGGAGGGCCTCCCTTACCAGTGGACTGAGAGAAGGGCATGGGAGGAGAAGAGAAAAGGAGAGTGGGGTTGGGAGAGGACAAGGATAGGGGTTACAGAGTGAATAAATTGTAATTAATGATAAATAAATGTTTAAACTGCAAAAACAAAACAAAACCAATAGCTACAGAACACCGAAGAGACGGGATCAGAGAGGGAAAGAAGTATTGGGAGGGAAAGAAGAAGGGGCTACAGCTGGGATACAAGTGAATGACCTATGATTAAAATAGAAAGAAAAAGAAAAAAAAAAGCCTTCTACCACATGGAATCAAAACACTGAATCTCTAGAAGAAAGAAGCAGTACTTAAAGCTTCAAGGGAAAAGGCCAAGTAACATACAAAGGCAGATGTACCTCAGATGTCTTCCATCCTCTAAGAGACCTGAGATGCCAATCCAGACTTCTATACTCAACAAAACTCTAAATCCTCATAGATGGAGAAAATAAGATATTGAAGATATCCCTGGGAGGCTTGCCAGGTTAATAGGGGAAAGAAAGGAGGTGAGGGGATGGATCTGGGAGGAGCAGAGGGAGGGGATAAGAAAAAGAAAAAAAAAAGATGTGTGACCAGTGGCAATGAATTAGTAGAACATTTTATTGAAACTGTAGAACATTTTATTGAAAGAATTTGGAGGTAGATGTTTTGTCTATGTGGTACAAAGTAGCACCCTACCTGCCTGCCTTGAAAACACAGGGATGCCACCAAAATGTCTGATGTGGAACAGAATGCATAGCAGCCCCCTTTCAGTAGTACTATATGTAGGACACAGTAAGCAGTGTGTGACATTCTTTTGCTGTCTATTGCCCACCTTACTGTGGACAATAAAATATACATTTGAAGCTTAGTATGCCCATCAAATTGCAAGTGTAAGGCAGGAATTGCAGAAGAAGAAGGATATATGAATGCTTTCTTTTACAATAGATCCTGATTTGTCAAGGGAAGCATAAAAAGGAGGGGGGCAGGATTTGGGTGAAACTTTGGCTAGCCTTGCTTTACACCTGAAAAGAAAATGCAAGTTAGATCTGTGCTAAAGTGCTCAGCAGGGGATCTTCTTGTAGGAATCAGACAGAAGTAGCTGGACAGCATAGTAGAAGTGATGGAAGATTGTTCTTAAGTCAGATCTTTACTACAAAGGAGGGGGAAATACATGTTATACAAGAAACTAGAAAATATTATTTATAATATTAAATTAGAAGAAGTAAACGATGCATCTATTGTTCACCTGTCTCTGTCTCTCCCTCTGTCTCCCTGCTCTCTGTCTCTCACTTCCTCACTCACTATTTCAAAAAGCTTTATTTTTTTATTTATTTTTTTTACTTGTTCCAGGACTGGCGAGTGGCTGCAGGGCAGTTACAGATATGCCTAGTGACTTGAGAGGTTCATTTAGGTGGCGGTCCTGAATCTGGCTGGTGTAGAGCAGAGGAGGGACCCCTTGGGAGCCTTCCGCGTGGTGCTTGACACTGAGCTCAAAGATCAATTAGATGGCTAGTGCAGGGTGGACTGTGCTGGCGTGGCCCAAAAGCCTACCAAAGTTGGTCAGGTAGGCTCTTGTCCTGCTACTTGTTTTCTCCTACATCCAATGTCCATCCCATTTGTCTTTCTAAGTGAGGATTGTTCATCTTACCCTGGGTTCTTTTTCTTGTTTATCTTCTTTGGGTGTATAGACGTCAGTATGTTTATCCTATCTTATAGGTCTATATAAGTGAGTATATACCATGTGAGTAGTACAGCTTTAAGGGCTGTTTTTATTAGAAGCGGGAAATTATACTTTACCTATAACCTCAGAGTATATGGTGTAAATTACTGTCTTAAAAATATATGTTCGTAAAGATTGTTTGCTCATCATAGGACCCTATCAGTAGCTAGATGTGGATAATGGAGAGACAAAGGCTTCAGTGCTGATACAAATCATGACAGCCAGAGAGCTTGTGCCAGCAGCATGCATGGGAATCTATAGTGTGGTCATGACTAAGCAAGGCTGGCAAGAGCTGGCTGGCCTCACAGAGACCATTGCAAATGGAGAGATGTACATTGGCTTTCAATATCACTGAATGAAATAGACAGAGAGCTCTTGGAAAATTTGTGTGGATTCTAGAGGGCTAGATGTAATAGTATCGCTTATCCATACTACTATACTTGACATTATTATTCTAGTCTGAGACATGTGATTCAAGTAATAGGACCCCTTTGTGCTACCTTGGATATTCCTAATTCCCTCCTTTGCCTCCCAAAGCTATATTGGTATAGATTGTTGTGGGCCTTCAACATCCTGTGTACCCTTTTAAAGAGGATTTTATTAAGTAATTTCTAGATCCTCTTCCTCTGTGGGCTGGCTAGGTAGCCTTGTCAGGGAGAAGTGATCAAGGAACAAGCAACCAAATGCACTTTAAAGACTGTCTCTTCTCCCCCTTTGTGCTGTCTTGGATATTCCTAATTTCCTCCTTAGTCCTTTAAATTATAAAAAGCGTACAGCAATATAAGAAGACCCATTGGAGGGGGGTTCATATAGATAGAGCACACAAGGAAAAAAATCTTTTCTACAACATGATAGATGTGGACCTCCTTCAAGTGATAAAGAGGGTACATCAACAATTTCTAAACAGTGAAAGATTGATTTAGTACAATATATGATGCCAGGACTAGTAGAAAATTTCCTATAGGCATATGAAAAAGAGCTAAGTAGGGAATGAAGGTGCTGAGGATGGAGTGGTCTGCAGGGACCCAGGAAGTCACTGTGAGAATAATTAACTTGATCTCAAAATGAAACCATTCAATACTGCCCCCATATTCTCCAGGATCCTTCTAAACGTCAGGCTCAGGGACTCTGTTGAAGAAATAACTGAAAAGTGTTTTTAATTCTTTCACAAAGTTTGCTCTAAGACATTGAAGTTAATCATGTATCCTGAATCATGTTTTACTGCCTCTGCTATAGTTCTGTATCTTATAAATATGAACGGGTATTTGCATTCAATGACTTCGGTATAAACTAGCTATCTCATTTACTGCATCTTCTGATTCTAGAAAAAATGAAAAGAAAATAAGTCAAAAAGAGATTGAATAAGAGTTCCTAGAGACAAACACACCAGGAAGAGAGATTTACATGCAAATTCTTGAACTCTGGAGGCTATATAGAACATTATATACTGTGATGAACATGTATAATTTCCACAGAGAAGTGGGCAAAATTTTCTGCTATGATTATGGGAAACAAATATTAAAACCACAAGCTTTAGCTCACTTACTTATGTTTTCCTTAAGTATATAATGTGAAGTCCCAATTAAATTTCAAGCACATATTCCATAAAAGTATGTATATGATACTCTCTTTAAGTAAAAACAGTTTGAGGGAAGTAAGAAAATTCCACATTTGTAATTTTGATTGTGTATCAAACATAATAACAATAAATTCCTCGTGTTTGATATTAACTTAAATTTTTATATATTACCATGTTGAATTTGCCTAAAATGATGACATTTGATGCTAGAATTTGGGTTTCAATATTTATGTTAGGAAATAGTAAGTTACACTTGACTCCCTACATAGGCTTCTGTGACCTGTATTCTGGCCCATGGGAACTGAAGGGCAACATGCTTTTCTCTTTCATGGGATAATGAACAGTTAGTGAAATGAGGTATAAAGAAGGGAAAGATAGAAGGAATGGGAGGGGACGGGAGCCCCAGAAGAGAGGAACAAAACCAAACATGCTGGGCCCAGGGGGGACTGCAGAGACTGGTGCATCAACCGAAGACCATGCATAGAGAGGACCTTGAATCCTGCTCAATTGTAGCCCATAGACATCTCAGACTCCATGTAGGTTGCCTAGTAAAAAGGCAGTACTGGATGGTTTCACTTTGAGATCAAATTAATTATGCACACAGTGACTTCCTGGGGTCCCTGCAGACTACTCCATCCTCAGAACTTTCTTCATTCCCTAGTTGGCTCTTTGTCAGATGCCTGTAGGGAATTTTCTAAGTCAATTCTGGCATCATGATTTGTTCTAGACCAATCCTTCACTGTTTAGAAATCTTTGATGTACCCTCTTTACCATTTGAACGAAGTCCACATCTACCATGTTGTATGGAAGGTTTTTTCCTTGTGTGCTCTATATCACCCCCAAAATGAGTTTTTTTATATTGTTGCCTTTTCTGCAACAATAATCATTCCCCTTAACTGTTGTATAACCCAATCTTCCATTACCTATGTCTACTATAATAGTTAATAATTGTGTATACTTTTTTAAAATTATGATTTCTGAATCTGACATACAAAGTAAATCTCTTTTTGACAAAATTCCAGAGAAATCTTGATGTATTTCTCTCTTCTTTCAAAATTTGTCCATAAAAGTGTTAATATATTGTATTAATCTATTTATATGCTGTAACAGAAATAATTGCCTCCAAAATTTATATTCACTTCAGACTCTTAGAACCCATGTGTGACTTTTAATAGGAATCATCGTGTGCATAATTAACTTGATATCAAAATAAAACCATTCAGTACTGCCCCCATGTTCTCTAGAATTAGTGCCAGGAATCCTTCCAAAAGTGAGGCTTAGGGGCCTTAGACAGAGAGTAAAGGAGGACACATAGAGAAAGGCTGCATGAAGACAGTGCCAAAGTTTTATGTCAAGCAGCCCAAGCCAAGAATTGAATGCATCTACTGGAACATGGAAGTACAAGAGGCAGGAACATTATCTCCCTAGAGACTTTATATGGAGGATGTCCCTGCTGACACTGCTTTAAAAGTTTTGGCTTCCCCAACTGTAAAATAATAAATGTATATAATTTTAAACCATCAGGTTTATGGTTATTCATTATAACGGGTCTAGGAATGTAGTTCAGGATGCAAGTAGAATCCAAGCGAGGTTGAGTGGAAAAGCAATACTAAATCATCTAGATTCTAACTGGATACAGATATATTGCTAGTAGTATTTTCCTTTAGAAACTAAAATGAATATGATCAGTGTTTTTAATCAGATTTAATAATTAATACTCAACCTGGCAGGCCAGTCGGGCTTGCTGAAGGAGGTGGAGGCAGGAGAATCGAGGTCAGCCTGGGCTGTGCATTTTGGAGAGGCGAGATGGCGGTGAAGCTGGAGGTGTTTTGGAAGTTGATTACCTCATTTTCACTGTGGTTATGTTCTGGATCTCCAACCAGGCAGAATGGTTTGAGGACTATGTTTTCCAGCATAAGAGGGAGCCATGGCCACGAGAGAAGGAGGGTCAGTGCCAGGAGCTAGAAGAATTCAAACAGAAGATCCAGAAGCAGAAGAGAGACTTCTCTAAGCTGCCTAACAGAGCTCTTGAGACTATAAGGTTCTTAAGTCCCAGCCACTCCCCACAGGAAGTCACACATGCTCAATTCTTAATAATAATAATAATAATTAATACTCACAAGAGTTCATATCGAACATTAATGCCAATAAAAACACCAGTTGACACCAGGTAAGGAAGGCACCAATGACAAACCAAAGAAATGATACCACCCTTCTTCAATTCATGACTAAGCAGTAGGCTACTCTTCCAAACTAGCACTCATTTATTCTCAAAATTCTGTTCAAGTTTTAGTATGTTTATCCTGTATTATCTGGCTAATACCCAATTAAAAAGCTTCTGTAAAGCAAAAGATACTGTCATCAAAACAAAATGACAGCCTACAAACTGGGAAAGGATATTTACCAATCCTACATCTGACAGCGGACTAATATCCAGTCTATATAAAGAACTCAAGAAGTTAAAAAGCAACAAATCAAGTAATCCAATTAAAAATGGGGAATGGAGCTAAAAAGAGAGCTCTCTGTAGAGGATTGTAGAATGGCAGAAAAACACTTAAAGAAATACTCAACATCCTTAGCCATCAGGGAGATGCAAATCAAAACAACCCTGAGATTTCATCTTACACCCACCAGAATGGCTAAGATCAAAAACTCAAGTGACAACACATGCTGGACAGGTTGTGGGGAAAGGGGAACCCTCCTCTATTGCTGGTGGGAATGCAAACTGGTACAACCACTCTGGAAATCAATTTGGTGCTTTCTTAGAAAATTAGGAATAGTGATTCCTCAAGACCAAGCTATACCACTCTTAGGCATATATCCAAAAGATGCTCAAGTACACAACAAGGACATTTGCAGCTTTATTCTTAAGAGACAGAACCTGGAAACAACCCAGATGTCCCTCAGTCGAGGAATGGATACAGAAATTGTGGTACTTTTACACAATGGAATACTACTCAGCAATTAAAAACGAGTAAATCATGAAATTCGCAGGCAAATGGTGGGACCTGGAAATGATCATCCTGAGTGAGATATCCCAAAAGCAAAAAAGAAATACTTGGTGTATACTCACTTATATAGACCTATAGGATAAGATGGACATGCTGAAATCTATACATCTAGGGAATATCAGCAAGAAGGAGGACCCAGGGTGTGATGATTAATCCTCACTTAGATGGACAAACGGGATGGACATTGAATGTAGGAGAAAACAAGCAACAGGACAGGAGCCTACCACAGAAGGCCTCTGAAAGACTCTACCTAGCAATGTATCAAAGCAGATATTAAGACTCACAACCAAGCCTTCGGGAGAGTGCAGGGAATCATATGAAAAAAGGGGAAGTTAGTAAGACTTGGTGAGAACAAGAGCTCCACAAAGACCGAATAGATCAGGGCACAGGGGTCTTTTATGAGAATGTTTCTCCAACCAGTGACCATGTATGGATACAAACTATAACCCCTGTTCGGATGTGGCCCATTGTAGCTCAGTATCCAACTGGGTACCCTAGTAAGGGGAACAAGGACTATTTCTTTCATGAACTCAATGGCTGGCTTTTCGACCTCCCCCCCCCCCTCCCAGGGAGGAGCTGCCTAGCTAGATCCCAGAAGAGGACATTGCAGCCAGCCCTGAAGAGACATGATAAACTAGGGGCAGATGGAAGGGGGGGAGGTCTTCCCCTATCAGTGGACTTGGAGGGGGTCAGGGAGAAGATAAGGGAGGGATGGAGAGAGTGGGAGGGAGTGAGGGAGGGGGCTACAGCTGGGATACAAAGTACATAAGCTGTGATTAATATAGAAATAAATAAATTACTAAAAAAAAGTGTACATGTACCATGTGTGTCTTTCTTCTTCTAGGCTACCTCACTCAGGATGATGTTGCCTGCAAATTTCATGATTTCCTTGTTTTTAATAACTGAGTAGTGTTCTAAAATCTACATACCTAAACAACAAGGAAAACCTTTGGGAAGATGCTTAATTCTCATTCAGGAGAAACAGGACAGACACTGGAGCTGCAGAAGAGAGGGAAAAGGACAGGATCCTACCACAGATCTTCTCTAAAAGATTCTGCTCAACAGGGGATCAAAGCAGATGCTAAGACCCATAAGGGAACTTTCGGCAGAATTCTGGGAGTCTTATGGAACAAGTGGGAGAGAGAAGGACATGGAGGGGGCAGGAGCTACAAAAGGAGTCCAAGAAAGCCAAAAAAAAAAAAATCTGATCCCTGCAGAGACTGATGCATCAACCAAGGCCCGGTCATGGAGAGGACCTAGACTCCATACTCCGATGTAGCTCATAGGCACATTCAGGTCTCTGAATAAAGGGAGCAGGGACAGTGTGTGACGTGAACTCGGTTGCCTGCTGTTTGGTCACTTTATAGTTTTTCTGAGGGAGGATCTTGAATGTAGCAATGGTGGTTTGAATAGAAATAGCCCCTATAGACTCATGTGTTTGAATGCTTGGTCAATAGCGAGTAGCGCTATTAGGAGGTGTGACCTTGTTGGAAGAGGTATGTAACCTTTCTAGAAGTATGTCACTGTGGAAACAGGGCTTTGGAGTCTTAACTGTTCAAGCTATACCCAGTGTAAAACACATCCAATCTCCTCCTAGCTGTCTTCAAAGATGTAAAACTCTCTCCTCCTCCAGCACCAAGTCTGCCTGAATGCTGCGGTGTTTCCCACTATGATGATATGGACTAACCCTGTGAAACTGAAGCCAGCCTTAGTTAAACGTTTTCCTTAATAAGAGTTGCCTTTGTCATGGTGTCTTTTCACAGCAATAAAACCCAAACTAAGACAGAAACTGGTACCAGGGACTGGGGTATTGCTGTGATGGGCCTGACCATGCTTTTGTTTGGAGGAATATGGATTTCGGGATTTTGGGTTAGGTAAGCAATGGAATGCTTTAAGTGGGGTTTAATGGGCTATCCTAGAAGGACTAAGGGAGACAGTGGTACTCAGGGTAACTCGAACTGTGGAGACCCATCTCACGAGGTTGCAGTGGACAAGTTTAGTATGTTGCATACAGATCATTCCAGGAAAGAATGTGATTGACTTGCCCCTGTCTAAAGAGTGTTCCTGAGGCTAAGTTGAAGAGATTTATATTAATTGCACTGGCAAGGAAAAACTCAAAACAGCCTAGTAAAAACTTTGTCTTCTGGTTCACGCTGATGAAGATCGTTTTGATCACGCATTGCAAGCTGAGAAAGGCAAAATAAAATATATATGTTTCAGGGACTAAATGGGGCACCAGGAAGTGGACTGGACCTAAATCTTGCATTCAAGAAGATAAACAAATTAAAGATATTAAGGGAAATTAATGGAGTGGTGACCTCAGGGTAATATACCAGACAGATAAGCTTCCATTTTGTGAAAAGTATGTTTTCCAAGGGACACTGTCACTTATTCTAAATTTACATTGCATTTATGGTTGTACAAGGGATAGTTATATCATGTTTGACATTATTATGCCATGATTATTGTTTATACATTTGTGGTAATATGGAGAATCATTAAATATGATTGTGTCAAGTTGACAATGTGATGGTTATTTTCGGTTTTCCACTTAACTGTATCTGGAACGAGCTACAATTCAGAAATGGAGGGTACATATGTGTTCTAGATCGTGAGGACAGAAGACACAGCTTTTGATCTAGATCAAACTTCTGACAGTAAGCCAGCCCTATTAAATGTTTTCTTTAATAAGAGTTGCCTTGGCCATGGTGTCTTTTCTCAGCAATAAAACCCTAATTAAGGCAGTGGCCCCAAAGAGCCTGGAACTTGCTAGTTCACCAAAGTTTGTTTCAGATTCACAAAGATCTTTCTGCTTTTGCCTCTTGTGTGCTGATTACAGGTGTGATGTATCAGAACAGTCGTATAGTATTCTTTTTATATATTGCTATGAATATAATTACTGCTGTACTTGATCAACAAATAAATAGTTTGTATTAAGATAATACATAGCTTTGTAAGTTTTTATATTGAAGCATAAAGGCACATGTAAAAAATAAGATATAATCAACATGATAAATAAGTGTAGAAAGTGATTTTTATTTCATTATATTATTGGATTATCTGATTTTTTTTCAGTAACAGAACATTAGACGATAGAGGGGAAAAAGGACTTGGTAATGTGAAAATCCAGTACACAGGACTATATAAATTCCTGACTCCATTTCAATTAGTGTTTACATAATTTTATTTTTCTATATGAACATATGTGGCAAAGAATAACATATGATTATTACTTTAGATCATGGACTAAATGTGGAAAAATAGTAAGGGTGGCAAAGCCATGGAAGAATGTTTTCCCTGTATCTTATCTGAAGTTCTATGATGAAAACTTTCTAATTGCCTTTTCTGTTTCCTCTATAACATTTTCTGGCAAATTATGGCTCCACCAAAATAAAGGTTGAAATTGTAAATTTTAGGGATGTGACCTCATCTGGAACCAGTCTGCCGATATAACCAAGTTAAGGGAAGATACTAGTAAATTAGGCTGGGTTGCCATAATCTATTAGCATATACCAAACATGATAAGGAAGGGTTATTCAAGGGCCTTTGGAGTGAATACAGTCTGCTAGCACCAAGATTTCAATATTTTTTTCTCTTAAACTGAAAAAAAATTCTGTTGTTCAGTTACCTATGATAAGTTGTGAGGCAGCTCCATAAATCCAGCATATACTTTGGAAGTTTCCTAGAGATTCAAATGTTATAGTCTAAAAGTCATAGGTTTGTCACACAAACAAACAACACCTTTCTGTATATAAAATCTACATGATTTGTGCTATTTTCTGGACCAGAGACTTAGCCTTCTCTTTGGTGTTGATGTGAGTCAGGACCTCATTCTGATTATTGCCATCATTACTATATTTTCCTCATGCGATAGCCTCATAACAACCAGATTTAAACATACTAGACTGACATAAACTAAGCATAACTTTGGATTTTTTGTTTTTATTTCTATAATATATCACTGATGTGAAGCGTTTTTATACATGTTTCTATTTTGTTTAAAAAGACCTTAAGAATTTGGTTCTACAGAGTTTATAAGAAAAGCAATCTTCATGTTACTGGAGGACCAAACTGTGCATTCTATTATCAGTAAAATAATTTACTGTCTAGTAAGAAAATACATTTTTTTAAATTTTTTATTGTCCTTGTTATTTTACTTGATGCATTTCTATGTCACAGGTATCTTTAAAACAAAACTTAAGAAAGGAGCAGCTTATTTTGGCTCAGAGTTTGAGCATACAGTTCATCATGCCAGGGACAGTATAGAAGCAGGAACTGTCAGAAGCTGTTTATACTGAAACTGTAAACAGAAAGCAGAAAGAGATGAATGATGTTGCGTACCTCTCTTCTTTTATCAGGGTGTTACCTCAGCCCATGGTAGGACAAAGGATGCATATGCCTTCTGTCTTGTTCCTAAGAACTTTCCTGAAGCTGAATAAAGAATTGATCTGCTAATGTCTTCGGAGGAGTAGATTTTATTTACAGCTTAATATTGACTCTATCAAGTGGTTTTTAGTTATCCCTCTATGCAGCTGTACAATGAAAAAGAACAAATGAGCAAGGACTGCAAAATGCGTACTCTGAAAAGAAAAAAGCAGTAAACATATGAGAGAGAGAGAGGAGGGAGAGAGAGAGGACGGAGAAAGGGAGAGAGAGGGGGAGAGAGAGAAAGGGAGAGATGAGAGAGGGAGGAAGAAAGAGAGAGACTCTGAGTTGTAAAGCTGCATGGTCAAAGTCACCTAAGCTATTTGAGATTGGACATGGATCTAGAGGATTTACTCTTTGCCCTGCTGAGTTTTGGTCTCGATTTCAACCAGTATTTCCTCACTATTCCCCGATTCCTTCGTTTTTAAGAAGCAATACATAATCAGTATCATTATATTTTGGAATATAATTTACTTTATGATTTTAAAAGGCTGATAAAATTTTCCCCTGAGTTTCAGAAAAGACTTAAGATCTTTAACAATATTAAGACTGAGTAACTGAAAAGACTCTTAAAGTTGGATTAAATACATTTTGTATAATGGTATAGACAGGAACCTAGTCACAGAGTGAGTGAGTGAAAAATGGTGATTTGATTGAGAAGTCTACTACAGCCTCTTGAACACTTGGTCTTCAGTTCGTTTTGCTGCTTTAGCAGACTTAAGAGCTATGGCCATGCTGGAGGAATAGCACCTTGTGAAACAAGTTCCGAGCTTTCAAACCCACACATCATTTACAGTTCACTCTTGGTTCTCTGCTTGCAGATAACATGTGAGCTCTCAGCTTGCTGTTCCAGACATCATGCCTTCCACCTTTTCTCTCCTGGACTCTAACTCTCTAAAACCATATGCACAAATAAATGCTTTCTAGTATATTTTTTCACCTGTTTTGTTGTTGTTGTTTTGCTGCTGCTTCTGCTTTTGTTTTATGATATCAATAGAAAAGTAACTGCTACAGGTAATATAGGTTGGTTTAGAATGGTGTAGCCACCTTCAGTCTATATTTTCTACGTAGTGAAACTTTTTCTGAAACAACCTCATGAGCATATCTTTAGGTATGTTTTCATGTAACTACAATTCTAATAACATTGACAGTGAAGTTAAACTGATATATACTGATTACTTATTGTAACATAGAAAAGATGGGTTGAAGAATCTAATTCTAGCACAACAGATTTAAAATGTGAACACTATATTTAAGTTACTATTCCTGTTTTCATTCAGTTCCATCTGTTCATATAATAGGTAATTATCTATTCTTCATTAATAATTCAAACTTTTAAATTTTATTTATTTATTTGTGTATTTATTTATTGTAACCACTTTGGAAATTTAAAACAATAATCAAGTACAATGTTCCCAGGTTTCCTCTGTAAAAAAGAGAGGGAGGAACTCAATTTTCACTGTTGTTTGTCTCTGCAAGGCTCTGTAATAGAGATGACTAAGTGTGGCACAAATTGCTAAAGACTTCAAAACCCAGAAAAATGAAAATTTGCTTAAATAATCATAATAAAATGTACTAGAGTAAGATGAGTAATTAAAATTGCAAAAATATCTAAGACAGTAAAAATTATGAGGTGCTTGTTGCATAATATTCAATTCATTTTAATTCATTTTATTTATTTTTATATTTTTATATTAATTACAGTTAATTCACTTTGTATCCCAGCTGTAGCACCTCCCTCATTCCCTCCCAATATCACTCTCCTTCATCTCCTCCTATGTCCCTCTCCAAGTCCACTGATAGGGGAGGTCTACCTCCCTTTCCATCTGATCCTAGCTTATCTGTTCTCATCATGACTGGCTGCATTGTCCTCCTCTGTGGCCTGGCAAGGCTGCTCCCCTCCTCAGGAGGAGATGACCAAAGAACCAGCCAGTGAGTTCATGTCAGAGACAGTCCCGGTTCCCCTCATAGGGTACCCACTTGCAGACTGAGCTGCCATGGGCTACATCTGTGCAGGGGTTTTAGGTTATCTCCATGAATGGTTCTTGGTTGGAATAGCAGTCTCAGAAAATACCCCTGTGCCCAGATATTTTGGTTTTGTTGCTCTCCTTATGGTGCTTCTGTCCTCTCCAGGTCTTTCTGTCTCTTCCTTCTTTCATATGCTTCCCTGCACTCTGCCCACAGTTTGGTTATGAATCTAAGCATTTGCGCTTTGATTCACTGAATTTTAAATGATCTCTCCAATACTAACAGCAATATGATAAAGTGTCCTCTATATGAAGGATAACATTAGGCAAAGCTAAAGCAAGAGGGTCTCATCATACTGGATGGTAAACAGTGAAGGTTTTCTCTAGTTATAAAATATAAAAAGAACTTATAAGGAATGGATAGGACTTAGAAGCATATGGAATGGGCATCTTGAAGCATCTTTAAGCATGATGTTCTTTTGCCTAGATCTAGAACACTGAAGCACTTTGTCTATAAAGTAGCTACAAAGCCACCATAAAACAATGCACTGAGAAAGAATGTACTTAAAACACAAAACTAAGTGCCCCAAATTCAGAGTTTACTATGCTCAGAATGACTTACAAATAAAACATAAGTTCAGTTTTATAAGGCAGCATAAAAGATCATTACTTAAGAGGCAAGCTGAAGGAAAAGCTTTATTGCCCTCATAAGTTATTATGGAATTAACCCATGGTGGGTTTGCAGCAGGTCATTTCACCAAAGAGAACCTGTGTCTTATGGAAATCAGATTGAGAAGTCCAAGTTGAGAATCCCTAATGGAGTACTAAGCAGACTTCAAAAGCCAGCCATATGGACTGTGTTACACTTTCTGAATGGCCTCACTTGAGTCATGAAATTACTACCGCAGCATATACACTGATACTCCAGAATGACCAGTCATATTTTTACTACTTATCAGTGGATAATCTTGAAAAATTTTTATTTCCTGTTGAAAAGCTTATTTCTTGCTAAAAATAAAAGGCAAGGGCTTTTAATTCATGGATAAATCATGAGTAAGATATCTTCCATTCATTTACTTTTTTGGTTTCTAATTCTGAAAACTGCACACCTTATCATTGAAATAGTATGTATGCTTTAATTATTTAATTATATAATGTGCACTTTCATTATCCAACTTAGCAAAGCTACACTGTGTGTATTACAAAACATATTTTGTACCTAATATATAAGTTTGTAAATAAAACTATGAATGCAATGGTTAAGGGAGGCAGAAAAGACATTATTTCTTCCATATTTGAACAAAAAACAATCATTTTGTAAAGAATAATTTAACCAACTGAATTGGTATTTTAAAGCTTGAGGCTCTAAGTGGAAGATGTGTAGGGAAATGTCAGGCTATGACTTAAGAAAAACTTAACTTAAAAACTTTGTCATAATCCAGGAATCATCTGATCCACCATAAATGAGCCTTCTGAAAGCAGTGTTGAGAAGGTCAAAAGAAGTATTGGTGAAGACTTTTATATGTATAAATTGTATTGAGTTGTAATGCATTTTTATTAAGGTATTTATTTAATCCATAAATAAATGACTCAACCAGAAAAGTTTTAATTTGACTGTTAAGTTTCTCTAAAATGTAAATCTCTATGTAGTAATAAGATATATTTTGTTCTCCAGTGACTCTTCAATGGCCAGTAATACACAAATTGAATTTCCCTCATTATTTTATATACATGATATATATTCATCTACATATATAAATACCCTTTTCATAGACACACACAGATTTACTTCAAATTAATGACACAGATGGTGCCATGAAATCATACCTACAAAAAATTGTTTTATATGAACTGTATGTAAATTACAACCAAATATCCCTATAACATTTCTTCCCAAAAGAGTTTCACATAAAGGTCTCTCTTCCTAGGGATTTTGTCTAGTAGCTTAGTCTGAATATTGTAAATGCATTGAGTGAAAGGGTAGAGTGACAGTCCAGGATTCATCAGCTTTAAAGATGTTTAGACAAGAAGAAAAGGTGTTTTCCTCTTCTTCCAAGTTCACATGCTTCATTTTTATCACCAGCCCTTCATTATTTACATTTGTTATATTTTACTGATAACATGTCCCAGCAACTTTATTTTGTTCTTAATGATTTTACCTGCTGTTGATTTATTAAGTAGAACTCAGGCTTCAATCAAATCATGAAGTATTTTATGTCTATGTATACTTGAAAGCCTGGTAATTTATTTTTCTCTGTCTCCTATGTGCTACTGCAAGCCTGGAATTTGACCCATAACTTCAACTAAAGACCCCATTCACCTATCACCTTTCAAAATGTTTAACCAAACACTCTTAACTAGTCAAGAGTCAGCGATAGCAGAGTCTCCTACTGTGCATCTTTGGTGTTGTGCAGCTCATTGACAGCTGGAGAGAAGGCTCATGGTAAGCATGTTTGACATGACCTGGTTTATGTCTCCCGTGTTTTACTGGAAAAGGCTTCAGCAGGTCACTGGCTGGACCTTCACAGCTAAGCTCTAAAGATGGGAAGTGTAAACGATGATTAAGTGTTGGCATAATTCTCAGATTTCCAGAGTTGCAGACTCACAGGTGTTCTCAGTATAGCTGGAACCAAGTTTTCATTTTTATCAGAAGTTACTTATACATGTTACTTGTGGAAAACATAAAGATATTTATTGAAACACTGATTTATTAAATAGTAACAATAATAAAAAGAAGTCTGGTAAGTTTAGCAAAACAAACAAAAAAAACAACAACAAAAAAACATGTTTCATAGATCACCTACAAGAGCCAGATGAAATATCAGTGGGAATGGTGACATATTAAATATATTAACTGACACAAAGATATAATATCAATCTAAGGATACTATGTTTGGTAGATAAAGAATGTCATGATGGTGGAAGAACATTGTCAACAGATGCAATAGAACGTGATTGCAACACCTAGGAGACACTTAGGGAAACTAATTTTTGAATATTTTGAAGAGTTTCCTGTGTAATGAGGAGAGAAAGAACAGGGAACATAGAAAGGGAGAGAGGTAGGGTTGCAAGGGGCAGAAGGGAGAAAGAGACAGAGAGAGAGAGAATATTTTTGAGACGGTAGAGTCAGAGCTGTGAGTGAAGGTAATAGGAGAGCAGATTTCCATTTAACATAAGGAAAAAGAATTCTTAATCATTGAGCCATGCAAAGGTGTAGGTTAAAGACGTTAAAATTCCCTTCACTAAAAGTATTGAACCATATATAACATGACTACTTTCTTTCTTTGATGCTCGCAGAAGCCATTCTATGTTGAATAGAATTGCAGTTGAGTGAAAGAAATGTATGGTTTTTTTTGGCAGTATGATTTATTGTTCCTAGTACAATTCATATTTAGAGATACAAGGATGACAATTTTTATGCCAATATGAATATTGATTAAATCAGAGAGAAAAAAATCAGAGAGAATATAGGTAATTAAATATAGATATTTAATTACTAGTAACTTGGATGAATCTCATATCATCTTTATAATATCTAAATAAGTTTCACATTAGATTGTTAACATTGTAGACAATTAGAGAAGTTATCATGGCACTTTCCTATAATAAACTTTTAATATTAGGTATTTAGACATCTAAACATAACAGAGAAAAAGGAGGAAGCAGGAGCCAGATAAAACACTCAAGCCAGCCTCATTAGTGAACTTTATGCACTAAGCTTCTCCAAGCCTAAATGTATAAAGCTGTTACTCTCTCTTTCTCTGTGGCTTGGACTTCTTCTGTCTTTCTTAGTCATCCAATTCTTTGTTTATGCCAGGGAAGGAACTTGACAATCCCAAAGAAAACGTCTATCCTCTCAGTTACAGATAATGACATTGACAAGGATTGCTCCACACTGTCTTATCCAAGAGGGCAGGTATGATCCCAGGACTGTTTAAGAGTTTAGACAATCAGACGTAATGACTAAAGTTCAGTGGCAGAGTATGTACCATAAATTTTAAGAAGTTATTCTCTTGGGATTAAAGATACAGAAAGGGGTTATAAACCAATGAATGTAGATGGATTCTGAAAGCTAAAAATAAATTAATTCAAAGGAAAAAGGTTTTTTTTAAGGCAAGAGAATTTTTCCTTGCCTAGAACCCCTAGAAAGAGCATGGGTCTTTTGACACATTGATTTTAGTCACAGAAATCCATTTCAACCTTCTGACTTCTAGAATAAAAAGATTACACATTTCAGTTGGAGCAATTCATAAAGGTTATAGTAACTTAATATAGCAGAAATAAGAAATTAATATAAATGCTAAGGATCTTACTGTTTAATACAGATGAATTGTGCACCTCTATATATGAGTGTAGAAATGAGGGAACCCTTGATTTTTTTGTTATCAGCCATTCTCACTGCTGTAAAATGGAATCTCAGAGTCATTTTGATTTGTACTTCCCTGATGACTAAGGACGTTGAACATTTCTTTAAGTGCTTCTCAATCATTAGATTTTCCTATTTTGAGTATTTTCTTTTGCTCTGCACTCCATTTTTAATTGGGTTATTTGTTTTGTTGGTTTTTAATTTCGTGAGTTCTTTATTTATTTTAGATGTTACCCATCTGTTGTTTGTAGCATTCGTGAGGATCTCCACCCACAGCCAAACATTGGGTAGACCCAGGGGAGTCTTGTGGAATAGTGTGGGGAAGGATAGAATGTTCCAGAGGGGACAAGAACCCCTCAAGAAGACCAACAGTGTCAATGTTGGCTCACAGGGGCTCACAGAGACTGAAGCCAACCAAAGAGCAGGCATGGACTGGACCTAGGCCCAGGATGCATATGTAACTGATGAACAACTCGGTCCTCATATGGTCCCCTAGCAACAAGGGGAGCATGGTCATATCTGGCATGGATTCAGTTGTCTGCTTTTGTATCACTCTGCCCTAGCTGGTCTGCCTTGCCTGGGCTCCATAGAAGAGGATATAATGAGTCCTCATGCGACTTGATGAGCTGGTAAGGGTTTGTTGAGTGGGGAGGCTCCCTTTTTCTGAGAAGAGGAGGCAGAAGAGGAAAGGGGATGGGAAAGTAGTACTGAGAAGAGAGGAGGGAGGGGGCTGTGATCGGGATTTAAAAATGAATAAATTTAGTAAAAAGAGAAAGAAATACTGTGTATGTCTTTTTGCTTCTAGGTTACCTGACTCAGGATGACCTTTTCTAGTTCCCACCATTTGCCTTCAGATTTCAAGATTTCCTTGTGTTTAATAGCTGAATAGTATTCCTATGGACACAATGTGTCATGATGGACACAGTGAACCCACATTTTTTCCCATTAAAACCAACCTACCAAACAAACAAACAAATACAAGGAAATGAAGATACAATATTTACCTGGAAGTTAGATAAGTGATACCAACTTTGAGAAAAATTGGTGTAACATAAACATCAGAAATGTTAATCTTTGTCATTGTTTCCACCAATGTAGTTAAATCAGACAAGCAAAATAAAGACAAAATTTTCATATCAGTAAAATGGCTTAGTAGAGAAAGGCACTGGCAACCAAACATGACAAACTCAGTTTGATCACTAAAAATTGTATGGTAGAAAGAAAAAATAGACTTTCTTTTAGTTGAACTTAACACACAACTTATTCTTCAAACTATTGCTTAAAATACTCCTTGACATTAGAATAACTTAATTAGGAAACAATTGCATTGTAAAAGGAAGATCAAGGTTTGACAATCAGTACACACATTCCTGAAGAAGCCTGCACACACACACACACACATACACACACACACACCTGAACACACACAGAATTTAGTAAGTAATTTTCTGTCCAAACTTTTTTTTCCAAATGTTCCTGAACAAAGCTTGTCTGACATACCTTTACTGATTCCAATATTATTTCTAAGGACTTCTAAGAAGTTATGGATACTAAAAAGAATAATGAAGAACAGAAGCTCAGATCTTGATGTTTATGTTTCCTGTTACTTGAGAATAAATATTAACATTTACATTCAGAAATGACCTAGGGAAATGGTTAGAGAAGGTTCCCATAAAAATGTGTGTTGTATGAATAATTTTGGCTCATGAGTAAATCTGATTCCATAAAAAATGTTTATGAGAAAATAGTTGTTGTTCAATTGAGGTAATTATCTGTTAACCTATGATAACAAGTGTTTTGCCCTTTAACACTAGTGCTGCTTTGGTTTTACAAATTGCCATCATAAATTACCACATACCTAATATCAAATTGACATCCAGAGTTTTCATTTTTCTTATAATAAGGAAGGATATTTTTTTAAATAATTGCACATAAACTCATATTGAAAAATAATTTTATTTTCAAAACAACACTTACAAATATGTTTATTTGACTTAAAAAATAGTACAAATTCCTCTCTAAATAAAGCCCACAT
The DNA here is from genome assembly GCA_028658305.1 of Pachyuromys duprasi. Lineage (NCBI taxonomy): Eukaryota > Metazoa > Chordata > Mammalia > Rodentia > Muridae > Pachyuromys > Pachyuromys duprasi. The sequence goes on along the minus strand of CM053763.1, from coordinate 48,936,967 downwards.
ATATTTAATCAGACATTCAAGAGCCTGTATAGTCTGGCACCAACCTATCTTTGGAGTTTCTCTTCTAACTAATTCTCCACATTTCAGACTCTGAAGCCATTTACTTCTCTAAATATCTCTTGTGTTTCTTTGCTTACCTCTCTTTGTTCAGCTTACTGCTCCTGTCATAGATGCTTTGCAAGTTGCTCTGACATTTCTCACGTATACTCTATTTCCAGGCTTTAATGTAGCACATGATTATTAATAAAAACATCTCAGATACTGAGGTCACCTGCACTCCCTCATGTCCTACATCAGTGTCAGAAGGCATGCTACCTTTGCAGCTCTAGGGCAGCCTTTGTGTAAAAACACCCTTGAGGTTATTGATCACATTTTTTATATGAATATTGCTCTCTTTTAGATTGAAAACTGATTAAGAACAGAGACCATACTATTCAGCTGTTTAGATTCTTTATAACAAGTGTTTTATAAGAATGTGTACACATACACAATAATTTATGAATGAGTACATAGCTAATTAAAGAAGCTAAGAAATGGCACGATGCTTGAGTTGTGATGATTATTAGTAAACAGTCTCTTAACATCTTGTCTTTAATTACAATGCCTATAACATCTCACATTTCCAAATGTCTATTTGCATGTTGTCCAGAGAAGCAACTGGTTTAAGGAAATTCTATTTTTGAAAATGTTACACCCCTGAAAGACAAGTCACTTACCTTCAAACCTCCCTGTCTTCAGACTTATCCCGAAGCTATAATAATGATTTATTATTTATATCGAGATTTGTATTTTCAAGGCACTATAGAACTGTTCACTTGTTAGGGCAAACAGCATAGAGCAGAACAAGGTGAGTGTGAGTAAATGCATGTGACAGATAAGAAAACAACAGCCATGTCCAAGTGGGCTTCCACAGAAAGTGGCAGTCTGGTGCATTCCCTGGTATGAAAACTCAGCTTTCCCTTTCTAAAACAAAGCAAAACAGAGCAGAGCTACCAAACTATGGGCTGGCTCTTATTTGTTTTAGAGTGAATTTTTATTAGTTTTCATCTTCAAAACATTTATCAGCAGGCCTTGTTTGAAGGCAATTCATATGAATCAAATTTATAATCTTGTTGAAATAATTGCTGAGAAAAGGTACTAATTTCTGTTTTTAACTTAACCTACTGTAGAGATGCTGATCAACAGCCATACATTTTCATCCTTGCATGCCTGTGGCAAAAGTAAATAATACTGACATTCATCAAACAAAATCTACCACTCCAGCTAATGGTGGTGATTGTTTGTTCTGTGGTGATGCATAACCATACACAAAGCGTTTCAAGATTCTAACTGTAAAAATAGTGACCAAACACATATGTACACAATAAAAATATCACATGCAAAATGTAATATAAATTTATCTTCAGAGATATAAATCATCACCAAAGATAACTTTTCTTGTCAAAGTTCTCATCCCACACTTGTCAATGCAAAATTGATTTGAAAGTAGATTTTTCTCTTTTTTCTGTTGAAGGTTGTGATTTGGGGCAATATGACAATAAATTATTAAAAGTTATTTTCACAGTACTCATGGAGCAAACAACTCTCCAAAAAATTGTCTGTCCCTAGTCAGCATCTCAGGAATGTAATGTTATTTTATCCCAATGGGGATGAAAGTTTCCCCCCTTATTTATGACTGGCATTTTTATGCTTTTGACTTGCACATTCATTCTCTCACCATGATACCATTTACATTTCCTGAGAAAAGTTGAGATAATTTACTATTGCTAGGCTCTTACTGATGCAAAGAATCAGGCTTATGACTCCTGTTAGTGTCAATCCTACTGAACCATAATGTAGAAATCAAGACTTCCATAAAAAGCATCTGCAGTCTTTGATTTCAAACTTTAGCAGTGCTCATGTGTATTCATGTACTTAAGTATTGCCTCACGTGACAGGAAAAGCTTCAGAAATTTGAGCATAATATACAAAAAAAACCCAATCTTTTTATTCCAAATGGTCAGCTGGATCAAGAAGGATTCAGAGTGATGGTTTAGCTGACATATTATGAACACTGTGCCAATTGTCTTTTGAATCTATATGTAGATCTGAAGAGACAATGAAAGTTTTAAAAAGTGAGCCAGTGGAGAGCTCACCTCTAGCAAGAGTAATATTATTATTCTGACCTATGCAGTTATCCTTTGCACTTGCTATGATGGTGTTTTAATGTAAGGTGGAAATGAAACTGAGCATCTGGAGCTCATTGTTCCTCCCCTTCCACCTTGAAAGGAGCACTGTTGCTTTTGTTATAGTGATTGTGCTACTATCGCTTCAGTCACTGTCACAGAATCACAAAAGGTATTTTCAACATTTGAACCCCTTTCTCTGTCCAAGTATTCCAATGAATACAGCATCTTCTAGAATGTTGGCTACAGGCACCTCCTTGAAAATTTAACTGGCATCTTCCAACAGAACTCAAACAAGTTTAACTTCTAATAACCTCAATTCATCCTCTTTTCAAATATCTTGAGAAAACGTTGGAGTGTAAGGGTCAAGCCTACATCTGAGTTTAATTATACAACACTGTATTGAGATACCTCAGAGACTTTTTTCCTTCAAGTTACAACATATGTTATGCTTAAAGGTGGAAAGGCTATTTTCTGCCTCCACATCACTGAGAACCCATACTCTTGCAGTGTTTGATGTTTTCATTGTGGTTGGGCTACTAGAGAAATTGATTTAAAAGAGATTTTGTTTTAGTGTCATAATTTCTTGAAATGGCAAATGATCGACTCACCAAGCTTTCAAAGACAAAAAAGTACTAATTTCTTCAATTTTTAAAATGGCGGTATGGAAATTAACTTTGCCATCTCTGAAATGTTGTGCAAAGTAAATCTCAAATCACATGCACAGGGGAAAATCAACCCAGATACATACATGTACATATTTGCACACATTTGTACTGCAGAAGAGGAACACGTGAGCCCTCGTTGCTGGTCTCTTCTTGAAGTAAGTTGGATGTGCAGCTTATTGACTTTATTGTTTAGCAGCTGTTTTCATTACCTAGCACAATCCACAAGGCAGTAATCACTAAAGCTTACCTCTAGGTAGAGTAATAATACCATTCTGACCTCTGCACTCAGCCTTTCCACTTGCCATGATGATGGTTTTCAATGCAAGGTAGAAATGAAACAGCATCTGGATCACATTCTTGCTTCCCTTACAGCTTCTAAGCATCACAGCACATTGTGCTGAAGTTTCAATGCCCCCGTTCAGTACTTGCAATTGCTTAGCTCTAGGATGGATGCTAATGGGATAGACTTCTTTGTTGCATCTGCCTTGACCAACAAGGAAAGAAACGACACACGAGCTCTTCTTCAAGCAGTTTATTCAGGAGCCTTGAACAATCTTTTGCCCCGAGGAGAACCCGTCCCAGGAATAAGTACCCCTGAGCCAGCCAACCCCGGGTAGCCACATGGGAAGTGCGGATAGGTACATGCAAGAGGAGGCAGATCATCAGACACAGCATAGCCAAATAAGGAGTTGTTTATCACAAGAGCACTCACTGTCGGGGCGGAAGGTGGAAACCGGCGCCATCTTTAAGGCGAGGCACATGCAGCTCTCCACACTTCTTCATAACTCCATTGTATACTACATAATGACTGATTCTATCTAAAGTAAACCACTCAGGTAGAAGCTCTTTTAAAAATTCTGATCCTGCAATAATCAGGCTCTAATACTGCAGAGGCAACCTTACATGTATGTTCCTATCAAATCATATGCAAATACTACAAATGCCACTGCGCTCTGTTGATATTACTCCTGTTCAGCTGGTGGAGATTTGAAATTACTCTTTCCCACCTCTTTCCATCTGTGCTGCTTAGAGGAAGTCCACATGTGCAGCTGTGCTTAAAGTAGGGAGTTGTACTGTAGTTTTCCAGAGACAGAAAAATCTTCACGAATAATTTAAAATTATTCCCTGGGGTAGATTTCTATCCTTGTTGGTTGACTGGATCATTGAAATACTGGTACGGTCACACAGATATCAATTTTACACATTAGACAATAATATAATGTTATTTCATTTACACTGTTGCTAAAACATATTCAATATTTGAGCCCTGTTTTAGAAGGTTCTCTGTCTATGCATCATACACCCTGTATCTCCAAGGCACGACTCTATTCTTCCTAACTTTTCAGTAATACAAGACTTCCCAGCAGAGTGATCATATGTAAAGGTTTCCTTCCAGAAAAGCAGAGTTTTTCAAAGGACCCCTAATTGCTTCTATTACAGTTTGATATTAGAGGCCAAAACTGGGAATACAGCACTTGGACTTAGGGAGGCTGAGACAGGAGGACCTTGTATTTAAGGCCAGGGCAATCTAATATTGGTTTTCTAACAGACCACACATAATTTGAAAAAGGGAAACAACCAAATATTTTTAAAAAGGAGAAAGGAAAAAGATATAGATACACTAGAGAGAACAAGGCTGCCCCTGCTTCTGTCTCACTGCTCCTAGATGCTGTTGTGAAACAAGAAGTTGGAGATCTACTGAACTGAGGATTGGACTGGCTCCAAGGAACCCAGTGACCCTAACCAGAAGGAAGCAGTCCTTGGAGCAACAGCCACTCCCACTTTTATGTGGCCTTCAGAAGAGTGTCTTGAGGAAAAGACTGGACTGTCTTGGAGTTGAAAACATAATACCCGGACGGGATCCAAGATGGCTGCCCCAGGAGGACACTGTGTCTGAGGAGCAAGACAGTAGTGTAGGCACAGCGACCGGGAGACTGAGATCTTGGACCTAAAATACCAGCGTTTGCGACTGCCAGGTGAGCAGAATTCCTACGATGGGGAAATCAAGTGGAAAAGTCCAGGGGACACCCAGCTACTCCCAGGAAAAACTCCGGAGGGTGACAGGCTGTGCACAGCCGGGCTGGGCGCCTAAGCCGCCATTTTGTTCTAGGGCACACAGTACCCCGGACGGACTGAGTTTCACCCAGATACTGCGGGCTACACGGGTCAGACCCACACCCCTAGGCACACCCAGCCACTACCCCGGATTGGGACTCATAGTATCAGGTCCAGACCGAGGTGCCCCCAAATACCATCTCAGACCTTGGTGCACAGCCCCTGACCCAGAAGGAGGTGCCAAGGCTCCAGTCCAGAAGAGAGCCCTTAGCAGCAAGCCCAGGGCAGAGCTCAGAGCCTCCTGACCAGAGCAGCGCCCCCAGCCGATATATCAAAGGGGCACACGCAGCCTCTGGCACAGAGTGAGGAGCCAAACCTCCAGACCAGAGGGGAGACCAGCCTGTGGTGCTCACAGCCTCAAAGCACAGAGCACGAAGCCGGGCACACAGAACCCACAACAGAGTTCAACTGAGGCAACAACACACACTATCAAACCACTAGAACTCCCTGATCTTCTTGAAGAATACTCCTGACACAAGAGATTGACAGTTCCAGTCTGAAGTTCAGCCTTAGAGCACAAACGGCTCCTTGATTATATATAAACAAATGACCAGAAATTGGCGTAAGAACTCACCCAACAATAATCAGGACACCATGGCCCCACCAGAAACACCCAAAAGCAATAGAGATTTTAATTCAGTGGAGAGACAGGAAAATTATATTAAAGCTATAATTATGCAGATATTAGAGGAACAAAAGGAGGCACAAAAGGAGGAAATGAACAAGGCCCTCAAGGAAATTAAGAAGGATTTAATTGCCCACATACAGGAACAATTAAAGATAGACAGAGAG
>CM053763.1:48858764-48930727 GCA_028658305.1 Pachyuromys duprasi | reverse complement strand
ATCTCCACTGCTTTTGGGTGTTTCTGGTGGGGCCATGGTGTCCTGATTTTTGTTGGGTGAGTTCTTTCACCAATTTCTGGGCATTTGTTTATATATAATCAGGGAGCTGTTTGTGCTTTAAGGCTGTACTTCAGTCTGAAACTGTCAATCTCTTGTGTCAGGAGTATTCTTCAAGAAGATTAGGGATTTCCGGTGGTTTGTTATTGTTTGTTGTTGTCTCAGTTGAACTCTTTTGTGAGCTCTGTGTGTCCGGCTTCGTGCTCTGTGCTAGAAGCTGTGAGCACTGCAGACTGGTCACTCCTCTGGTCTGGAGGTCTCGCTGCTCAGTCTTTTGAGATGTCTTTGCGCTCAGCCCTGAGCTTGTTGCTAAGGGCTCTCCCCTAGAATGGAGATTTGGCTCCCCCTTCTGTGCCAGGGGCTGTGCACCACGGTCTGTGATGATATTTGGGGCACACACAATGGGTTTAGGTTGATGTGCCTCAGCTGAATGCAGGCCTGTCTGAAATGGTGCCTGAGGCCTTCTCTGTCTGTCCTGTGGACACACACAGGGACTGAGGTTTTGGCCCTCAGTGTGCGGTCTGGTCAAGATGGTCCCCGGACTTTGTCAGTCTGGGGTGGCTCCTGTGTGGTTTGAAGCAGAACTCAGGTTCCTCCCAGACTTGCCCGCGGACTGGCACAGGGACTGAGGTTTTGCTGGTGGAAGTGTGTGGCTCACGTCTCCAGAGTGCAAACTGGTCAAAAGGGTCCCCAGCCTTTCTCAGACTGGCGTGGTTCCAGCGATTGGTTCGTGCCTGCCGCACACCTGTGGGTTGAAGCAGAACCCGGGTGCAGTGTGCGCTCGTAGGGTGCAGTTCGGTGAAAACGTTACCCGATTCCTCCTCAGACTGCCAGCTAGACTGTGTGATCCAGTCTAGTATGGCGGCTGCTGGCGCCCAGTGCAGCTGCTTTCTCAGATCAGAGCTGTGAGCCACTGGTCACCCGGACGTTTTTCCGGGGAATAACTGGGTGTCCCTAGGGTTTTCCCACTTGATTTTCTCACCGTGGGAGTTCTGCTCACCTGCCAATCATGGATGCTGGCGTTTTAGGTCCCAGAGTTCATTCTCCTGGTCGCTGCATTGTTTCTGCTGTCCTACTCCTCAGACACAGTGTTCTCTAGTGGCAGCCATCTTGGATCGGGCTCCTAATCTAGCTTTTAAAGGGATTGATTTTATTTATTTTTTATTGACATAAATTTTTTTATTGACGAAAGTTTCATATGCTTAAAGAAATCTGTAGGATTCAATTAATATTTCACAGTATGTCTCAGAAATGTGGTAAAGCACTCCTCTCTAGGTAGGCATATGTTTTAAGGCAAACTTATTTTTTCAGAGCACTATTATTTAATGGAGAATAAAGCAAAGTTTGAATTGGTTGAATTTCAGTAACACAGAGAAATGCTACACGCTGTAGAGATAGAAAGGCATTCATATGATTGTTCATTCTGAAGTTCATAGAGGTTACTTTGGTTTAATTAATGCCTCTGTTATTTCAATATTTGACTATTGTAATTCAGGCAAGTGATTGGAAAGATGGCACAACTACTGAAAGAACTTGCTGCCAATCTTGACCATCTGAATTTGATTCCAGGTACCCATGTGATGGATGAAAGGAATGAAATGACTTTTTCCCGTTGTCCTTTGGCCTCCACACACACACTGGGGCACTCATGTATATGCATAGACACATTAACACATACATGCAATAAAATTACTAAAAGTAAATTACAGCAGCAGTTACATATTCCCAGTCACATTTTTTCCCTCAGTAGTGTAAATAATGATTTCAAACTCCCTATGGTGATTATTATGCTTTCTATGAAGAGAAGCATTAACATGAGAAAGTTACTTAAGTATTTTATTTATGTCTTTAAATACGAATATGTTGAACAAATATTTTATGTTTGTAAACCTAGAGGTAAGTCTCTTGAAATATGTGTGTATATGTGGATGTAGGATATTCATGTGTGTACGCACAGGCATGTGGGTGTGTGCATATTTTTTTGTTTGTGGAAACTTCTAGTTGATGTTGAACCTCTTAATCCCTCTCCATTTTATTTACTGAGATAAGGTCTCAGTGCATTAGCTAGCCAGCTTTCTCTGCTGATCCCCGTCTTTGGTATTTTGGCATCTTAGTACTTCAATTACAATTAGGCTACTATGTTTGCCTAGCCTTTGTGTGGTTGCTTGGGATCTAAATTGGGTCCTCATACTTGAGACTTAAGCTCTTTATTCACTGATCCCAAACCTCAACCTGAACTTATTTATTTATTTATTTGCAGATTTTACAATTGCCTTATAACACCTTGGGCTAGGCAGATAATTTCACCTACACTGTCTCATATCTTCTACCTCCCATCCCATGCCATCTGCTTTAACCATTCCTATCTGGCTACCTTTCATCCAGAATCCCAAGATACTTGCTTGGATTCTTCATCTGGGCCATTCCTTTTCTACTCTATTCTCAGAGTCTTTCCTATCAGCCCAAATGTTTCCTTTTCCACTCTAACCCCTCATGGCTCCCTCCTTCCTTCTTCCTTGAGTTTAAATTTTGTTGACATAATAATTCACATTTTTAGGCAACAACTATGCCCCACATTAGCATATATTAATCCTCATCAGCATAAGGCACGTTAACACTCCCAAAAACATTATAAAGCAAATGATAATGATAAAGGAAAGTAAAAGATAATTAATGTAAACAAGATATCTGGATTAAATCATTGTATTTTGGGAAATGTGGAAAAATGCTTTGAATTGGAGACAGAGCCTTATGGAATTGTAGTTCTGTTGAATGCCATTAGGATGAAGTGATACAAACATCCCTAGTCCTTGAATTTTGCCTGACTCATCTCTAACATAGGATATACTTTTGTGGAATCAATACAATGCATTTTATATACTATCATAAATGTAGTGTACCACAGCAAAATGCAAGTTACAGGCTTTCAAAGGATAGAGAAGTTAACTGTATTCAAGTGTGATAAGAAAGCTAATCTACATTCATAGGTGTGTATTAGTTTAAGTGCTTCTTGAGAGTGGTTGAAATACATTTATGGAAAATAAGAAAGGGGATTTTCCCGTAAGAAAAAAGTCATTGAAATAGCCATGGGGTTAATTGTTGATTATGCCTGGAAAGCATAAAGTATATTGTTCTAAAGAAACTATACCACAAATTAAAGATGATTGGAAAAATTATATTGAAAAGGAAATCTAAATGACAAGTCTTTGGAAAGCTTAAGGGATTGATCGAAATGGGGTAGGGGGAGAATGGAAAAAGGACACAGAAACAAACAGAACATCAAGAATTAGGTAGGCTGGACTATCTGATAAAGAAGCTGTGCCAGGAAGCACCCATGCAGCATCCATGCACTCCCAGTTTAGTTATTATATACTGTTGAACAGAGAGGAGAGCATATTACAAACAGTTACTACATAAAAATAAACAAGGAGAAAGGGCTATTATATACAGCTAAAAAACAAGGAAGCAAGTTTATTGATTCTCAGTAGGAGTGGTCTTCAGGTTGGGGAGAAAGCTACAATGACATTTTCTGCTTACACTGTCAACATTCACACTCAGACTGAATGTTTCCATGTCAAACAATACACACTCCAACAGGACTTTGTCATAACAGAATACTAATTATGAAGGAAAGTGATCTCAATGTACTTTTAGATTTGTAGTTTTTCTCTTTTTTCTTTCCCATCTCCATCCTCATCTCCTTTCTCCTCCCTCCCCCTTTCATTTTTGATACTCAACCATTTTATTGGAGTAACAAGTTAACAAGTTTAGAAGATATATTTAATTGAATCTGGGGCACTGTGCTTACATTCACTTTCCAGCATATTTTCTCCTAATGTACATTCTCACCTTTAAAGACCTTTTACTACTCAGTCACTCACCAGAGTCTTTTTTTCCCACAGACACTAATTCAACTTTACCTTTAAATTAACTTACACTGGTGTTTTAGATATTGGAAGAGCTTCAGAACACTCCACCACAAAATATGTCACATAGGCATATTGGATACTTTGAGCTAAGAATGATGATAAACGTAGGAAGGATTCTCCAATTATACCCAACATATGAAATTGCTCACATATAGAAAACCATCCGTAAAGTAGGGAGAGCAGAATATTCAGAACACTTGACGCTGAAGTGATTACTTACATGGATCAGTATAAGCAAACCAAGCAATGTAACACTCCCCTTTCTTTCATTTCCCACATGTATTTTACTTTCTCAAAAATTACTGTCTTATAAGCTAAAACTCCCTTTTCCTTTTGTATTATCAATTTTCACAGGTTAGTATTTTCTATTTTTAAAATTGAAAAGCTCTTGTACTGGTTCCTTCTTTTTTTCATGAAGCTATACTCTTTTCCTTTTTATTTATTATTCATTACAATTTATTCACTTTGTATCCCGGATGTGCCTCCCTCCCTTGGTTCTCCTTCCAATCCTACCCTCCCTTCTTCTTCTCCCCCTATGCCCCTCCCCTAGTCCACTGAAAGGAGAGGTCCTTCTCCCCTTCCATCTGACCCTAGTCTATCAGGTCTCATCAGGACTGGCTACATTGTCTTCCTCTATGGTCTGGCAAGGCTGCACCCCCCCCCACCCCGAAGGTGATCAGAGAGCCTGCCCCTGAGCTCATGTCAGAGAAAGCTCCTGCTCCCTTTACTAGGAAACCCACTTTGAAACTGAATCTATGGGCTACATGAGAGCAGGGGTTTTAGGTCCTCTCCATGCATGGTCCTTGGTTGGGGGTTTCAGTCTCTGAAGGGTTTGCTTGCTTGTTTGCTTGTTTTGTTCTGTTTTGCTCTGTGGGTCTCCTTGGGGTGCTCCTGCCCCCTCCAGTTTTTTCTCTCTCCCCCTTTTTTCATAAAATTCCATGCACTCTGCCTAAAGTTTGGCAGCTTTATTTGTAATAGCAAGAATCTGGAAACAACTTAGAGGTCCCTCAACAGAGGAATGGAAACAAATTGTGGTACATTTATACAATGGGAATGCTACTCAGCTATTAAAACAAGGAAATACGAAATTTGCAGGCAAATTTTTCCTAATCTTAAGTGAGGTAACCCAGAAGCACAAAGACACATATGGTATATATTCACTCATATGTGGTTATTAGACATATAGGATAAACATACTAAAATCTATAGTCCTAAAGAAGCTAAACAACAAGGAGGACCCTAGGGAAGATGCTCAATCCTCATTCCGAAGGGCAAACCCGATAGACATCTGAAGCAGGAGAAGAGAGGGAACAGGACAGGAGTCTATCACAGAAGGCCTCTGAAAGACTACTGTGATATCAAAGCAGAGGTTGAGACTCCCTCCCTTTCTTACTTCATTTATGAAACAGAGTGTCACTATGTAGGCCAGGCTGGCCTGTGGTATGAACTTCTTGCTTTAAGAGCTGAAGTTAGAGGTTTGCATCATGACTCCTGTCATGATATTAACACATTTTAAATAAAATAGAGATTTGTGAAATGGTTCAAAAGGTACTGACATGATCTGTTTTAGTACACAAAACACACAGTTGATGGTAATATATGTGAGAGATTAGCGTTTAGAGCAGATAGATGGTGAATGTGGAATGCAGCTATTCAAGTGAATTTGACCTAGAGTAAGAACAGGATACCTACCAGTGCCAGAGTGGGGAACCAGAAAACTGAGCTACTTACCATAAGCTGCAGACTCACTTTACACTTCTTCGGTCCTTGCATTTTGTTGGCACCTATAAATTTTCAACTTGTATTTTCATATTGTAAAATTTCTGATTAACTCTATTTTAGTTTCCTTTCCATTTCTCCTACTTTTGACTTTATTGTTTCCTTGAAAATCTGAAATGCATTTGTGATAGATGCACTGTATCTATGTCTTCATGAGCTCCGCCGTCATCTGAGGGTCTACTTGTAGTCACTGCAATTCTTTCTGGTTATGCAGCTCTATTCTCATGCTTTTACATGTCCAGTAGGCGTATTTTTGTGAGTATAAGCACTGTAGAGGTTTTTGTAAAACAATTAAAAGGCTCAATATTGTGTCTCATGATAAATAATACTATCTGGTCCATTATTGAGTTTATTTACTTTAATATTTGATTTTGATTTCATGGGTTTTTTTTTTTTTAGATATTAGCATAAGTTAGTAAAAAAACTATCAACCACAGTGGGAGCCCTCACCCACCAGACTGCCTGGATAGCCAGGCCCCGGAAGCTCCATGGCCCAGAGGTGGCATTCAGAAAGAAGTTAGTGAAATGCACGGAGTCCTGTGACATTACTCATAGAGAGGTGCCCAGTCCAGCTGTCATCAGCAAGGCGTCGTCCCGCTGCTAGTGGTAGCACATGCTGAGACTCACAGCCAAATACTTAGGTAGAGCTTGGAGGAACCCTACAAATGATGAGGAAGAATTGTAGGAGCTGAGGGGTCAAGGACACCAGGAGAACACAGCCCACAAAATCAAATAAGCAGGGTTCTTAGGGCTTCACAGAGGAAGTACTGAGCCTCCCTGGGTCTGCACTAAGTTCTCTGCATGTATCTCACAGTTGTTTAGCTTGGGTTTTTTTTTTGTGGGACTCCTCACAGTTTGAACGGGGTATCTCTGTCTCTTTTCCCTGCTCTTGGGACCCTTATCCTGCTACTTGCTTGCCTCATTCAGACTTGATACAAGGGGTTTACCTAGAGTGATTAGACCTTGTTATGCTGTGTTCAGTGGCTATCAGTGGGAGGTCTGGTCTTTTCTAAAGGGAAGCCGAGTAGCAGTAGATCTGGGGTAGAGGGGAAGTTGGGGTAGAAGTGGGAGGAGGAGACAGGGAAAGGCTGAGGTTTAAAGAAGGCTGTGGTTCGTCTGAGAGAAGAATAAAAAAATTAATAACAGAAAAAGATGAAAAATGATGAGCATACAATGACTACAACTATTAGGATAAATTGTCTTTAAATGAAACAATATGGATGAGTCTCAGATATACATCATTAGGTAAAAGGAGATCTATAAAACAAGAAAATTGGTATTCTTTCGTCTGTAATAAATATTTTTAAGTGTACAAAAAATCCCTGCTTTTAAATATAAGAATAATGACTACTTTTATGAAATAATAAAGCAAGAGTCCAGTATTAAGGACTAAAGATAATTTTCGTTTCTTTGGAAAGACATGATCCAGTTACATTTATATTTTCAAGAAGTGAAAATTCAGAAAGCTGGATATTTGTATATATTTTAAAATATTATTTATGTAGAGTTAGGAAAATTTTTGAAAGCCCAGATGAATGACTTTTGCTACTTATCCAAAGTTAATATTTTAAATCATAAAATGTTAACTAGAAATTAAAAGCCCAGGGAAGAATGAATGTAGATATAATGATGATTGCTACTTAGGAATCATTCTGATGATCTGTACATTATATTGTCTGGAGAAATGCTCAGTCTATGACAGCTTTCTCGGTTCATCTGGGGAACAGCTGGCCATAGTTGTGTTCTTCCTAAATTCCAAATATTTTTTTTTTCACTGCTAAGCTCTGGGGAGAAGCTGTGACGGAAGCTGCATGGAAAGCATATTTGCTTTAACAGTGACAGTCGGTGGAAGACAGAGTGGGAGGAGGGAGAGGCAGGCACTGCTTGTTGGTAGTAACAGCTGCTAAGCAGAGGCAGTACTGCAAGCTCAAACTTAATGAGAAAATGTTAACACATTAAATTCCAACTTCATTGAGGCAGTAGGATTCTCTGAGCCATGAAAGATATGGAACCTACTTCCTAGTGCTGTCCAATAAAAGTATGCTAAATAGCCATGTGACATTCATTACAGAATTTCAAGTTTTAGGCTTGCGCTTTTTTCTTACACGAAATAAATATGTTACAAGATTATGCAATTGTGATTTGGCTCTGTATGTTTGTTTATGGTCTGCTTTTAGTAAACATTAAATGTATTGTAAGAAACTTACACGTGCCGTAATGAAAAAGGCCTCCAGCAACATCTCAAGAATTTCAGATTCTGACAAGAATACTGCACAGCATTCTTAGGTTTCAACAATAAGCATACAGGCTCTGTCTAAATAACAGGACCACACATGTCTACATCAGTTTTAGGATTTTTAAATGAATTTTCAGACTTGCTAATGGAACTTTTAAAAAGTTATGCTCAAACAAAACAAACATACTTTGTCTTTCTAATTATAACTTCAGGAGTTTATTTTCACTGTAAACAAAACAACAACAACAAAATTATGAGCGACATCTAAATGGCATGGTCCCAAATTATACACAAAGTTTTAGCCAGAAACAAAATGCCTAAAACAACACATTTTTTTTACTACTTCTGTGAATAAAATCTCAGTGTGTATTGTACATACACAGACTCATAGGCACCTGGAACTGAGGCTTATAAATGTAAATTAAATGCAGAAAACATGCAACCAAATTTGAAAGCTGTCCTTGAACTCAGCATAATCATTTCACACCTTAGCTCAGCCTGAATGCTTAAGAGAACATTTAGTAATAGCTTCCCTTTTGCCTGATTCCTTCAGTTTTTGTAGTAAAGCTCCATGGTCATTTTTTCCATGTTTTCCAAAGAAATGTGTTATGTTAAATGGTGCCATTGATATAACACAGTAATGAGTAGTAAGGATTTACTGCCCAGTACCAAACAACCAAAGAACTCGGTGTCTGAGTTACTCTTCCATGACTTCCATATTATTGTCAGATTTTCAAGTGAAAAAAAAAAAAAAGCTACTTAAGTTTTAAACTACTAATTCAATTCAGTGCTTAATGTAAACATGAGCAAAACTTCAAAATGAAGATTTCTTTTACTCCTTCTACAGACAGAGTGAATGTACAAATCTAAGCAAAAATTCTTCGCTAGACCAAAGAAAATCAGGTGACTTTACACACACACACACACACACACACACACACACGACCACCACCACAAAATAACAACAGAAAAACAGAAAATATGCATGGAAACTATGGAAGTTACCAGGAAGCATACATTTTTCTTTTTTCATTACCCTTTAACCAATCTTAGGGAATATAAAGCAGAGGTAGACACCCTTGACTATTCTCCAATACTAGGATCACATGAACCTAAACACTAATATTTTAACTTAGAATTCAATTTTTTAACCTAACTTTGATGCTAAGGAGGGACTATAGCCTTTAGTCATTAGTGTGGTTTTTGTGCTTGGTCATTTTCTGTGGAGCCAAACTTTACAAGCACTCTGGGGTTTAGTCCACAAACTTGAACCTATCCCAGAGCAGACACCCAAACATGATCAATCCTTATTTCTTAGTCACAATTTTAATTCCTGTTGCTTATTCTACAGAAGAAAAAAAAAACCCTACAGCTACATCCTCTGGGCAATGTAAGAGCCAGGCCTGGATTAGCAGATTTACTCAGAAAGATACTCCTAGAGATCCAGGTACTAGGGATTCAAGAAGACTAAGGCTCCTTCATATCCTTGGAGACAAGGCTCTACTCCATAGTGTGTGGTTCACAATGTAGGTTCATCATGTTGGTAGTGTTAACTCCATCGAGTCAACTCAAGGTAGCCCTCATAGACTCAAGCTGTGCTCTTCCTGAAGATTCCTGCAACATTTTAAAGGAACCCAGAGAAACTACCTTCATAACAGACCGCAGTTGGATGAGAGAGGTTACAATTCCCAATGTGAGACCCACACAGTCCAGTAAGGTTTACTAAGCATTAAGACACCAAGGAATGGCTGCATTAGCTTTCTTGGATGATAACATTTCACTCAGGATGACATCTTCCTACCAATTTCTAGCATCACAAGACTCCAAGGCACTTTTGAGAGTGCCAGATCCCTTCTTTCCTGTGCCATCTGCACTGATCCAGTATTCACCAACATCTTACGGACTCATGTTGGCTGTGTGAGAACAACAGGCCCCCTCCAATGTGTCCAGTAAGGAAAATGCCAGTCCCTCCCTTCATCCAAGAAGAGAGCAGCTATATTATCTAAGCACCATGATTGCACGGTGTAGAAGAGATTCTCTCCTCAAAGTTAGACACTCCCCAGTTCAGACATGATTTTTTTTAACTGATGGGAGCCACAAACCCTAAGACAGTAGTAATAGATGGCACATAAAAAAGACCCAGAGCAACAATATATTGAGAAAAAGGACAACTTACCTCAGGGGACAAAGAAATGAAAAACACCCCAATCCCAGAGCTAGAAGCTGTCTGTTATCCCCAGGTAGTGGCCTGGCATACTGCCAGGCTCACAGAATGAGCCAGGAGGAGTTAATGAAGACACTACCCTACAGTCCCCTCTCGTTACAACCAAGGTTTGTTTTATACTCCTGCTGTCCACAGAGCTCCCTCATATAAGCAGGTTTAAAAAAGAGAGAGAGGGAGAGAGAGAGAGAGAGCACAACCAATGAAGGGACTACTAATAATGGGAAATATATATATATATATATATATATATATATATACAACAATGTGTAAATGGCACTGTTCAAGCATTGCCAAGAAACAGACATTTTGGCCAGACACATGTACTGCTAATTGCAAATCCTGTGAATGTGACTATTATGTTTGGTTGCCCACCTCTGCTGCTTCTATAAAATGTAGGTGACTGCCAGGAGTATGGGCACACTCACCTTCAGTGGTTCTTCAAAGACTTGGCTGATGTTGGGTGGGGGGAAGCCCAATAGTCACCATGTCATCAGCTCTTCAAGTTTCAGATATCAAACCTGAGAACACCACTCCCATCCTAAAGCTGCTG
This sequence comes from Pachyuromys duprasi, assembly GCA_028658305.1. NCBI lineage: Eukaryota > Metazoa > Chordata > Mammalia > Rodentia > Muridae > Pachyuromys > Pachyuromys duprasi. The sequence goes on along the minus strand of CM053763.1, from coordinate 48,919,952 downwards.
AGGACCTGAGCTAGGAATAGACTTCATAATGGAGATAAAGAATCAGAACCTCATCTGAGCCAGTCTCCATGCAGCCTATTTGAATTGTCCTGTAAAGAGTGTAGAGAACTCTACCACATCTTTAGACAGCGCTATGTAGAAATAAGCCATCTCCCCATCACACACCTCAGGCCTTGTCACACTGGGACACAACTACCTATGCCCATGTGATTCCTTTTGGACTGGACCCAGCAAATGGCAGCCTAAGAATGAGTGGCTAGAGGACAAAAGTGATAATGTGGGAACCGATTGATCTTACCTTAAATACTAGTCATGGAGCCTGTAAAGGAGCTCCCATAAAGGGACAAGGAGTTAAGACTGGAATGGACTTTGACAAGAGAGCATAACTGCCCTGGTCTTATACGTAGTTTAGTTGATTGATGGATTTATAATTTGAACACAGCAGTTTAGTGATAGGCCTGATTATGCAGCATAGCCCAAATCGCAAGTTCAGTACTCGGTACCACAGTACAATGCAATGCAATGTAATGAAATAAACAGAAATGCTAAATTTAAATAGACACTGTGAAGCAACAGAACAAGATACTGATATTCAATCAATAAATTAAATAAAATAAAGGACAAGAAAAATCTTAACACCCAAACAAGGAACTCAAAGCACAAAAATTATAAAATGAGGTAAAAGCAGTTCTGACAAGAAAGGTGAAAGTATAAAATACTGAGCATATCTACATCTAATGAGAAAATTTTTTTCAACAACCAGGTATGACACATCACATTAAAAAAAAAAAGAGAAATGAAGTAAGCCCAAAGGTAGCATCAATAGAAAAATGGACAAGGAGAAATAAATAAAATACAATGAATGGAAAAAAAACTTTCCCGTTTTGTTATTTGTAGAAAATATGTGTGCCTCTTTTGTTTGTTTTGCTTTATTTTTTTAGCAGGTAGCACATATATATTACACATATGTCTATATGTCTGTCTCTATATTAAAGAAGGGCTTATGAATTTGAGAAATAGGGGCATGAGAAGAGTTGGAGGGGGAAAGTAAAGTAGTGAATGAAAATGTTGAAGGTACAGTAGTAATGTAGGAAATTCTCAAACAAAATGAAACAACAATTTAAAAAAATATGGATTTGGAAAACAGGGACTGTCTCTGACATGAACTCAGTGGCTGGCTCTTTGATCACCTCCCCCTGAGGGAGGAACAGCATTACCAGGCCACAGAGGAAGACAATGCAGACAGTCCTGATGAGAACTGATAGGCTAAGGTCAGATGGAAGGGGAGGAGGTCCTCCACTATCAGTGGACTTGGAGATGGGAGGAGATGAGGGAGGGAGGATGGGACTGGGAGGGAATGAGGGAAGTGGCTACAGCTGGGATACAAACTGAATAAAAAAATTTTTAAATTAAAAAATTGGATGTTTATAATGACAAAGTTTTAACTGAGGAAGAAAAAAGCTAAAAGGAAAATCAGAAATGAAATAAAAGGCATGGTAACCATGCATGATGCCATAGCACTGCAAAGGATATTAAGACTTTTATAAATGATTGTAGGTTGAAATAAGGTACTTTAGGAGCACCACAAAAAAACCCAAGCTAACAGCTGTAACATATACACAGAGGACCTGATGCTGACCCATGAAAGCACCTTGTTTGCTGCTTCAATCTCTCTGAGTGGATCCAGATTAGTTGATTCAGTTGGCTATGTTCTCCTCTTGTCCTCCATCTCCTCAGACTCATTCAGTCCTTCTTCCCCCTCTTCTGTGAGGTTCCCTGCTCTCCAAGGAGAAGGGGCTGATGGAGGCTTCCAATTAAATTTTCTGTCCAGCAGTAGGTCTCTGCATCTGCTTCTATCCACTGCCAGAAGAAGTCTCCCTGATGACTACTGGGAAAGATTTACTGATTTACAAATATAGCAGAATATTATTAAGAATAATTTCATTGATTTGTTTTTCTTTTGTGGCCAGATTCTGTTTTTCTTTTATGTTTGGTTCTGCTGAGATCTCTGAGCTATCAGGTGACTGGCAGTGAAGGGCTTCCTCTAGTGACATAGCCTTAAGTTAAACCAGACATTGGTTGGCCACTCCCACTAGTTCTGTACCACAAATGCCCCAACACATTTTGCAGGCTTGATAGATTGTAGGTCAAGGGTTTGTGCTTTTCAATGGTATCCGTGTCTCTCTTTCTATATCCTACAGAGTACCTTTTTGCAGCAAAGAAACTAGAATGTGGGGATGAAAGCTCATGCAGGCATCAGGTTGGCCTTTCTATGTTCAACGAGCTGTGTGGATGCTGTCCTTGGTAATGGGGACCCACTGTCAGTGTTTTGGAGAGTGAACCTCTCTCCTAATATCTACCTGGGTCACTTAAGGATCTCCAAGGGAGCTCCTTGGCCAACAATTCTCTGACTCTTTTGCCTGCTTTTGAGGACCTTTTCCTTCTGTTGGGTTGCCTTACCCAGCTTAAATATGAGGGCTATTGCCTTGTGTTATTTTTCACCTTATTTTGTCAGGTTTGGCTGTTGTCTCTTGGAGGCTTGTTCTTTTCTGAAAGAAAATAGAGGGCAAGTAGGTTTAGGGGAGAGGAGAAGCACGGATTAGATTGGAAGAGTGGAGGAAAAGTAAACTGTGGTCACAACGATTTGTATGAGAGAAGAATCCATTTTCAATTTTGATAAAGAATTAAAATGAGGTACTTCAGATAAAATAAAGCTATAAAGTTATGTTATGAAGAAACTGAAAATATAGATCAGGCAATAATAAACTGAGTTTGGAAGATAAGTGAATTAGAAAAGAATTTGTCTTGTAAGCATGAATTCCAGGGTTTGATTCCTAGAACTGTTGAAAGAAAAAGAGGAGAAGCATGGAGTAGTGTAGACTTATAGTATGCACCAGCCTTTGAGAAGTAGGCAGATATGGCCTGGCTGCCAAGCCAGGTGTGATAATATACACATCTAAGAAATGTTTTACATAAATAATATGTTACATATTTATCAATAAAATAAAAGCAAAATTAACATGATTTAAATGTTGGTTTACAATTATATTGAAAATAAACATGAAATCATTAAAGACTGAAAATATTATGGTGATAATTTTAAAGTACAAACTTTATTATCTTCAAAGCAATAACTCCATATGATAACTCTAAATCAATTTAACTGTTAATTATATTGTTAACTGAAAAAGATATTTTTCAGAAAACATACAATAAAAAGCTATACCCGAGTTTCTCCCTTCAGTCTCTTTTGCCTACGCTAAGTGACAAAATTCTAGTTGTTATTTTAAGCAGTGATGAGACTAAAGCATGAACAATTTTTATAATTACATAGCGTTATTTAAAAATTTATTAGCTTTCAGTAGCTGTGCAATGTTACAGTTAAAATTTAAGCTGGAAAACCCTGCCACTAGATAATTTTTAAAGGCAGCCATGTCAACTGTAGAAACATAAAGATTTCTACTCTTGAAAGCCTTAAGGAGAAATGACAAAATACTTTATTTTAATATCGCTTTCTTTAGTCATTTAAGGAGTTTAAACTCTCAAAAAAGTATTTTAAGTAGAATTTCTTTGTATCAAATCAAATTTATAATGTACTAAGTAAAGGCCATTTTTTTGTATAGTCTCTTAATTCAAAGAAAAATTTTTACATCCTTTCTGTTCATTCTCAAGGAAGTAAGAATCAATTTCTTACTTTTTCCAGAAACTCATTTCTGTATTTCATTATCTCAGATAAACATAGGGTAAAAGCCATGAGAACATTATAAGATTTGAAAGAAGTAGTTACTGTAACATACGACATTAAGCTTTCTTTTAAAATATTATACCTCTACTTAATGGAATTGAGGACAGGTAGGCAAGAGTTTAGATATCAGCTGACCACAGTATCTGTAAGATATTCTGTAAGATACATTCTAGCTGAATCTTACTGTTTTTATCTCCTGGTTCAGTACAAAGTTCAGTTGGAAGTGGTCCTTTAAGAACCCAGGACACTGAAACTGTACCATGGTAGCATGTGTCATAATAGTCAGAATGTTTCTTCGTAGTTACAAATACTAACACTTCAATTAGAGTCTTCCCACTGAATAAGAAACTGAGGTACCAGGAACAAGGATCTGAGTCCTCAAAAACACTTCAAGGTTTTATTATATTTTGCATTTTGGTTTTTTAAGATGGTACTAAGAAAATGATGCTAAATGTGAGAACTAGGCCACTATGATTTTGGAGGGAAAAAAGTCAATTGTCTCTTATCAATATGCTACCCACTTCACAAAAATTCACAAAAACACAATTCAGAAGCCTGCAGGGGTATACTTGGCTTTAAAAAAAATCATGGGCTGTATGAACCTCTCTTCTGATTTTCTTCTTTCAAGAATGATACAACTATGAAGAAAGTTGTATCCAGTAGCAGAATGGTTAAAGAAGAGGCTTAAAACGCAAACTCATATTTCATTCAAAAAAAAGTTTGTTTTTTCAATGCTCACCTATCCTCATTCTTCTTTCTTTTAATCCTATTATCCCATTTAGGGTGAATCGCTTGCTGTCATTAACCTACAGGAGAATTGATCTAAAAATGTGACCACACCTTTGTACAGTATCATGAGAAAAAAAGGAAACATTTTCAATGTCCTATTGCCCAAGTAAAATGATTACACAGAAATAGAAAGCACGGACACTACTAATTCCCTGTCATCTGATAAATGTAGGAGGCAAACAAGACTACTTTTGCAAGTTTTCATTGTAAATAATTGTTTTGTCAATATTACTAACTTTAATATGCTTAAAATTATGGCTTTTAATTTTTAATGTTGGTTAATGAACATTCTAAAGCATTAAAGTTTTATTCTCAATCTAATCAATTTTGTAAATATCTACAAATATAAAATCTATATTTAAAGGATGAAAACTTGCCATTTCATAAATTTCTGTTCAAATGTATCAGACTATTCAATGTTGGTGTTATGTGTTTACAGTTAAAATTCTAAAACTATATAGTATAAATAATGTGTAATAAAATCATGTTGCTTTAGACTCCTATTTTTAAATTCAATAGCACTTATATTTCCAAGTTTTGAGTTTCTCAGGGAAACTAAATTAGATCCTTAGGGAAATATTCTACTCACTAGCAAACCTGAGTCCAGTTTCAATTAATAGAATTAAAATTTCAGATTATATTTCCATTGTGTCCACATCTAAGCTTATTTTTTGCACCAACTTTTTGATTTCCAATAGTCATCAATATTCATTTTAGCATTTTTTAAGGCCTCACGTTAATAACCTTGATAATACTGCATTTTAATTAAGCGACATTTTCAGATTAGGACTGTCATTCCTGAGTTTTATTGAAAGCACTTTCATTTTTTTGTTTTCTATGAATTCTTCACTTGTTTTCTATTTTTTTGAATCAGAAATGGCAATGTAAAATTTTTGAGTGTTGCACATTAAAGCTTCATCAACACTCACAGAAACACAGAAAAGAAAATGAGAACAAAACCCGAAGCAATTTCCCAGAGACTCCAAGACTCTGTGCTTAAACTCAATGATCTAGAAAGTTCCCTTAGCTCTCAGCTTGACTCTCATTAGTGACAGCAAGGCCACTCATCCCCTGTAAAGCACCACCTGAACTATAAAAAAGCCACAGGTATCGCTCAACTGACTGACAGCTCCAACAGCTGTGGGGCTTTGGAGTAACACAGGGACTGGAGTTAAAGTAAGGGCAGAGAGAAACGAAGGGAGGGAGGGAGAAATGGAGAGAGGACAGGTCTTTACCTTCATTAGCTTTTGAATAATTTTATACCATTACTGATTTCTCTACCATTATATATATATAATATTTAAACATTTCTTAAGAATATTTTCTCATTTTCAAATTATAGATCAAATTGCCCAACAGAAGGCCCTAGTATCAATTGGGATATCTTAGGGAAAATAACCTACATAATGAAAACTAAACTGTGATTGAGCAATGAATTTTTATATCATGGGATACTTATTTCCAAATAAAAACACTCCTGAAAGAGTATCAAATGACACAACCAAAGAAATCATTGGATTTAACCCTTGCATGAGGCAGATGTTGGCAAGCTTTGGGTGCAGAATTTCATACACTGAACTTTAACAATATCTACCATATGTTTGACCTGAATGAACAAAGTAGATGCAGCTAAAGCAAACATTCAATTATGGCTATAGGGAATTAATTTTTAAAAGCCCTTTAGATGCTAGAAAGTTAAGTGCCATTTGCTGTGTTTCAGTTTGTAAAGCATTTTAATTTAGTGTTCACCATAAGGAAAACAAAAAGTACCCATATATAAATTATTCATGCCAAAAGGGAACTGATAATTTTGCATTTTGGAAATTATTCACGTGTAAAATGAACCACAAATAAAACCATCACTGTGGCCACCAGAACTGTGAATTACTAAATTAGATTAAAATAGCAAATGCTGATGTCTGAGAGACAATTTTTATGTTTCATATAAATTTATATATTTCTTCAATAAATAGTAAAAGAATAATGCCAAGATTTCTCCACACAAACTTAGCTTTCAGTAGATTTTGAATAAGTATAATAAACAGTCCTGCTGAGACTAACCACAAGAATACATCACGCATCTATACCTTCTCATTTGGAGACCAGGGCACTTTGGCTATGGTCTCCGGTATCCATTATGATATGGATGTGACATGACTGTGACAGGCTTATATGCCATGTTAAATCTTTGCCTCTTAAGAAGTCTCAAAATAGATCTGGAGTCAAGCCAACATAATCTCTGCATACTTACAGAAATTAGATATGCTTGACTTAAAGACAACTCAGATAACTAGTAAAGAAATTCCAGCATATATAAAATGAGGTTTCAATGAGTGAATGACAGCTTATCATGGGTTGAATCATGTCCCTTAATTGCATCACTCTTCACTGGGCATGTTGAAAGTATACCCTTGATAGTTCAGAACGTGACTAATGAAAAAAAGTCTTTACAGGCATGATTAAGTTAAAATGAGGTCATTAGGGCTGATCCAAATTCCAATATAACTGATGTGTGTATCAGAGAAAATTTCAGCTCTGACATATGCAGAAGGAAGAAGATATGGAGAAAAAGAGAAGAGCAGTACCTTTTTAAGTCAAGCAGAAAGGCCTGACATGGATCTTGGTTATTTATTTAAAATAATTGCAATTTATTCACTTTGTGTCCCAGCTATAGCTCTCTCCCTCTTCCCCTCCTAACCTCACCTTCCCTCCCTCATCTTCTCCCATGCCCCTCTCCAAGTCCACTGGTAGAGGAGGTCCTCCTCCCCATCCCTCTGACCCTAGCTTATCAAGTCTTATAAGGACTGACTGCATTGTCTTCCTCTGTGGCCTGGTAAGGCTGCTCTCCCGTCCAGGAGGTGAGTTCCTGTCAGAGACAGTGCCTATTTCCATTACTAGGTTACCCACTTGAACACTGAGCTGCCATGGGCTACATCTGTGCAGGGGTTCTAGGTTATATCCATGCATGGTCTTTGGTTGGAGTATTAGTCTCAGAAAAGACCCCTGTGTCCAGAATCTTTGGTTCTGTTGCTCTCCTTGTGGAGCTACTGTCCCCTCCAGGTCTTTCTATCTCCCTCTTGTTTTATAAGATTCCCTTCACTCCAACAGCTGTGATACAAAGTGAATAAACTGTAATTAATAAAAAAATAAATTAAATAATAAGATTTCCTGCATTCTGCCCAAAGTTTGGCTATGAGTCTCAGCATCTGCTTCGATACCCTGATGGGTAGAGTCATTCAGGGGTCCTCTGTGGTACGTTCCTGTACTGTTCTCTGTTTCCTCCCTCTTCCAATGCCCATCCCGTTTGCCTTTCTGAGTGAGGATTGATCATCTAACTCAGGGTCCTCCTTCTTGCTTAGCTTCTTTAGGTGTACAGATTTTAGTGTGTTTATTTTATATTGTATGTCTAATATCCACTTACAAGTGAGTATACATCATTCTTCTCTCCTAGGAGGATCTAACCCTGATGACCCAATGCTTACCTATTATCTCAGCTTACTTTTAATGAAACAAAGCATTCCAAAACTTGGTACACACAGGGTTAATTTCGTTTACTTTCTATCTTGTTATTGTAGAGACAGAGATGAATGTCCTCCCCTCACTGAAGTTTTTACTCAAGTGGCTTGTTCCATGGTGTCACAGCTTTGCTTCCAGATTACCATAAACAGGGTGACCTTAATGTTTATGACTTATGTTCTCACAGTTCTCAGGACTCAGTACAAGATAAGTCCTGCCATGGTTGACATCTGTGAGGGATACTTCTCTGGCTTGCAGGCACACAGCTTCGTGACTGGGCTCACATGGCAGGGAGACAGTTTTGAAGTTCCTTCCTTGTCTTTGAAGATAATTGAGCCCTCACAAAAAATGTACTATGATAATCTCACTTAAACCTAATTCTTTTCTAAAGGCCCCATATTTAAAAATGATTGTTTTGGGGTTTGGGAGTATAACATGCACAATTCAGTCAGTAGGACATGATGTGACTGAAGGTGACAGGGCAGCAAGGCTATTCCTCCAATGCCAAGATGTCGCTTCTCAACAGCATCAGTGACTTTCAGGTTTCCACCTTTTCATTATTTGCCCAGTTATTTCAGGAATGTTGTAGAGAACGGAAATGCTGTTTATTGAGAACTTCTAGGGCTCCTGAACACAGTTATAGATTGAATTGGTGGGGTAAGGGCTTAGTTCTGATCTCATGGTGGAAGTTTGTGTGATGATAACCAAATCTGTTTTGTTGCTTTTTAAACTGCCAGAACCAATTATTTTCTACCTTGCCCACTGCCCTGGGATATTGCCCAGTTCCCTGAGACACTGAAAAGGTCTTGATAAACATCAGATTTGGGGATATCTCCCTGATTAACCATGCCCTAGAGTTGTTTGGCTTCCAGGATTTTCTTTTGATGTCTATTATACCAGGAACAGATGAATAAACCACATTTGGAATTGTTAAGCTATTCCTCAAAATATTTTTTCAAATTTTTAAAAACCAAAATACACTCTCATAAACACTTTTCCCATTAAGGCTGTGTGTGTTGTAAAGGGAACTTTCCCCATATGGTTCTGATTCATTTACACTTAACTCATCAAAAAGTTGTTTAGGAAAAAAAAATATTTGATTGCTTAGGAAATTGTTTTGATCTTAAAAAAAAAAAGAGTTCATTAAGCAAAGTAAAGGAAATCCAAAATGGACACTCAGTGTCTAAATTCTATTGTTCTGGGTTATAGTATTGAACCATCATACATTCTCATTGCCATTTCTAAGCCAATTGTTACACTATTTATAAATGCTTATTTTTCTCTATATAAATATAAGACTGAAATAATTTCTTTGCACATTTCCGGTATAATATTTCCATAACAAAAGTAGAATTCAATTAAAACACAAGATAAGGAAAGCTACTAACTCCAGGCTCATGGTAAAACAAACACATTGCAAAATTAAGTTTCTAAGTTACTATATATACTATAATAAAAAATATTGATAGCACTGGGATTTGTAGAAAGTTTGAGAGGAAAGTACTGATTTTATCCAAAGTTACACTTTAGAGTTGACACTGAGCTAAGGTTTTCTTTTTGCAAAACGTTTGTGCCCTTACTCAATTTACTTAACATTCATAAATAGCTTTAGGTATCTGAATACTGGTGAATAAATATTTTTGCTAATAATTTAAAAAGTTAATCAAAATATAATATAAAATTACATATGTAGAAGTAATTATATTTTTAGACAGGGTTCCTTTGTGTAGTCCTGGCTGTCTTGGAACTTACTCTGTAGATCAGGATGTCCTCTAGCTCACAGAGATTCACCTTCCTCTTTGTCCCAAGCACTAGGATTAAAGGCATGCACCATACCACCTGACTAAAAGTAATTATACTTTTAATATGTTTTGGGAGCTTGATGAATTTGCTCAAAGAATGAACATTTCAGCTTTACTACATTGCAAATATCAGAGATACATACTGGCAATCCTTTGATATTTCATGGAGGGCTCACGTAGAATGAGTTGATTTTATGTGTAGTGACATTTAATCCTAGGGGGGACTTGAGAGATGGTTGAGAGGTTGAGAGCACTGGCTGTTCTTCCAAAGGTCCTGAGTTCAATTCCCAGCAATCACATGGTGGCTCATAACCATCTATAATGAGATATGGTGTCCTCTTCTGATATATTGGTCTGCATGCAGGCAGAGTACTGTATAAATAATAAATAAATCTTTTAAAAAACATTTAATCCTAATTAAGCTTATGAAAATAAAATTTCAAACTCTTAGGGATATTTGAATTAGTTCATCTCTCTCTTTTTTAAAAAATGAATTACTTATTTATTATTTATACAGCATTCTGTCTATGCATCAAAAGAGGGCACCGGATCTCATTATAGATGGTTGTGAGCCACCATGTGGCTGCTGGAAATTGAACTCAGGACCTTTGGAAGAAGAGCCAGTGTTCATAATCTCTGAGCCATCTCCACAGCCCTCAATTCATATCTCAATTGTTTACATTAATTTATTATTTTATTGGAAACAATTTATAACATTAAGTTGATGAACATAAAACAGGCTTAAACTACAGCCAAGAATCCCAAACCCTTAAATTATTTTATTTGTTATTATTATGTACATAAATAAGTATATAATTAATTGCATATAAATTACACATGTACCTAAATATATAGAGACAACCTATTCAGTCTCTTTGGTGTCACGTGTATGTATGTTATGTCATTTTCTTGTACAGAGGTTATCAAAAGTTAAATTTCTACAGGTCATTTTTGCCAAAAGAACAAAGACATCTAGAGATGTAAAAGAGATATTAATAAATGAAATGTGTCTCTTCCACTGAATATGGATCAATAATTGTCAGTAAAGTATAACTAAATAAAATTTGCTTTCAAACAGATTTCTACATAAAATTTCAGTAAAATAGTAATTGTATTTATAAACTATTGAGTAATTTCAAATGCATTTTCAACCTTTACAATTTTTTAGAGATATTTTCCTATGGGAGAAATGAGATCCAGAGAGATTATGTAACTTTCAAAATTAGTAGGAGACTATGTCTGCACTGGATCAAGTCCAGTTTGTTCTAAGTAAATACTTTTCACTTTTATCTTCTTTTTCTTTTTTTTTTCAAATCTCTTAAAGTGAGTATGAAATAATTTTGCCTATAATAGGAGCTGCTGCAAATTGATAAAAACATGCTGATAGATAACATTTAGAAACACAAGTATCTTTGTACAGTTTTTATTCTTTGTCTAATTCCAGATTAACTAATATTTAATATACAGAATTAACAAAATAAATTCATAGTGAAGATTCAGTATTTTTTCTTTTTTTCTTACATGCAGAGAACAAGGAATGATTTTATGTTTTAAGTGACTAAAAAATAAAAATTAGAATGTTTAATGGTGTGAAAAATAACTTAAAAATTAAAATTTCAGCAGCCATTTTGATGAGAACTCATGGGTGACCTTCTCTGATATTTCTAGAAAATGGAATCTCCCAGGAAAACCATTGTTCATCTGGTTCTTATAGACTTTCTGTCTCCTTGTCATCTATGATTCCTGAGTCATAGTCTCAAAAACTGTTACAGGTTCATAGGTTGTGGCTTATCACTATACGGACAGGTGAGCTCAACCTTTTGGTAAGTTGTGGTTTCTAGTAATTCTGTTACAAGGAGACATTGCTTTGAATAGGGGTGAGACTTATCTGTAACCAGTGTTTCACTCTTATAGCCTGGGTTTTGCTACTTTGTGGGTTCCTTTTTCTCTCTTCCACCTTTATTAATCCCCTAACACTAGATAGAAGAGAAAAAGGGAGAGAGAGGGCTACTTCCTGCTGATGAAGAACACTCAGTTCCTTGGGGCAAGTTTGACCTTCTATGTCAGGATATCTAACATAGGATAGGATAGGATTTCTTCTCCTTTCTTTGTGCACTGCTACTTGACAAACAGCAACAATAGCATCCAAACACCAAACAGCCAACAACAACCACCCATGCCTCTCAGGGGCCTATCATTATATATCCTCTGAAAAGTTCCCAGAATTCCAAATATCACACACTTGCAGAAACTATCTGCATCTGACTACAACATGCCCCTGCTAGAGCACAAGGCAAATCATAGTCACCTTCTGTGAAGTAGCCTCATATTCCCACCCTTGGTATTAAAACAGAAAACATGTCAGAGACAGTCCCTGTTCCCATGACTAGGGAACCCACTTGGGTAATGAGCTGTGATAGCTATGTCTGGGCAGGGGTTCTAGGTTATATCCATTCATGGTCCTTGGTTGGAGAAACAGTCTCAGAAAAGACCCCTGGGCCCAGAACTCAACAGCTGGCTCTTTGACCTCCTCACCACCACCCGAAGGAGGAGCAGCCTTGCCAGGCAACAGAGGAGGACATTGTAGCCAGTCCTGAAGAGACCTGATAAGCTACGATTAGATGGAAGGGGAGGAGGATCTCCCCCATCAGTGGACTTGGAAAGGGGCAAGGGAGGAGATGAGGGAGGGAGGGTGAGATTGGAAAGGAATGAGGAAGGGGGCTACAACTGGGATAAAAAGGAAATAAACTGTAATTAATACAAAAATAATAAAAATTTAATTAAAAAAGAAAACCTAATAAAATAAAAAATAAAAATTAATAAAAACCAGAAAACATATTCCTATATTTCTGCTCGTTTTAAAGAAACCAAAATTACAAAATTCTCATAACAGTTATTTATGAAAATATGGACAAATGTTTAGAATCTATATCTAAACAAAAATAACACCTATAGGTGTGTGTATATGAAAGAGAGAAATATCAAAGTGCCATAACCCTAAACTAAGTATCATATTAAACTAAGAAATGCTGAGAACAGGAGGAGAAATAGCCTTCCTCAGGGGAGAGACCCTAAACTGATTGGTTGTCTAATATTAAGTGGTCAGCCGTGAAATCATATACACAAGTTACATTATACCAACTGAATAGTTTGTGTTTATATATTTGGGAGCCTAAGTGTGTGTGTGTGTGTGTGTGTGTGTGTGTGTGTGTGTGCGTGTGTGTATGATAGTGTATGTATGTGTGTGTGTTAAACAATATATAAACAGAAGCCATTAATTTGACAGAGACCAAAGGAGTTAGATGAAATGAGTTGGAAAGATAAATGTAACGGAAAGAGGAATTTAATATTTATAATCAATTTTATTAAAATATAGCAACAGTAATCTTCTCACTGACCATGGCTTCTACCCTGCAAAGATAAGTAACCATACAGAAGTTCAGAGAACACAAGATGTGCAATATTTGTGATGATCTCATGGTCCATTTGGCATAATAATACATTCATGGAATGATGGTTAAGGACATAATTTAAACAATCTGTATTGAGGCTTTTACTACTTTCCTTGACAAGATGAACATTTAAAGAATAAAATAAATGAAATAAGTGATAAGTAAGTCTATACATGTTTATTATATTATTTATATTTATGAAGAAATGTGTTATGTTTCTACATAAGTTTTTTACACTGTGTATGAATTTATCTTTAAAAGACATTATATGATTACCATTGAAGTACCCCAAGTTCCTCCTTTTTATTTTTTAATTTTTCACTTTTGAGAGAGGGTGACACTGAGTTCTCTGTATTGGATTTAACCTTACATGCCCCAGGCAGGTCTTTAACTTGTGATCCTTCTGCTTCAGTTTTCTAAGTATCTTATTCAGATTTTCAGGTGTGAACTACAGCAAGACTAAGATTGGGGTTATACTGGAAAAACACAATGAAACAACAGAAGCTAATGAGTCATTCTTTGATGTCTTCTACAGAGACTATGGCCATGTTACTCCACAGTGATATCCTTCTGTATTCTATAATGATGAGATAATACATTTCAATTGTTTATAAATAAGTATTATCTGATAAGGAAAATGCCTTACATCCAAACAAAGAAGTTGTAAGCAATTCATGAGATTTTAAAGGTATAACATGTTAGGGTTAGCAGAAAAAGGTTTACATGGGAAATCAAGTAGAGAGCAAATATGCATGAAATTAATGAGGCAGTAAAAGAAAACTATAACTGTTAGCAAATTTTACAGTTAAAAAATAAACACGAAAGCCTGTGCTGCTTTGTTATTGTGTAATGTATGAGTTATGGCAGTAGGTCATCTTGCAAAAATGAAAATAATTTATTTTAATAGGAAAGTCTTTTTTCCCCTTTTTGTCAAACTGTATGCATACCACCTTCCACAGCCCCTTTTGATTATAGTGATATACTGCCATTCAAATAATGGATACCATATAGAATATAACATGAAGCTGTCAACTTCCATTCTTTAGCTTTTACTTAGAAACCACATGCATTTAGAATCAAATGTATGAACTGATATGAGAGCTGCTGTTATAATTTTTATTTTAAGTCTGGGATAAGGCAGACTTACAAAGCTAATGGTATTAAGGGCAGTGTGGCTCTACTGAGCGTGTTTCCTTGGGGCTCTCTGTATGTCTACCGAGGAACTTGAAGGAAATGTGTGCATCCCATTACTTTACCATTAGAAGAAGTAAACATTTTTCATATGTTAATACAGCCTACCATACACAGGAAAAGCTTACAAAAAGTATAGAATGATTATATAATCCTGTGAGGTATAATAACACATGTAAAAGGATCTAAATTAATACACTTAATTATCATGGAGTGTAATAAACAGATATGCAAAAGTATAGTTTTATTCATTTTGCTTTCAACACATTTATTGGAACTACTAATATAAAACCCTAGTAGCATAACAATATTTAAATTTAAAAGAAATAAATATAATAACAAAACAAATAAGGGAAGACTTTTGATAAGAGTATTCTTTTTTCTAGTTTGCTTTTCTTTTGCTGCAATAAATACCATAACCAAAAACAACTTGAAGGAGAAAGGGTATATTTTAGGTTACAGGTTGTACTCTATCATAAAGGAAAGTCAAGGCAAAAACTCCAGGTAGGATCTCAAAGAAGAAATCAATCGAGGAATGTTACATAAAATCTTTCTTATTCTGGCTTGCTCAGCTACTTTTATTTTTGTGTTTTATTAATGTATTATTTAATTACTTACAATTTATTCATTTGTATCCTATCTGAAGCCCCCTCTCTCTTCCCCTTCCAGTCCTACCCTCCCTATTCTCCTTCCATGCCCCTCCCCAAGTCCACTAATATGGGAGGCCCTCCCCTTCCATCTTACCCTAGCCTATCAGTTCTCATCAGGACTGGCTGTATTGTCTTCCTCTGTGGCCTGCTAAGGCTGCTCCCACTTCATGGGAGATGATCAAAGAGCCGGCCACTGAGTTCATGTCAGAAACAGACTCTGTTCCCATTACTAGGGAATCCACTTGGATACTGAGCTGCCATGGCCTTCATCTGTGCAGGGGTTCTAGGTTATCTCCTTGAATGGTCCTTGGTTGGAGTATCAGTCTCAGAAAAGACCCCTTTGCCCAGATTCTTCAGTTCTTTGGCTCTCCTTGTGGAGAGTCTGACCCCTTCAGGTCTTTCTATCTCTCCTCCCATTTCATAAGATTCACTGAACTCTATCCAAAGTTTAGCTGTGAGTTTCAGCATTTGCTTCGAGAGCCTGCTGAGTAGTGTCTTTCAAAGGCCTTCTGTGGTAAATCAGTAGCCTTCCTATATAGCAAAGACAAAAGGGCTGAGAGAGAAATTAGGGAAGCTACACCCTCTACAGTAGTCCGTTGTCTACTTTCTCTGAAGGCCATGACTAGTGATGAGCAGCTGGGCTGGGCACTACTGTCATGCCGTTTGGACCCTCTAGCTGCTCAAATTAGATATCGAAAAAATCTACAGCACAAATTTCAGACAACATAAGCTTCCATAACATAAAATGGATAAGGATACTAAGTTTTTTTAAATTTTATTGTTTCAGAAAGCATTTCTCACCGGAGTTTAAAGGATACTTGTAGTGCTTATAGAATTCTTATTGTCTGTGTGTGCCTCCTGATTATTAAATATTTCACTTACTCTCCTTTTGTTTTGAGGTTTTCTAAAGAGAAGTCCTCTAAGAGTGTTATGTATTTTTTTCTTGGAGAGGAGAGGCTTAGTCTTGTCTGTTCTAGTAACTTCTCTTCAGTTTTGGTTGTGAAGTAGTGAATGTGAATTCTGCAGATGTAGACATTTGGTATTTATCTTCCCATGCATTTGTTGGTGGTCTATGATTAGAATTAAAATTATATTCTGTTTTTTTATGATAGACTAATTAGCCCTATGTAATACTTCTAAGTATTCCCCATATTTTCCTGATACTTTATTCTGTTTTCATGCTTCATACTTTTTTTGTTTTCTTTGTATTTCTACTGTCATTGTCATAACTTGGAGTTATTGATCTTTTCTGAACATATTGAAATATTCACTATCCAAAGCTTTCATTTGTGTTGTATTTGGATAATTGAGAACAATTTTCTTCCCTTTATGGAGTCACACCATTTCAGTTTGTGGAATTTGTTGGTTCTCACACATCAGTACTTTTTGCTTTTAAAGAGCCATTGTGATAATAACCAATCTTATTTAAAATTTCTAGTCTAATAATTTAAGAATCTGTGTGACATCTAAATCAGATTTTGATGTTGGATTTGTTACTTCAGACTGTTATCTGTTTTCTTCCCCATGTCTTATAATTTCTTTTATAAAACTCACAGGATCACTAAACAATAAAAGCTATAATTTACGTTGTAGATGTAGGTGCTCTATTTTCCAGATGCCTCTGGTGTCCCTCGGTCTGTCTCTTCTTTTGCCTTGGGCTTCCCAAAGTTCTCTTCCTGGAGAACAGCTGTGCTTGGGTGTCATACCACCAAAACTTATTACCCTTTTACACCCTTCTGCAGTCCAGGTAAGATACAAGGAAGGGACATGTTTTTATAACTTTCTTGATAAAAATTATCTGCTCCTTACAAGCTTGTCTATGATAGTGTGATATTCACAAGTGTTTCTTACTGTCTCCTTAAACTGTCTATGAGACAAGAAAGCTAAAGAGACTAGGGTTGGAGAATTTTTTTTCCTGAGGAGAAAGCACACAAAGTCCTGAGGATTCAGCATTGTTTATTCAGAAAATATTCAGAACTTAGTGTACAAAGACTGCTCCTTGTCTTCTCGTGGCAAAGTCAAGAATACTTTTCCTCTTCACTGGAGGAACAAAATTCCTGAGTGTATCCCCACCTCAGATCACAGCACTAGCGGTTCTAACTGTAAAACACATCTCTTACTTGCTTCATAGAATTTATCAAAATTGTAAGTTAAATATTCCAATAGGTTGACAGCGATGGCTTCTGTGAGAACTAAAACTTCTGGTAGATTTTATATTTACCCATCCTCATATTGAGGAATGGCAGTTACTCTGCAGTTAGTTCTCTGATATGTTCAAAGAAAAGCATTGGCTGCCAGTATCACTTTATTCCCTGACTCTTTAAAAGTACTTTACATTTGTGTGTTGTAAACAAAACAGCTTTATATTTCTTGATAGTTAAATTGATTGGGTTGTTCACAAGAGACACAACTCATTGGGTTTGCTCAAATTGCCTTGATTGCTATTCTTGAAACTGTAAGCATTTTTAAGAACATGAATATATGAAACTAAGGAATTATTCCTAACTGCTTCTAATTCTATTTCAAGTGGAGCAAAAAAGGAGAATGTGCCATATCATTCTTCATAAATGTTTAAAATTCTTGATAAATGTTTATATAATCTGTAAGGGTTGTTTATAGCCTTCCAAGTGAAAAATACAGCAAGTGTTAATAGCTTTATAAAAGTTTCTACAGCGTAAAGGCCAACATGGTCTGCATGATGAGAACAAAGGTGTTCTTAGTTACAAAGCAAGACCCTGTTACAAAATAACAACAACAAGGACGACTACAACACACACACAGATGCCAACACATTACAGTGGGTCAAATTAGACAGTTTTTGTTTTTGCAAATTATTTGTACATATCTCTCTCTAGTAATGAAGAACAATTTTCATTTTGAAGATCCTTTTGATTGTCAAAAGGATAAAATGAACATCTTGTACTGGAAGCCTACCTATTTCTAATTCTTTTTCATCTCTTCTCCACAAGTTTTTTTTTCCTTGAAAATTCTCCTTGGGCTGACAAGATGGTTTAGAATGATCATCCTGAGTGAGGTATCCCCAAAGCAGGAAGACACATATGGTATATACTCACTTATATAGACCTAAAAGATAGGATAAACATAGTGAAATCTATACACCTAAAGATGATAAACAAGAAAGATGACCAGAGGTGAGATGATCAGTCTTCTCTTAGATAGACAAATGGGATGGACATTGGATGCAGGAGAAAAAAAGTAACAGGACAGGACCCTACCACAGAAGGCCTCTGAAAGACTCTACCTAGCAGTGTATCAAAGCAGATACTGAGACTCATAACCAAGGCTTTGGCAGAGTTCAGGGAATCATATGAAAAAAAGGGGGGGGGGATTAGTAAGACCTGGAGAGGAACTCCACATGGACCAAATAAATCAGGGCACAGGGGTCTTCTATGAGACCGTTTCTCCAACCAAGGACCATGTATGGATATAAGCTAGAACCCCTGCTTGGATATAGTCCATGGTAGCTCAGTATCCAAGTGGGTACCCTAGTAAGGGGAACAGGGATATTTCTGACATGAACTCAATTGTTTGCTCTTTGATACATTTTCCCGCCTAGCCCCCTGCGAGGGAGGAGCAGTCTTGCTAGGCCACAGAAGAGGACATTGTAGCCAGTCCTGAAGAGATCTGATAAGCTAGAGTTAGATGGAAGGGGAGGAGGTCCTCCTCTATCAGTAGATTTAGAGAGGGGCAGGAAGGAGATGAGGGAGGGTAGGATTGGGAGGGAATGAGAGAGGGAGCTACGGCTGGGATACAAAGCAAATAAACTTTGATTAATATAAAAATAAAAAATTATTAATACAAAATAATTTAGAAGCATGGATTGATCTTCCAGGGGACCCAAGTTCAAGTTCTAGCCCTCATTAGACAGCTTACAACCGTCTATGACTCAGTTCTAGAGAATCTAACTCCCTCTTCTTACCTCTTCTAATTCAGCATGCATTTGTTGTTCAGACCTATGGGCAGTCAAAACACACATACACATAAAATAAAAATAAACAAGTCATTAAAATCTCAAGATCAATTAGCAGACAGTTCATGTTATTTCTTCCTATTCTTGCTTTAACTTTTACACCATGTGTATTTGTGTATCCAAACCTTTTATTTTTCTAATAAAACCACCATTACTATTGAAGTTTTTCAATCTTTGTGGTAATAAGTAATAGAAAATGAAAACTAAAACAGCATCATCTTGATCGCCACTTCATGATTAAAAGGCCTTTTCCCTAAAAATTTTCAACTCACTACATTTCAAGGAAATAAATCATCTTCCTTAAATAATGTAATTTTACCACTATGAGTGAGTAAATTATGTTCCAGTGACTTAATTGGCAGTTACATAATGAAAATCACAAATCAAATTGTAGTACTAACTTACTCGATTTAAGAATCAGTTCAGTTTCTAGTACTCATTCTGACATGCACTTCAGAAGACCTCCGTTTAGAAGAAGCTGTCATACTCTCATCTTCCAATGACAACAGGAAATTATTTCCAACAGTTTCTTTTCATCATACTGCCTAACATTTCAGAAGACCATTCCTATAAACTGGAATCTTCCCTTATATTCCATCTGTATTTGAATCCTTAGTGTCTTCCTTGGCTATCACCAGTTTCTTATTTTTTTCTGGAATAAAAAAAAATTGAAAGTAAAATCCATTCTTTCAGATGTCTGAATTTCTGTGTACTTATTTTGACTGACCAAATTGATTATGAGAATCAATTATATTCTGAGCTGCGGCCAAAACTATTTCTATGGTGTTTCCTTGACTGAGTTGTTTGCTGTGTACAAAATGCTTTTAGCAATAGATAGAAATGTGAGTGAATGAGATTTTGATTTCACATCTAAACCAGAGGCTTGTAATTACTTTTATGCTCTTTTTCCTCTCCTCATAAACACTGAGATTTGTTTTCATTTGCTTTTTTCAAGGCATAGGGATTATCTTTTGAGTCATAGCTACTACTATGTACTGAGTGTTTTCATCTTCAAGTTAAACTTTGCACAATTTGCTACCAGGACTCATAAAATTCCAATTTAGAGAAGTACAGCCAAATGGATATGATCTAAAATATTCTGTCAACTCAACTATCTAGGTGTTCTGAATTAAATTTCTTAAGAAAGTTATATAACTAGGTAGAGGTACCTGGAAGTCATTGGTAATTGTGATATAAAAGGCCTTTAAAAATGTATGTTTTTCAATGGCTGGCTCTTCCACATACACACACACACACACACACACACACACACACACACACAAACATACCCTGCCCTCTGAGGGAAGAGAAGCCTTGCTAGGCCACAGAAGAGGTCATTGCAGCCATTCCTGAAAAGACCTGATAAGCTAGAGTTAGATGGAAGGGGAGGAGGTCCTCCCCTATCAGTGGACTTGGAAAGGGGCAGGGAGGAGATGAGGGAGGGTGGTATTGGGAGGGAATGAGAGAGGGGGCTACAGCTGGGATACAAGGTATATAACCTGTGATTAATATAAAATAAAAATGTTAAAAAACAAAATATATGTTTTATGGTAGGATTCTTATATTTTATTGAAAGTTGATACACAAACTAAACACACAGGCAAAACATTGTACATGATTAAAACTAATTCTTAAAATTCATTCCAAGTATAAATTATTGACTGTCAAGAATAAGATAATACATAGGTACAAATAACAAAAAAAGAGATACTCAGGAACAGCTGTCTACCTTCAAATCACTTGAAGCCAAAGAATTGAAATGATGTACAGGTAAATATACCACTTCAATTCACAATAATGCTTTATTGAAAGAATAGTCAAACAGTAAATGAATTGGGTAAATTTTTAGCACATTTTTATTAAATATATAAATATATATTCCCTCAGATTAATTATAAATGTAGACTACAAAACTAAGCCAGCCACTGATGGATTAGCTAGACTGAAGCCTGTAAATCATTCTAATAAGTCTACTTGTATATGTATATATATATATATATATTTATTTATATAGAGAGAGATTCATTATATAACTTGTCACTCTAGAGAACCCTAACTAATACAGTTTTTTAAATTCATATAAAAGTGTTGATGAAAAAAAAAACAATAATGTCTGAAGAAAACACTTTAATAAAACTGACTGCCTTGCTGCTTTAAAATGTAACACAGCTCACTGAATTAAGCTCATTAAGCTAGAGATTCTGTCCAGAACATTTCATCACAATTATCTTTTCTATATATTAAACTCTACTTTGACAGCCATTAGTGAAGGTCAGAAATTGGAAGACACCATACACTTTTCATTTTTAAAGAAGTAACAACAAGAATTCCTCAATGTTCATGTGAAATGTTAGGAATTTAGCTATTTATTATTTAGCTATTATAGTCTAAGTCCAACATACACTAATACAGTCTTTACAAGCTGAGTCTTGTTGTAAACTACAAATGAAAAGTCAAGTTTCCTATTAACCCTATTTTTTTAAAACTATGTACTACACACACACACACACACTCACACACTTACAAACAGACTCACATACATGAGCACACAAGTTGTCCACCTACACTAACTTGGTTTTACTTTACATATGTTGAGAAGCTGAGCACTTTAAAATGCATTCCTTCCCCACAAGAAATCATTGTATTAAGCAAAGAGTTTTAATTATGCAAAAGCTATTAAATCTCTTGCATCACAACTTAATAGTCATTTTCTCTAAAAATGCACTAATGACCTTCCAGCCTAATGAAAATTAATTGCTATTCTACCTTGACAATTACATTGTGATCGATCAGCTTTAAAGAATCTGCAAGGGTCATTTGCTGCAGTTCTGTTGCAATCTATTAAATCTGAAGCAGATGATTACCCTTAGCTTATTCACATATTGGGAAATTCTAACAGCAGCACTAAATGTCACTGTTTATACAAAAAGTGATACATCAAGTTAGTTTTTTCTGAGCCCAATGAAAGAGGTTAGCATCAACTGATATAAGACATTCTGTGTTGCACCACAGTGTCCTCGTAGCTGATACCCTAATAACAAGTTTAAAAAATTATTGCATTTCATTTTTTATGTTTATTGTGTCTGCATGGGCATATGTGCAGGCGTGCATATAAATTTCAGAGAGCAACTTGCGGAAGTTGTGTTCCAGGACATAGAAATCAAGTCCACGGGCCTGACAGCAAACGCCTTTATCCAATGAGCCCACTCAACAGCCCATATTAGCTTTGTAGGTTTGATGGTTTAAAAAACTGCAAATATACTATTTGAGATAGCATCAAATAAGTTAAATAATTGGTCTATGTCTCTTCTAGAATGTTACTTGCATCA
The DNA here is from genome assembly GCA_028658305.1 of Pachyuromys duprasi. Classification (NCBI taxonomy): domain Eukaryota; kingdom Metazoa; phylum Chordata; class Mammalia; order Rodentia; family Muridae; genus Pachyuromys; species Pachyuromys duprasi. The sequence goes on along the minus strand of CM053763.1, from coordinate 48,897,487 downwards.
GACCATACAAAAATAAAATGTTTACCCAATGGGAAGTAAAAAACACAGCAAGAGAAGTGGTGCTGGTAAAATATGAAGATGTGATGTCCGCTGTGCGTTTGGTGGGCACAATCACACCAATAGAGACAGTCTACAAAGCCTCTCAATACCTGAAGCTCTGGGTGAAATTCAGATGGGTGCAAGACCTGTGGCTCTGTGGTCTTACCTCTTAGCTCATGTTCCAGAAAACTGTTATCAGGCTCAGGCAAAGTGAAAGGTAACAATGCATTTTCAAAGTCACAGTTGCTGTCAACTAAAATTATGGAAATGACTTCTATAAACCGCAGGATGGATTAGAGAAAAATTAAGTAAAATAAAAGAAATGTAAAACTTCAGTCTGTAACTACAAGACTATTAAGAATATGATATGGATTTTATATTTACTTTTAAATTAATTTATGAAAATTAATGATTACCTGTATGCCCTTATGTGTAGATAAGTTCTACTAAACTGTGGAAGATACTGGTTCCTTGGAAATGGTTCAGTCAGTAAAGTTCTTGTTCTACAGCACGAGGACCCAGCTGTGGAAAAGCCAGAGAGCAACATTTACTTGCAATATTTATGACTGGGAGATGGAGAAATATCCAAGGAGCTTACCTTTTCAGTCAATATAGCTGAATCAATGATCTGCAGGCTGAGTGGGAGATCCTGTCTCAAAATATAAGATCAAGAATGATTGAAGAAGACACCTGACTTCCACCTGTTTATTGTTCACATATGTGAACAACTTAATAAACATATACAAATATTCAAATATGTAGACACAGTAACATGCACATATACTAAAAATTAATATCAACGTTAATAAAACACTAAATAACCAGAAGGAATACTATTAAAGTGTGTATTTTTCATACTGAATTATATTTTATTCTTTCTGAAAGTTCATATTGGGTCACATTATGCCCATAATTTCTCTGATTTCTCAACTGAAAGATTTCTATCTTAGTTCATACACACACACACACACACACACATACGCACACACACACACACACACACAGATACCCACGCACACATGAACAACAGAGCATGCAGCTTGTATTTGTCCTCCGGTGTATTATAAAATTTTGCCCTTAGAGTAAGCAAATTTTTCTGTTACAGTTAAGATCAAAGCTAATATTCTTTATAGTGCTCTTGGCTCTAAGGCCAATATAAAAATGTTATCTTCTATTTAGTTGTTGTTTGATATAAAATGACCTGTTACTGATTTTCTACTTAAAGTAAATTTTAAAAATTTCAAACTAAAATTAAAAAAAATATTTAACTTTAACAACATAGCTAATTTTATTAAGTTTATTTTTCAGTCAAATGCTGAATGCATAAAAAGACATTTGATAAGTATTTTTCCCCAAAAATGCTTAAATTAACTGACCTTGTGACTTATGAAAAAAATATAGAACTTGTTTATATACAACCCTGTAAATAGGTCACACTCTGTAAACTTCAAAAAGATCTAAGTGGCTCTGACATACTAGCATAGATTTTCTGTGGAAAAAACAGTGTCTAAATAGGTTTGAAAGTAAGACAGTCTTTGATTTCTTTTAAGATTCAGAGATTATTATATCATATTAAATCCTATGATATTCAAGAACTGTATATTATATTCTTTCAAAAGATAAGGGCATTCATTCCCTGGTAAAATAAAATGCATCTCTTTTGCGCTGAAGTTACAAAACAACACTTTCTTCTTTATTGTAATTGTCTTTCATCTCAGGAACTCAAAACGGTTTGTGAAAGACATCGTAACACTATCCTCTATAGAGAAAAGGGAGATGGGCTTGTTCTGCATTGGGGTGTCAACCAGGGTCTGATGCCATGGCTACAGAATTCAGCAACCCAGATCTCAGAAGTGGTGCAAAGTTACATTTCCTCACATAAAATGCGCACTGTGGTCACAGTTCATGCTTCAGTCAGTTGCTCTCGAATTAACTTCTTATAAAGCCAAATACATATCAGTCTGAACAAAGGCTCTGTGCTTTTCAAGAGTGGTTAAACACAGATAGCAGATCTGCGGTAAGAACTTTGAGGTGCACCCTAAGAGAAGAGTTATGTTGAGAAAATACATGGGAGAAAGGAAATAGGAAGCAGTGAGCCCAGGAAGGCCCAAATCAAAGCCATCCTTGGAAACGATTGTTTTGTTTCCAAGAACTGAACAACAGAAGGCTTCAAGTTGAATGTGATTTGTATCATGGGACACTTGAAACCTTTGAAATACAGCTCATCTGCCATTAAACACTGGTATGTTTCTAAATTTTCTTAGAAAATCTTTTGCTGGAAGCATAGAAGGGATTTTCCCACAAAAGCTTTCTATTCATGGCATTGAGCGGGTTGTTTCAAATCAAGCCTTCACAACCTCCTGTGCACTGAAAGGAACAAGTGTTTTACCTGTGACATCTTTCCTTTTCCTTTGCCACTGGAAGAAACTCAGAGAACCTTTGAGGATTCCTTTACATTTGATTCAAGAAACAGTGGAACACCACACCAGATAAAAAGAAAAGGACATCCCTAACTTGGTCATCAAAGTGATTATGTAACTCCCTGTTTATGGGTGGGGGTGGGGGGTCAAGGTCTCAGGTCCAGTTCACAATCATAACTGCTTGGGGCGGGTGGTTTTCATCAAAATGTATAAAGGTTAGAGTAAGGAGAGTATTTTTAAAAAGCTATGGATACAAATGATAATCTAATTTATATCCCTGACTCCTTTCAACAGTTCATATCACATGACTCAGTTGTATTAACACAAAAGAGCCTACATGGGCCAATGTTGGCTACTTAATTTGCATATCAGGACATTTGACACCTTTACAATACAGTTCATCTGCCATCAAATACTGGTATTCATTTTCTAAATTTCTTTAAAAAAATCTTTAGTTGGGATCATCAGTAAGAATTATAAATCATCATTACCTAATGATAAAGCACTAGAGACTCATTCCATAGTCTGTTATACTGATCTTCAATATTATATTAAAAATACTTAATAGTAGTAGCTACTTTTCCTTGACTGCTGTAAATCCCCAGTTCTTAATTTACTTCCTACCTTATCTTCATAACCACTCTGCAAAGGAAAACCCATCCCGTTGAACAGGGGAAACAAACCATGGTTAAAGACATAGCAGCTGTCCTCTGAAATACTCACTGCAAACCAGAGATTCCTCTCTGTTTATAACTGCTACACTTAAGGAACCGATAATTTCATTCAACAAATGTTCCTTTAGGGTCTACCATGTGATTAGGAGCTTTTTTTTTTAAATTAAATTTTAGGTTTTTTTTTTTTTACCTTGATTACATTTTATTCACTTTGTATCCCAGCTGTAGCCCTTTCCCTCCTTCCCTCCCAATCCCAACCTCCTTCCCTCATCTCCTTCCATGCCCCTCTCTAAATCCACTGATAGGGGATGTCTTCCTTCCCTTCCACCTGACCTTAGCTTATCAGGTCTCAATAGGACTGCCTGCAATGTTCTCCTCTGTGGCCTGGCAAGGCTGCTTCCCCCTAGTGGGGTGGAGAGGTGAGTCAAAGAGCCAGCCATTGAGCTCATGTCAGAGACAGCCACTGTTTCCCTTACTAGGGAACCCACTTGGATACTGAGCTGCCATGGGCTACATTTGAGCAGGGTTTCTAATTTATATCCATGAATGGTCCTTGGTTGGAGTTTCAGTCTCAGAAAAGACACCTGGGCCCAGATATTTTGGTTCTGTTGCTCTCCTTGTGGAGCTCCTGTCCTCTCCAGGTCTTACTAACTCCTCCTTTCATATGATTCCCTGCACTCTGCCCAAAATTTGGTTATGAGTCTCAGCATCTGCTTTGATACAGATAGGGAGCTTTTGAGAGAAAGGCAAAGGTACTTTAGGTAACTTTATTTAGGCAGTAAAGGTGCTTAAATTACAATAAGATGTGGAAGCAAAATTGGTTGTGAGACTGTAGAACATGGTAAGAATGTAAATTTTGTCGGTCACTTTTGTGATTTAAGGGATCACGATGTCACACAAGAAAAGCTTCCAATATAATTGTATGTGAACATATATACCACATTGTATGTTCATACATTTTCAATAGAGTGATAAATCTCTTCTTAGATATTGTAGATTTTTTTCATTTGATCATCATATACCTGGAATAACAAATTTACCTCTAGGAAAAAATTGTTAAAGGGGAAACAATGATACTGAATGCACTCTCTTATTTTATACTACTTCATCCTGGGAATGAAACTCACAGCCTTACTCATAGCAGATATGTAATCTATCACAGACTTATACCTAAGTCTCCTTTTCTAGTTTTCGCTTTCTATTTTTAAGGAAGCACCTCTGTAAGTTGCATAGGCTGGATTTCAACTCACTCCTAACCCTAGGCAAGAGTTGAATTTGAGATCTTTCTGCCTTCCTCTCTTGAGCAATCAGGATTACAGGCTTTTACTACCACTCACTGCTTTTCATTTCAGTCATGTAGAGAATACTGTTAATAATAGCAATGTAGTGTGCCATCGAAATAATTACTTGATAGGGTGGCATATTTTTTAAGTCCAACACATGGAGGCAGAGGCTTGAGGTTCTCTGTGAGTTCAAGGCTGAGGCCAGCCTGGTCTACATATGGAGTTCCAGCCAGGACTACAAAGGAAAAATAAAAAACAAAAACTCCATGCCATGCCAAAAAGATAAACTTATGATGAAAATGAGACTTAAAAGAAAAAAACTGGATAACATCAGTCTTTTCAGTGTCTAGTTAGTAATGTAGTACACAAATGGTAGTTGACACAAAGAATAACAACAAAAATATACCTGCCAAAACATGAGCATATTTCAGAAGATCAGTGACTGGAAAACATAAGGCATGTTAAAGAGAAAAAAAAGCCCACCTATACATGGAACGACAGTGCTTAGAATAGAATCTATAGACATTGTCTTAGAAGTCTGGGTATTTATGTTTCTATCTACTTGTTAGTGATTCACAAAATATCTAGCAGCTACTCAGCGAAAAGAAAGTGTACTGCGGGATTCTCTATGACAGCAAAAATACCATGTCTCCCAGTCGACTGGCATTATTGCCTTCTTGTAAGTCTTATTTATGACTTTGCAAATGAAAAGCACTTGTATTTTTCATACTATGACTTCCCACATAGGCTGTGTTACTGGGCTTTAGCTAAGGAGTGTTAATTATCTTCACACTGTCCTCACCATCCAGACCTGTGCGTCAATGATATGTCTGATATAAATAGCATATGTGTGCATGTTATTGAAATTCAAGAGAAGCAGTGCACAACACTCCATATTTTCCCATCTGAATTCTGATATAATTCAACATGCATAAATAGAAAAGTGGCCCCGGGGTAGGGGGAATATCAGTCTTCAGTATCCTAATCTCTGGGTGTTAGTGTTTGTACTTTAACACAGGAATTTGATAGCTGCATCTACACCAGTATAAGAATAACCCGAGAACCACAACAATTGGTCCCCCACCAAACTGTCATCACAAGCCACGTAAGCCAAGCTTACTAAGAGACTAGGGACAGACCTGAAAAACTGGGCTCTGAACTAAATCACTAAAGGAGGTGAGAGGGGAAATCTGATGGGAGAACATGCTCAAGCTACTTTCAGAGTGAACTGTCACTTACATTACTTCAGCTCATAGGAGAAAGCACAGAAATGGGGAAAAAGTGAGTTCAGGAGGGCATTCCTAACGGATATTCCTCAGAAGGAAACGCCAGGACTGGGAATTATTATGTCCGACCACAAAAGGAATACATATATTACTTTAGCATACATATGGTGTGGGGGGGTCATCAGTGAAAAACTACTAACTTTTGCTCATTCTGAACACATCAGTATCTAAGGAGCCTACTCTGTAGAGCACACTGCTATGTCACAGGCTAGTTCCTGCAGGTCTGGAAACTCCTCTCCAGAAAACCTTAATGGATGTAATGAAACTATTATTTATTTATAATGCAAAATAAATTATGTTCATTCTCTTAAGCTAACACTTTTAAAAATAAAAAGTCTACTGTTTTATAAATGAGTTCTTATACATAACACTAGAAATAAAAAAAATTATCTAGGCAGTGTTTTCTTTATGCTAACATGGCTACAAACCATGGGAGTGTTCAGATATTACCTAAAATACAATGCATGTAAACTGTGATATTTGATTGTAAGTAGTTCATAGCCTACAACTGCTCAGTATATTTCATACAGACATTTTAAAAACTTGTAAACGTTATGCAAGGTATTCAGAAATTAAAGATCTATATCACATTGTTAGTGTCTATGTGTATTAGTGAAATTATGAATTAATCAAGATAATATATTCATGAAGTTTTAGTCAAAATAAAGTCATAGATAAGGTAGGTGGGGAGATGGGGAGATTCTAGAAGGGATTGTAAAAGGGCAACGGATATGATCAAAACATATTGTCAAATTTGTCAGTAAATAAAAATAAAAAACAATTTACATGAAATTTAACCAACTTTAAGTATCCAGTTCTTATGTTTTACATCACTAGAGCTTTATATCAAAACTTCATCATTTTTTTCTTTACATTAATATGGAATGCTTTCTCCTTTTAACACCCAGACATGTGATGCCTATCAGTATCTGTCTTCCATTTATTTAACAAATGTTTTAAGAGTTCTATGAAAGTGAAAACAAAAGTATTTTGTTCCATTTTGCCCCAAGATGGACTTCATTAAAACATGATTCTTTGGGGGTTTTGCCAAGCAATTGAGATATAGATAAAATAGTATAACAAGAACCTTCTGGTTTTTTTCTTTTTCTTCTTCTTCAGTAACAAGCACCAATCAATAGGATTATGCTAAATTTCATGCTATAGCAGGTCATATTTTATCAAGGTTCCACAGTATTTGCAGTGAACAATAGCCTACTATACAGAGCCCTTTGTTAATCCATATGCTAGCTCAATTTTAAAAGAAACAGAGACTTTCAAAAGCTGAAGAGTAAGAAATGGTTCAAAAACACAGTAAATAACTTTGAGTAAATCTGGTTCTGAATAAGGTCCAGGAAATCATAAGCTACAGCATTAAATATCCAAAATATAACTGCAACCAATGCCTGATCTCTATATAAAGATCATAATGTGATGATAAAGGCTAACATATGTAATAATTAATGCAAATCATAGCAATATGCAACATAGTAATATATTATGCATTGTACTGACTACCATTCACACATACACATATATATTTTTATAAACAATTAGAGAATGAAACTTAATGAAGAAGTTTAGATAACGTATATTATCTAAAATATAGATAATGTAGTTGCTTACTGATTCATGTCAACTATGTCAATTTTACTGCCAAAAACATAAGACCAATATTCAAATGGTTGTACTATCAAAGTATCATTGAAAGAACCTACATCATAATTTTTGCAAGTATTTTTAACATATATCACATATATGTGCTATATACATATACTTTAAGATCCTGATGGGGTACATTTACACAATGGAATACTACTCAGCAATTAAAAACAATGAAATCATGAAATTTGCAGGTAAATCTTTTCTGGACCTAGAAAAGATCAACTGGAGTGAGGCATCCCAGAAGCAGAAAGACACACATGGTATATACTAACTAATAAGTGGATATTAGACATATAATATTGGATAAACATACAAAAATCTGTACCTATAGAAGCTAAGCAAGAAGGAGAACCCTGGGTAAGATGATCAATCCTCATTCAGAAAGGCAAATGGGGTGGACATCAGAAGAGGGAGAAAACATGGAACAGGACAGGAGACTACCACAGAGGGCCTCTGAAAGACTCTACCCATCCAGGGTATCAAAACAGATGCTTAGACTCATAGCCAAAATTTAGGCAGAGTGCAAGTTATTTTATGAAAGAAGGGGGAGACAGAAAGACCTGGAAGTAACTGCAGCTCCACCAGGAGAAAACAGAACCAAGAAATCTGGGCACTGTGGTCTTTTCTGAGACTGATAATCTAACCAAGGACCATGCATGGAGATGACCTAGAACCCCTGCATAGATGTAGCCCATGGCAGCTCAGTGTTCAAATGGGTACCCTAATAATGGAAAAGGGACTGTCTCTTACATGAACTGATTGGCCTGCTCTTTGATCACCTCCCCCTGATGGGGGAGCAGCTTTATGAGGCCACAGAGGAAGAAAAAGATCCAGCCAATCCTGCTGAGACCTGAAAGGCTAGGGTCACAGGGGAAGGAGAGGAGGACCTCCCTTATCAGTGGACTTGGAGAGTTGCATGGGAGGAAATGAGGGAGGGAAGGTAGGATTGGGAGGGGCTGAGGGAGGAGGCTATAGCTGGATACAAAGTGAATAAATTGTAATTAATATAAAAACTTTGAAATTTTTACTGCTAAATTTAACCCATATGCTAGCTCAATTTTAAAAGAAACAGAGACTTTCAAAAGCTGAAGAGTAAGAAATGGTTCAAAAACACAGTAATTAAGAAAAATTTTACTTTTTAAAGAAATTTTACTACTTTAAAAAAATTTAGTATTACAGGAAAACCTTATCATGAAGCTGAATATGTAGAATCTTGACCTTTGCATGAAATATACATTGTATATGCCTCCTCAATATGAAGCCTATAAACTGAAGAAGCAGCAGAGTTTTGGGATATTTATTCATTTATTATCATTTATTCACTTTGCATCCCTGCTGGATAGTTTTAAAATTGAAGTTCCCAGTAGAAAGTCCAGCAGACTAGAAGAAATGTCTCACTGGTTTCTTCAGGCATTCTGCAGAGTTTCACCTATGGTGGTTGTAAGATTCAACAGTAGGGCATGTTAAAGCACAGCTGGTTGGATCCCACCCCTGAAATTTCTTATTCAATAGACTTGCTTAGGCCAGAACTTTCATGTCCCACTTGAGAAACCTTCTTCAAAATCAAATCCTGGATTCTTCAATTACCCCATCTGTCAGACCTGAGTTGCAGCAGCCATATAGAGCCATATGGCTAAAAGAACATCTTATGACTCAAAATATGCTCAAAGCTCCAGAGAGGTTTTCAAAATCCTATACTCAGGTCCTACCCAACACTGGTCTAATCAGAATCTCTATATGTAGGATCCCAGGCTAAACTGCACAAGTAATAAATGTGCGGGAGTATTTGGAAGAATTACACAGCAGTTTTTGTCCATTCCTTGTGTCGGCAGACAGCCTGTGTACTATAGATCTCAAGGACATACGACTTAAATTTAGGCTTGTCAGTAAATCTAGTTGCAGCTGTCATGAAACACTTACTGTTTTATAATACTCATAGTATTTTTGAAACAAGTTATGTTTTCTCATTAATTTCTTTGTCTCTTTCTCATTTCCTTTCTCAAAACTTTCCCTGTCTCAAAACTTTTATATTAACCCTTTTAACATAGATTAAAACTATAGTGTTCTTTTCATCAAGATGGACATAGGTAAATGGAAAATTGTGTATGAAATTAAGAGTTAAACTTTGGGATCATGCTCTTTACCTGTGTGTATACATAAGTATACACATCCATATTTATATACATTTATGCACACATGTGTCTCAACCTACTGTGTGTCCCATGATCCTCTTGTTATGGTTTCACGAGTTAGGGTTATGATTAGGGTTAGGAATATATGTTATGTGTCATCACATCCAGCTTTTCAATGTATTGTATATAGAAGTGATTATAAACACAATTTTTCCAATATTTTATTTAAGGTAAATGAATACTGTCAGAAGGCAGTTAATGAATAACACAGATTCAAATATTGAAGAGTTTCACATTAGGTTACCTACTCTAGGTGGTATGTTATATAATTTAGCTATTATATAATAATATGTATTGTTTAATTAGTTCTTTGGGAATTTCTTACAATTCTTTTTGATTATATTCTCTCTATTTTTACAAATTATTTTGTTTATATTCACTCTTTTTCCCTCAAAATTTCTCATATTCACTGCTCTTCCTTAATCACACAACTTTGTGGTCTTAAAAACAGAACAACCAAAATATTTCAAACCATTTTGTGCTGCCCAAATTTTCTCAAATATGTGTCTTTCTACTTGAGCATGTTTTAGTTACCAAAGCACTATAGTCTTCGAGAAAACTCTCTCACCCTCTCCTAGCAGCCAACAATTGAGAAAAGTCCTTCTGCTATGGATGGGACTTTGTATACAACTCCACTTACCATGGTGGGACTTGTATATATATGTAGATATTATCACAACTGCTGTGAGTTCATATGTTCAGCTATCCTCCCTTGTCCAGAAGACAGTATCTCCTTGTAAGCGTAGACTGCAGGGGCTTTTACAGTCTTCCCATACTGTCTTTTGCAGTGATCACTGAGCTTTGGCTTGTGGAGTGTTCAGTCCATACATCTTTTAGGACTGAACATTCTGCAGCCTCTTATTCTGCACAGTAAGAAACATAGACAAAACCCCCACACATATCTTCTTGTAAATAAATTACATATAAAAGGAAATGGAAGCAGTTATCAAAAGTCTTCCTTCAAATAATGCCCAGGGCCAGATGGTTGCAGTGCAGAATTCTACCAGACATTCAGAGAAGAGCTAACTCCAATTCTCTTCAAGCTATCTCACAAAATAGAAACAGAAGGAACATTACCAAACTCATTCTATGAAGCCACAGTCACCTTGATACCTAAACCACACAAAGACCCAACCAAAATAGAGAACTTCAGACCTATCTCTCTTATGAACATTGATGTAAAAATACTCAAAAACAAAAAAACTTGCAACCTGAATCCAAGAACACATCAAAGATATCATCCACCATGACCAAGTTTGCTTCATCCCAGGCATGCAAGGGTGGTTCAATATACAGAAATCCATCAATGTAATCCACCATATAAACAAACTGAAGGAGAAAAACCACATGAACATCTCCTTAGATGCTGAAAAAGCATTTGACAAAATCCAACACCCATTTATGTTTAAAGTCTTGGAAAGATCAGGGATACAAGCCACATACCTAAACATAGTAAAGGCAATACACAGCAAGTCTATAGCCAACATCAAACTCAATGGAGAGAAACTTAAATCAATACCACTGAAATCAGGGACAAGGCAAGGCTCCCCACTCTCTCCACATCTCTTCAACACAGTACTTGAAGTCCTAGCTGGAGCAATAAGACAACTAAAGGAGATCAAGGGGATACAAATTGGAAAGGAAGAAGTCAAAGTATCACTATTCACAGATGATATGATAGTATATATGAGCGACCCCAAAAACTCAACCGGAGAACTCTTTCAGCTGATAAACACCTTCAACAAAGTGGATGGATAAAAAATTAACCAAAAAAAAAATGAGAAGCCTTCCTGTATACCAAAGACAAAAGGGCCAAGAAAGAAATTAGAGAAACAACACCCTTCACAATAGCCATGAATAACATGAAGTACCTTGGAGTGACTCTAACCAAGCAAGTGAAAGACCTCTTTGAAAAAAAAAACCTTCAAGGCTCTGAAAAAAGAAATTGAAGAAGATATAAGAAGATAGAAAGATCCCCCATGCTCATGAACAGTAGCATTAACACAATGAAAATGGCAAATTTTCATGGCAATGAAAAATTTTCTGAAAGCAATCTACAGATTCAATGCAATTCCCATCAAAATACCAACACAATTCTTTATACACCTTGAAAGAAAAATTCTCAGCTTCATATGGAAAAACAAAAAACTCAGAATTCCCAAAACGATTCTGCACAACAACAGATTGTCCAGAGGTGTCTCCATCCCTGATCTCAAGCTGTACTACAGAGCAATAGTAATAAAAACTGTGTGGTATTGGCATAGAAATAAAATGGTGGATCAGTGGAACCGAATAGAAGACCCAGAAATAAATCCACATATCTATGGATGCTTGATTTTTGACAAAGAAACCAAAAGCATTCAGTGGAAAAAAGACAGCATCTTCAACAAATGGTGCTGGTCCAACTGGATGTCTACCTGCAGAAAAATGAAAATAGATCCATATTTGTCACCCTTCACAAAACTAAAGTCCAAGTGGATCAAAGACTTCAACATAGAACCAGACACACTAAATCGGTTAGAAAGAAAAGTGGGGAAGAGCCTAAAACTCATTGCCATAGGAGACAACTTCCTGAACAGAACACCAACAGCACAGGCTCAAGAGCAACAATCAATAAATGGGACCTCATAAAACTGATAATCTTCTGTAAAGCAAAAGACACTGTCCTCAGAACAAAATGACAGCCTACACACTGGGAAAGGATCTTCACCAATGCTATATCTGACAGAAAACTATTATCCAGACTATATAAAGAAATAAAGAAGTTAAAATGCAACAAATTAAGTAATACAATTAAAAAATGGGTTACAAAGCTAAACAGAGAATTTTATGTAAAGGAATAGAGAATGGCAGAGAAACACTTAAAGAAATGGTCATTGTCCTTAGCCATCAGGAAGATGCAAATAAAAAAGACTCTGAGATTTCACCTTACACCTCTCAGAATGGCTAAGATTAAAAACTCAAGTGATAACACATGCTGGAAAGGATGTAGAAAAAAGTTAACCCTCCTCCATTGCTGGTGGGAATGTAAACTTCTACAACCACTTTAGAAATCAATCTGGCACTTTCTCAGACAATCAGGAACAGTGCTTCCTCAAGATCCAGCTATACCACTCCTAGGCACATATCCAAAAGAAGCTTAATAGACATCAAGGACATTTGCTCAACCATGTTCGTAGCAGCCTTATTTGTAAAAGCCAGAACCTGGAAACAACCCAGATGTCCCTCAACAGAGGAATGAATACAGAAATTGTGGTATATTTACACAATGGAATACTACTCAGCAATTAAAATAAAGGAAATAATGAAATTTACAGGCAAAGTGTGGGATCTAGGAAAGATCATCACTTGAGTGAGGTATCCCAGAAGCAGAAAGACACACATGGAACCTACTCACTTATAAATGGATACTAGACCTAAAAGATAGGATAAACATACTAAAATCTGTACACCTAAAGAAGCTTAAAAAAGGAAGAGGACCCAAGGTAAGATGATCAATCCTTACTCAGAAAGACAAATGGGATGGACATTGGATGTAGGAGAAAACAAGAAACAGGACAGAAGACTAACATAGAGGGCTTTTGAAAGACTCTACCTCACAGTGTATCAAAGCAGTTGCTGAGATTCATAACCAAACCTTGTCCAGAGTGCAGGGAATCATGTAAAAGAAAGGGGAGTTAGTAAGACCTGGAGAGGACAGTAGCTGGAGAGGACCAAATATATCTGGGCAGAGAGGTCTTTTCTGAGACTGATTCTCCAGCCCAGGACCATGTTTGGATATAACCTAGAATCCCTGCTCGGGTATAGCCCATGGCAGGTCAGTATCCTAGTGGGAACAGAGACTCTCTCTGGCATGAACTCAGTGGCTGGCTCTTTGACCTCCCCACCACCCCGGCCCCAAGGGTGTGGAGGACACAGAGGAGAACATTGCAGCCAGTCCTGAAGAGACCTGATAAACTAGGGTCAGATGGAAGAGGAAGAGGACCTCCCCTATCAGTGGACTTAGAGAGGGGCAGGGAGGAGATGTGGGAAGGAGGGTGGGATTAGTAGGGAATGAGGGAGTGGGCTACAGATGGGATACAAAGTTAATAAACAATAAAAATAATAATAATGAAAAACAATAGAATGATAGGGGAAGTCGTCCTCCCCTGCTGTATGACCTTAGTCTATCAGATCCCATCAGGACTGCCTGGATTTTCTTCCTTTGTGGGTTGGCTAGGTCACCCCCCAGGGAGAAGTGATCAAGGAGCAGGCAATTGAGTTAATGTTGGAGACTGTCTCTCCTCCCCTTACTAGAAGATCTACATGGAGACTGAGTTGTCTATAGGGAGAGGGATAGGGGAGGAAGAGGGAGGAAAGGTGAGACCAGGAAGAGGTGAGGGAAGGATCTACAATCAGGACACAAAGAAAATGAATTGTAATAATAATAATAAAAGAAAAACAATAGAATGAATAACAAGAGGATACAACACATTTTATTGATTTACAATCATGAACAATGTATGATGAGATGAAATAATTGTCATAAAAGAATGTGTACAAAACTGGAAGAAGACGAAGTTATGTCATGCAGGAAGAAATGGAGTTTTGGCCTGTTCATTCTCTACCCTGGAATAAGTATTTGTACAAAATTGCAAGTTCATAGTGTTTCCTTCACATAGGGTTACTGAACAGAAACAGTACCAGACAAATAGAAAGACTAAAATAGGGACAGCTGTGCATGATTTAGGTTCAGTCATAAAATTCCAACCATATGCCAAGAATCTGAATTATGAACCAAGTAGTAAAATGCACAGGCTTCTAGTAATGAAGTACCACCACAGAATGGGATGAAAATATGAATAGCACATTCATGGATATTATAAAATAACATACAGACAAATGTATTTCTTAAATCCATATCCAAAACATATGCATAGCTTTATCTTAAAATTTTGTATATTTACTATAAATATTGCTCTGGAATAGTACCTATAACCTCAAAATACATATATTTAAACAATGTTACCATCGTTTCATATAAACACTATTTTGATTCAATAAAAAGTTTATGTAGTAGAGAGTACTTCGTTAATAATATTCCAGATGAACCACTTAAATACTGCCTAGCTACTTTTGTAAGAGCTAATTTTTGTTAATGCTGTTCTATGGAAGAGTTCAGATAAAAGCAATTATGTGACTTGTATATATATATATATATATATATATGTATATATATATATATTTATATATTTCATTTATTCATGCATTTTAAGGATCAAGGGTCTTGGGGTGGATTTTTTTTCCTGGAAGACTTATCTTTGCTGTTGCCTGGAAGCTTTAGGAGCTATTAGCAATCTATTCCAGGGAGAGAAAAAGCCATCTAGAGGAACTATTTCAAGACCAATTGATTTTACTGCCTACATACAGATTTTGTAGACTTGTTTGGGAAATGAAGCAGAAGAGGGCTGCTGAGAAATCACAGTAGGACTCACAGAGAACATATTAATAAGGACTAATGATATCACCCTGGTATATTTACAATGTTGTGAAAAAAATATCGTAACTACTGATGAAAAAGTTATAGCTACATTTTTGCAACGTATGTAATAGTTTATACTATATGCAATTAAGGGTATAAAAGACACTATATCTATATTATAGTATATTATGAAATATCTGTAGTACATTTATACAATGATATATATATATATATTTCTATTTGTTGCCTTTGAAAGTTTTTTGAAGCTGTTTATCTATTGGATAGTTTTTTCTTATTAAAGAAATTTATAACCTATTAGTAAAATGTGATCAGTTAGCCACAGTTTAACTAATTAATTGTCCACTAAATTAATTGTCCCTCAAGACCAGGAGGCAGCCATTGAGGATCCTAATGGAACGGTTTTTGTACCAACTACATATTCTGCAATTAAGAGTATCTTCTTCACATAATTAGATCAAAAAGCAACAAGACATGGGAAGACAGTGATCATGAACTGGCTACAATACAGTTATAAAAGAGAACAGTTAATAAATATTATCAAACTCTTGCTATCCAAAATACAATTTTACCCTCTTAAACAAACACCTGTCATGTGGTGAAATTAAGCATATTTTAAGTTTTAAGTAGAACCATTTCTTTTTTACCTGTTATTTTTAGATTCACCTGATCTAACATATCTCTAAAGAGACAGTAAGTCAACATTCATTTGTTGTCTTATTTGGTGAACAGGTACTTAATTATTTTCATTTACTTGTGTTGTCATCTGTTTGCTATTTGAGGCTGAAATTTTGAGGATATTGCAATTGGGAAGCTGCTTGAGAAGGAGAGTTACTTTCTTTGAAGGTGTGGCCTCTGGATGAGTGGGTGAATATGTTTAAAAGAAAATATATGAAATTTTCAAAGAATTAACAAAAATATGTACGAATCATAATCATACGCTGTGTGTGTTGACCCATACACGTCTGTGGTCAAATTTTCGGTTTCTCCTCTATAATAAAATGTTAGCTGGACTCTTTGCAATACTGCAAGAGGATACCCCAACTACACTAAAAGCGTGTTAAGTTTCTTTGGCAACATACATCTAGGGATATTATTCATTTGGCAGTAAGCATTTATATTTTCACATACTATGTTAAAATCTACTTTTCAAATCTGTAAGGCTTTCTTAAAGTTATTTTAAGTGTTCTATTTGAAATACAGTTGGCCTCTGAAAGGCTCTACCCTGCAGGGTATCAGAGCAGATGCTGAGACTTTTAGCCAAACTTTGGGCAGAGTTCAGGGAAACTTATGAAAGAAGGGGGATATAAAAGACCTGGAGAGAACAGAAGCTCCACAAGGAGAGCAACAGAACTAAGAATTCTGGGCACAGGGGTCCTTTCTGAGACTGATACTCCAACGAAGGACCATGCATGGAGATAACCTAGAACCCCTGCACAGATGTAGCCCATGGCAGTTCAATGTCCAAGGGGTTCCATAGTAATGGGAACAGGGACTGTCTCTGACATGAACTCAGTGGCTGGCTCTTTGATCACCTCACCCTGATGGGAGAGCAGCCGTACCAGGCCACAGAGGAAGAAAATCCAGCCAGTCCTGATGAGTCCTGATAGGCTAAGTTCATAGGGAAGGGGAGGAGGTCCTTCCCTATCAATGGACTCGGGGAGAGTCATGGAAGGAGATAAGGAAGGGAATATGAGATTGGGAGGGGATGATGTGGACTTGGAGAGGGGCATGGAAGGAAATGAGGGAGGGAAAGTAGGATTGGGAAAGTAGGAGGGGATCAGGGAGGAGGCTACAGTTGGATACAAAGTTAATAAATTGTAATTAATATAAAAAATAAAAACTTTAAAAAATTTAGTAGTACATGGCTCTTTAGTGTCCAAGTAGATTCCATAGTAATGGGAACAGGGACTGTCTCTGACATGAACTGATTGGCCTGCTCTTTGATCACCTTCCGCTGAGGGGGGAGCAACCTTACCAGGCCACAGAGGAAGACAATGCAGCCATTCCGGGTGAGACCTGATAGACTAGGATCAGAAGGAAGGAAAAGGACCTCCCTATTAGTGGACTTGGGGAGGGACATGGGTGGAGAAGGGGGAAGGAGGGTGGGATTAGGAGGGTAGGAGGGAGCTACAGGGGGGATACAAATTGCATAAACTGTCATTAATAAAAAGAATATATATAAAGAAATACAAGGCATCCTGTGAAGACAATTCTCTTATGCTCAAAAATTCCTTAAGTCTTTATAAATTTGATACAAAATTAGCAATAAACTAATTGTCTGTAAATTCTATTACTTTGTCTTTGAATGAACTGTTAACATCCATTTTTTTTTCAAATTGAAGGACTACTCTTTGAAAATGCTGTGGCAACATGTTTTTGAATACCATAATCTTGGGTGAAAAGGTGGTTCTGTAGTTAAAAGCACATATTGCTCTTGCAGAGGATTTGAGTTCAGTTTCCATCTCCCATGTCAGGAAAATCACAGCAGTGTAATAGCAAGATATGTACTAGAGAAAGCATAATCCAGTGAAGTAGGGATTTTAAAGCCCCTCTTAAAAATATATATGTAGAGAGAGAGAAGCCTCCTCTACCCTTAATAAAATATTTATAGTTACATGCTGAATGTCATACATACAGACTGATGAACTTGGTCAATAACAAAAGTGAACCAGAATATTACTGGAAGATACTGCTTCAACCTTTATTTAAATTGCACTATAACACCAAAAACAGTCCTTTCATAATCTTGATCATAAAGATGTAGTCAATATAAATACATTCATCAAAATGTAGTTTTCCTGTATTACAAAAACGTTTTAAAATTTGAAAGCTAAAGTTGTTGTACAAGATGAAGCATTTGGGATTGAATTGTTTTGGACTGGATGGAATGGGCAGTGAGCATCTATAAAACCTCCTAGGTGATTTCAACAGATTTCCAGCAGTGACAGCCAATGACCGCAATTTGTTGAGTCTATCTCTATATTTTTTTGACAGGTAATATACAGCAACATCAACAACTAAAGTTATCAAATTAGCGATGAAAGATTTGAGAGAACTGGTCAGACAGTAGGTCTGAGATCGAGAGGACCAAAGGCCAAATATAGTGTGCAGCCATGCTTTTCTGCTTCCACTCTTCCCACAGGTACGTGAATCTTCTCCAGCTCAGTCCTCGAGAATATAAAACAACTGCAAGTGGCTGTGGGAATGCAATCACATCTCTCAAAGTTCATAGGAAATACAAAGAGAGTATTTAGGTTCTACAGATAAGAGAAAGTGATTTTTTTTCAGGAAGTATGTTTAACAGAAGTTCTATCCATTGATTATTGTATTAAAAAGTTTTATCAAAAAGCCAGGAGAGAAAAATAGCTTCCCATCTTTAACAATAGTGGACAACATTTGGATTTACAGTTCATTTAAATTATGCTACTTTATTATTCATGAAGTCTTAGAGAAATAATAGTTATTGTTTATATATATATATATATCAGTAAGTTTATAATGTTATTTTCCAAAATAAAATGCCCAAGTATATTTTCCAGCGGTCCATAAATAACAATAATATTTCAGTAGGTATAAGAACATTCTCTGATTTATTTATTTTCTAGTACTAGCAAATAGCAGCTCGATATCCATATTGCAAGAAATTTATACATATCTCACCAGGTATGATGATATAAACATAGAACCTCATAACTCTGGTAGTAAAGGCAGGAAAATCCAGAGTCCAAGGCAAATTCAATTAAATACTGAATCCAAGGTCAACCTGGTTGTTTGTCAGGTCCCATTACAAAAAACAAAAACAAAACAAAAAAACCCCATAGAAATAGTAAGATAAAGACATCACAAGCAGAAGAGGAGCCTGAAGAAGAGAAGGAGAAGAGTTTAAATTAATTTTTAATATCAAACTTACATATTCCACAATTCAAATATCTTTAAATAGAATTAACTCTCGTTGACTTAATAAATATATATTTTATAAATTATGGTTCTGATTAGTTAATTAAAAATGATTTCTAGTTTGAACCAACAACTTAAATTGTAAGAAGTATTAAAATGATTCGTTTATGAGAATTCTTACCAATAGATTAAAAATATGCTATTTTTAAAGTCGAATATGCCATGCATATGAAACAAAACTCCACGATAGCACAGGTAAAGGAAACATTAAAGAGTAAGCATGCACACTGCTAAAGGCTTCAGAGTGAATACAGGAACTTAGGATCCTACACACTTTATTACCCCACAAGAAAGTGCACGAACTGTGTAGAACTTCCCATATCAGCATTCCATAAATTTCAGGCACATGCTAATTTCTAGACCCACTAAATTCTATGTTATGGTTTAGTAAATCATGATAAGCATTATAAAATAACAACACACAAAGATAATGTGCATAGCATGACCTAGAAAGCTGTTATTGAGAAAGAGATTCTACGGTGTAGCCCTTATGAAGTAATAGCATAAGTCACATAGAATAAATAATATGTCATGAATTGAATATTTGTTTACCCTCAAATTCATATGTTGAAGGTCCAACTTTTAATATGATAGTATTTTGGATAAGTTTGGGATGAGATCAGGTGATTGGACCCAAATCCCATGGGATTAATTACTTTATAACAATAATTAAAGTGTTCCTCATTCTCTTTCTTCCCTGTGAAATCGCAGCAAGAAAATGGGATTTTAAAAGACAAGACAAAACCCCTTTATCAGGAACCGAACATACCAGTACCCTAATTTTGGATTTCCCACCTCCCATGATGAGACTGACAGCTGTTGACTATGTATGTTAGTTTTAATATAAATAAACTAAGTCAGAAACCAAAAAGAATTCCAAGAATGGCACAGCATCTCTGTGGTGGGAACAGGTGTGCTGTGTTATGCTTGTGAAGGAAGAAGTACCTGGTAACAAAATTTCAAAAATAACAAATGAAGAGTACTTGGACACACACACACATGCATGCACAGATACATACACACACACACACACACACACACACACACACACAGAGAGAGAGAGAGAGAGAATAGATAAGTGGGTCTTTTCAGAATAGAAAATTTTAGTCTCTGTATGTAAAATGAACACACACAGAGCATTTTAAGTTTTGTAATATACGTTCATTAAATGTGGAGCAGAATTTTCTAGTAAACTGACATTTTCCTGAAGATATATTTTTGTGGATGAGTTTTGATTATGTTCAATTTTCTTACATTTTGGAGCTATTCTGATCACACATTTTATACATAAGTGAGTTATGGTAATTTGTATCTTTTGAGAAATTGGTTCATTTATCCATATTATCATTTTCATGTCCTATACTTGTTCAATATTTTCTGTTGTAATTTTTATGTATGATGAGTCTTTAGTATATCCCATTTCACTCCTAAAATTACTACTTATGTTTTGTTCTTGTATTGTATTGTTGGGAATTTAACTTTAAGTACTTCTTACACTACTTTTCTAAGCCACATCATTAAGTATGACATTAGTAACTAAAACTTCTTTTCTTCTTTTAATTCTTGTAGTTTTGTCAGCTTATTAATATTTTTGAAGGTAAGTCTTGGGTACTGGGAGATAGTTCAATCAGTGGTGTAGTGTTTGCCTTGCAAGCATGAGGGTCTGAGTTTGATCCCCAGAAAACATATTTTGAGAGATGGAAATAGTAGGCCTTGCTTATAGTTGAGTAAAGTGTCTCTTCTCAAACAATGAGGTTGGTAACTACTGAAAAACACACCAAATGTCCTCTGGCTTCTACGTGCATGCATCTGTACTCACACATCCTGTACTCACATGAACATACACACACACACACACACACACACACACAGTGGGTTTTCTCATGAACTTTCTCCATTTTTAAAATAATTTTATAGATTTCTCTTCCTTGTAACCAGACTTCTTGAGTATTTTATTGGTTTCTTTTTCCAACCTCTCTACACTACCCCACTCCATTCCAAACCCCCAAACTAGGTTGGAGAGAAAGAGTTTAGAAAGAAAGGGGGTGCATTGTTATCATTAGAGTACTTCTTGCTGATTAGGGGTGTCAAGCTCCTTGGAGCAAATTTGATTTCATCTTCAGGATATCTCCAACCAGCAACCAGCAGCAGTAGCCACAGGGGAAAGATCAGGGGGAGCAGCAGCCACCAAGTTCCTCCCAAGAGTTCTCCCAGAATTCCAAATATAAACTACACTCAGCTGGCAAAAATCGCACAGTTCCAGAGCATGAGACAAATCATAATTAGCTTCTATGGTCAATCTGAAACAGCTCCATATTCAACATTGGATTAAAACAAAAACATATTCACATAACATTTCTGTTTTTAAATTTTTTATTTATATTCAATTTATATCTTGGTTATAGACCTCTCCCTTTGTTTTTGTTTTGATTTGTTTTCAGGTTTATTGAAAATGTGACAGAACAGATTTAAATGCTTCCATGTGGTGTTTTGAAATTCATCCCAACTGTAAGCTGGAGAGACCTGCAGGATGGAGAGACTGCTGAAGTCCACAAGCTTCAGCATTTCCTTGGTGTCAGGATCTACCTCAATGAGCTCCTGATCTAGGGTTGAGACCTCAGGAACATAATGCTCCTCCTTCAATCTGTCTCCGTGTCTCTCTCTCTTCTTCCTGTGCCCTGACCTCTATGTTTTTAAAAAGACCATAATTCTCACTACAACTCTTCTCTTATGCCTCCTCCATTCTCTTTGCTTTGAGTTTAATGTATGCTTTTTGTACTAGTCTCTTAAGTTGGATGGTAAAAATATTATTTGGAGAGTTTTCATTTTATGCTACAATTATTTAATGCTTTAAAATTTTAGCAATCTCTGCATCATTTGGACCTTATGATACTGTATTTTATTTTTTATTATGTTCAACAAACCCACTCACATATATGTATGCACACACTATACATATGCATATACATATATCTATATCTATCTATATATAGATATGTATGTTTCCTTGAGTCAGGGTTTCACTATGTAGTCCAGGTAATATACAAACTAATAAACTTCATGCCACAGTTTTCAACATGTTATGATCAAAAAAGTGTGGGACATATGGTCTGTTTGACACATTTTCTCTTTATGCTTATACTTCCATTTATAAAGATTGATTTGTTAGTGAATGTACTTTGAAGTTTCTTAGTGTTTAGAAAAAAACTTGCTTAATGATTTTTAGATTAATTATACTGTAGTATGAGAATATGACTTATGTCCTTTCAAAAACTTAAAAGTTTATTTTAGGACCCATGATATGTTTTATCTTGATGTATTCCATGGGCAGTTGATAAAAAAATGTTTGTGCTGTTTTTGTTGGACAGTGTTACATACATGTGACCTGAACACTTTGAGGGTGATGACAAAGTCCTGGTTTTTTCCCAGTTTCTAACCATACTTATGGATTTGTATTTCTTTTCAGGTCTATTAGTTGATGGTTCACATATGTTTCAGCTATGATTTTTGGTACACACTCAGGATTGCCATGTCATTTTGATGGATTGATCATTGCATCATACATAATGTCTCTCTCTCTCTGTGTGTGTGTAATTTTTGCTGTTCTAACACCTACACTTTTATATTTATATAAATAATCTTGCTCTTTTGTGATTAATGTCAGGGTGATATGCCATTTTTAATACTTTGACTTTAAAATACACATGTAATGTGTAATTTTTATGTGTGTGTTTATATGCCATGAAACTAGAAAGCAGATGAGGAGAGAGCAATCTTTTAAGGAAAATGCGGAAGAGACTCGTGTAATCCTGCAATAAGAAAAGTCAGGTGGCACCAACTAGCGAGGGCAGTATGGAAGCAGCAGGAAGAGTGTGAAGGGATGATTTTGAAGTCAATGTGGAGAAGGAAACAAATGAGAGCAAGGATTATGGATGAACGTTGTATCCTAGCTGTAGCCCCGTTCCTCATCCCTTCCCAATTCTGCTTGCCCTCCATCTTCTCCCAAGCTCCTTCCCCAATCCACTGATAAGGGAGGTCCTCTTCCCCTTCCATCTGACCCTAGCCTCATCAGGACTGTCTGCACTGTTCCTTTCTGGCTTAGTAAAGCTGCCCCCACCCTCGGGGGGAGAAAATAATTGCAGGTATTCTATTTGAAATACTTTTTAATATTTTTTTTTCAGTTTGTATCGCTACTGTAGTCACCTCCCTTATCCACTCCTGGTACCACTCTCCCTGTCTCTTCTCCCCATAACCCTTCCCTAGTCCTCAAAAGTGGGGGGGTCTCACCATCATCTGACTCCAGCCTATCAATTCTCATTAAGACTGCCTGCATCATCTTCATCTGTGGTTAGGCAAGGCCATCCCACCAGGGCATTGTGGCCAAAGAGCAGGCAACAGAGTTCATGTGACACACAGCCCCTGCTCCCCTTACTAGAGACCCACATGGAGACTGAACTGCCTATTAGCTGCATCTGAGCAAATAGTCTAAGTCCTCTGCATGCTTGGTTGGTACATCATTCTATACAGGACCTCCGGTGCTCAGATTTGTTGGCTCTATCAGTCTCTTTGTGGAGCTCCTGTTCACTCCTGGTCCTTCTATTCTGCCACTCTTCCACAAGACTCTTTGCACTCTGTCGAAAGTTTGGCTGTGTGTCTCAGCATCTACTTCGATCTCCTGCTGAGTGGAGTCTCTTAGAAGACATCTATGGTAGGTTCCCTTCCTGTTCGCTCTCTTCTACTGCTTCCTGTGTCTATTCTATTTGTCCCTCTGAATGATAATTAAGCATCATCCATAGGGTCCTCGTTGTTATTTGGCTTCTTTAGGTCTGTGGATTGTAGTATGGTTATCCTGTATTATATGGCTAATATCCTCTTATGAATGTGTGTATATAATGCATGGCTTTCTGGTTCTAGGTTATCCCACTCAGGATGATCTTTTCTAGTTCCATCTATTTGCCTGCAAGCTCATGATTTCCTTGTTTTTAATGACTGAGTAGCATTTCATTGTATAAAAATACCACAATTTCTTTATCCATTCTTTGGTTGAGGGACATCTAGGTTGTTTCCAGATACTGGCTGTTACAAACGAAGCTGCTGTGAACGTAGTTGAGCAAATTTCATTGTTGTATGGTGGAGCATCTTTTAGAAAGATGCCCAGGAGTAGTTTGTCTGGGTCTTGAGGGAATACTTTTCTCAGTTTTCTGAGAAAGTACCAGATTGTTTTCCAGATTGGTTGTAAAAGTTTTCACTCCCACCAGCAATGGAGAGTTTCTCTTCCTCCACATCCTCTCCAGCATGTGCTGTCACTTGACTCTTTGATCTTACCCTTTCTGATGAGTGTAATAGATAATCTCAGGTTCATTGCGATCTGCATTTTCTGATGACTAAGGACATTGGTCATTTCTTTAAGTGTTTCTCCATCACACAATATTCCCCTGTTGATAATTTTCTGTTTAGCTCTGTACCCTATTTTTTAATAAGATTGTCTCTATAGTTACTTATTTTCTTGAGTTCTTTATATATTTTGGTATTAGCTCTCTTTTGGATGTAGAGTTAGTGAAGATATTTCCCAGTCTGTAGGCTGTCATTTTGTTCTGGTGACCATGCCTTTTGCTTTACAGACGCTTTTCAGTTTCATGAAGTTCCATTTATTGATTGTTGATCTTAGAGCCTGAGATATTGGTGTTCTGTTCAGGAAGTGGTTTCCTGTGCCAGTGAGTTCAAGGTTCTTCCCCTCATCTTCTTCTAACAGAATTAGTGTGTCCAGTTTTATGTTGAGGTCTTTGCTCCACTTGGACTTTACTTTTGTACAGGGTGATAAGTATGGATCTATTTGTATTTTTCTCCAGTTAGACCAGCATCATTGGTTGAAAATGCTATCTGTTTTTCATTGTATGGTTTTGGCTTCTTTGTCAAAAATCAGCTGTCCATAGATGTGTAGGTTTATTTCTCAGTCTTCTATTTGATTCCATTGTCAGTGCCATTCAGTTTTTATTACTATTGCTCTGTAGTAAAGCTTGAGATCAGAGATGGAGATATTTTTAGAAGTTTTTTTTTGTTTTGTTTTTTGTTTTTTTGTATAGGATCATTTTAACTATTCTGGTTTTTTGTTTTGTTTTTCCATATACATTTGAGAATTGCTCTTTCAAGGTCTGTAAAAAATTGTGCTGGCATTTTGATGGGAATGGTATTGAATCTGTAGATTGCTTTTGGCAGGATAGGCAT
Organism: Pachyuromys duprasi; assembly: GCA_028658305.1. Taxonomy (NCBI): domain Eukaryota; kingdom Metazoa; phylum Chordata; class Mammalia; order Rodentia; family Muridae; genus Pachyuromys; species Pachyuromys duprasi. Next base: position 48,872,267 of record CM053763.1, on the reverse strand, counting down.
TTTCACTGTTAATCCTACTGATCCATGAGCATGGGAGATCTTTCCATTGTCTGCTATCTTCTTCAATTTATTTCTTCAGAGACTTGAAGGTTTTTGTTGTTGTTGTTGTTGTTGTTGTTGCTGTTGTTGTTTTCAAGCAGGTCTTTCACTTGCTTGGTTAGAGTCATACCAAGATACTTTGTTATTTGTGGCTATTGTGAAGAGTGTATTTTCCTTAATTTTTTTTCTCAGCCCATTTGTCTTTTGTATACAGGAGGGCTACTGATTTTTAAATATTTTTATAATTTATTCATTTTATATCCCCATTGTAGGCCCCCTTTCTCATCTCCTCCTGATTGCATTCTCCTTCCCTCTTTCTTCCCTATTCCTTTCCCATAGTGCACTGAAAGTCGGAAACTTCTTCCCCTGCCTTCTGACCCTAGCTTATAAAGTCTTATCAGGACTGGTGGATCCTCTTATTCTGTGACCTAGCATGGCCACCAAGCCATGGAGGAAGTGATCAAAAATCAGGAAAGTGAGTACTTGTCATATTTTCTTAGTTAATTTTTAATTAAATTTTTATTTTTATATTAATTACATTTATTAACTTTGTATCCCAGCTGTAGCCCCCTCCCTCTTCCTCTCCCAATCTCACCCTCCCTCCCTCATCTCCTCCTATGCCCCTCTCCAAGTCCAAGGATAGAAGAGGTCCTCCTCCCCTTCCATCTGACCTTAGCTTATCAGGTCTCATCAGGACTGGCTGCAATATCCTCCTCTGTGGCCTAGCAAGGTTGCTTCCTCATTTAGGGGAAGCGGTCAAAGAGCTAGTCGCTGAGTTCAGGTCAGAGGCAGTCCCTGTTCCCATTACTAGGGAATTCACTTGGATACTGAGCTGCCATGAGCTACATCTGAGCAGGGGTTCTAAGTTATATCCATGAATGGTCCTTAGTTGGAGTTTCAGTCTCAAAAAAGACCCCTGTGCCCAGATATTTTGGATCTGTTGCTCTCCTTGTAGAGCTCCTGTCCTCTCCAGGTCTTACTATCTACTCCTTCTTTCCTAAGATTCCCTGAAATCTGCCCATTGAGTTAATCATTATCAGTTGCAGGAGTTCCCTGGTAGAATTTTCAGGGTCACTTATGTACACTATGATATCATCTATGAATAGTAATACATTGAATTCTTCCTTTCAAATTTGTATCCCCTTGATCTTTTTTAGTTTTCCTACTGCTCTAGCTAGGACTCCAAGTACTATATTGAAGAGATATGAAGAGAGTGGGCAGCTTTCTCTTGTCCCCAATTTAAGTGAAATTGATTTAAGTTTCTCACTATTTAGCTTGGTGTTTGATATAAGCTTGCTGTATGTTGCCTCTACTATGTTTAGGTATGTGCCTTGTATCCCTGATCTCTCAAAGACTTTAAACATGATTGAGTGTTGGATTTTTTTCGAATGCTTGTTCTGCATCTAAGGAGATGATCATGTCCCCCCCACCCAGTCTGTTTACATGGTAGATTACATTGATAGATTTCTGTATGCTGAACTACCCCTGCATGTCTGGGATAAAACCTATTTGGTCATGGTAGGTGATATGTTTGATGTGTTCTTGGATTCTGTTTGTAAGGATTTTATTATTTTTTTGTATTAATGTTCATAAGAGATATTGGTCTGAAATTCTCTTTGTTTGGTCTTTGTGCTGTTTAGGTAACAAGGTCACTGTGGCTTCATAGAATGAGTTTGCTAATTTTCCTTCTGTTTCTATTTTGTGGAATAGTTTGAAGACTATTGGTATTGGCTCTTCTTTGAAAGTCTGGTAGAATTCTGCACTGAAAATATCTGGCCCCTGGCCCCTGGCCCCTGGTCTTCCCAGGCCCTTCTGGCTTTCATAGTCTCTGCTGAGAATTCAGGTGTGATTCTCATTGGTTTGCCATTATATATTAGTTGGCCCTTTTTCCCTTGAAGCTTTTAATATTTTTTCTTTTTTCTATACATTTTGTGTTACAATTATTATGTTTTGGGAGAATTTTCTTTTCTGGTCTAATTTATTTGGTGTTCTGTAGGCTTCTTGTATGCTTACAAGCATGTCTTTCTAAGTTTGGGGAGATTTTCTTCTATAATTTAGTTGAAAATATTTTCTGGTCCTTGGAGACGTGAATCTTTTCTTTCTTCTATTCCTATTATTCTTAGGTTTCTTCGTTCCATGGTGTCCTTGATTTCTTGGATGTCTTGTGTCAGGATTTTTTTGGATTTAATATTTTCTTTGATGGAGGCATTGATTTTTTTCCATTGTGTCTTCTACATCTGAGATTCTTTCCTTCATCTCTTGTATTCTATTGGTGATACTTACCTCTGTTGTTCCTATTTTTGTCCCTAAGGTCTCGCTCTCTAGGATTTCTTCAGCTTTTGTTTTTTTAAATTAAATTTTTATTTTTACATAAATTACAGTTTATTAGCTATGTATCCCAGCTATAGGCCCCTTCCTTATCCCCTCTCAATCTCACCCTTCCCCCCTCATCTCCTCCTATGTCCCTCTCCAACTCCATAGATAGGGGAGGCCCTCCTCCCCTTCCATTTGACCCTAGCTCATCAGATCTCTTCAGAACAGACTGCATTGTCCTCCTCTGTGGCCTGGCAAGGATGTTCCCCATCAGGGGAGGCAGTCAAAGAGCTAGCCACTGAATTCATGTCAGTTCCTATTTCCCTTAGTAAGAAACCCACTTTAGGAAACCAGCTAGTGCTTTTTTAAATGTTTCTGTTTCTATCTTCAAATCTTGAATCATTGTGTTGATTTCCGTTCCTTGTTTGTTTCTATGTTCCTTCCTTTCATTAAATGATTTGTTGAGTTTCTTCACCTGTTTGTGCTTTCCTGTATTTCTTTCAATGATTTATTTATCTCCTCTCTAAATGCCTCAGTCTGTTTGACTGTACATTCCTGTATTTCTTTGTGGATTTTTTGTTTTCTCCATTATCATGCTCATAAACATAGATTTAAGGTCATGTTCTTGTGTTTCAGTTGTGTTAGAGTATCCTGGGCTGCATGCCTTGAGATAACTGGGTTCTGGGGAGGCCATATTGTTCTGGCTTTTGTTTATTGTACATTTACACCGTCCTTTAGCCATCTGGTTGTCTCTGGCATCAGTTTTTTTAAATGGACAGGATACAATTGTGTCACAGTGTTCTAGTTAACCATATTTACAAAAACATGTTATGAAAATGCTTATCCTTATGTACACAGTTCTGTTCTAAGATATGGCTTCTATTATAGCCTACACAGCATTTCAGCAAAAAATGTTAAATTGCTTGAAGATATCTCAGAGTAATAGAAGAGGACTTTGAATTTTTATATCTGATAAAGTGGGTCAACAAATATGTAAGAAATGATGATATGTAAAGGCAGAATTTACTGTCAATAAAGCCTCCAGTTCCACCTGTAGGCTGAGAAGTTTCTGAACTTATTGATACACAAATACAAAAAGATTTTTGTACATAAACAATACAAATAAATTCTTGTGGTTTATTTATTACTATATTCATACAATGTGCAATGGCTGAATCATGGCATGAGTGTTTGGGTCTGCCTATGTGTGTCATTTCTGTATCTGTAAGCCTTCAGACTCCTCCCCAAGTTATTTCTAAGTGTATAATTAATTATGGTAGAAGCTCTATCTTATTGTGGTCTATAAAACTGAAACCATCTACTCCCTCATCTCATTCTCTTCTGCCAACCTTTCAATCAGTAATCACTACTATATTTTCCATTTTTATGTAAAATGTGCGAGGAAATACACAGGCTTTGCCTTCCTATAAACAATTTATTTAATGTAACACAATGTCTTCTAGTTCCACTCTTGTTGCCACAAATTCAAGGGGGAAAAATCAACAATTTCAAAACACTTTGGATAGGCCAAGTGAGATGGGGACTGAGATTTACAGTGGGTTTTCTGTCAACTGCTCAGGCTGTCACAACAAATGTCCCTATTTTTAGTGACTTATGTGTAGCAGACACTTATTTCTCACACTTGTGAGCCTGGGAAGTCCAAATCTAGCTCGTTGGCAGATTTGGAATCTGGTGAGAGTCCATTCCACAGAGGATCCATTTATTGCTACATCGACATGTGACATAAGTGGCCTGGAGATAAGTCTCTTCCACAGGAACCAATTTCCTGTCCCCTAGTCATCTCAGAGAAATCAAACTTGTTAATGTCACATCAGGTATTAAGTTCAAATATTTTAAACTTCAGGGTGACTCCAGTTCTCTTACTGTGGGTGTTAGTTACATTGGTTTTGCATAGCTTCCCTAAAAAATATCAAATAGTATGTAACACAAAAAAGAAAATGCAATATTTTCTTCTGCTAAAAGGCAAGATCTGAAATGTAAGTCATCTCAGGGCTGGAGTAAAAAAGAAGATCTTTGCTTGCCTCTTCCTGGTTGTAGCTGGGAATGGTAATAGCAATCATTGGTTTTTAGTCTCAATCTCCAATACCTGCCAAATTTTTAATTTAGCCCTTTCTCAACACATGGCCTAACCTCTCTCTACTTGCACAGACAACTGTAGTGGTATTTACATCTCAACCATATAATCCAGGTTAATCTACTTGTACCAATATTCTTAGTTTTCTGCAAAACAGTATTACAGTATAAGGCAACAATCACAGGTAACACGGCTTGGAGCATTAAGAATGTATTTTAGGGCTAAATTCATCCTTCTACATGACATAATACAAAGAGTTACCATGTATTTTTTTAACTAAGGAACAAGAACAGTAAATGAAGCAATTCTTTCCTTAAAATAATAGACTACGTTGATGTCAATTGTGTAAGAACCCTGTATAATTAAAATAAAATCTTCCTTATGGTGCTTTCATCATATCCTACTGCTGAACTCTTTGAGACACGCTTACTGGCATTTCAGAGATACATTGGAACTAATGTGGATAAAAATAGTCTTATGATAGCAATGAAGAAATTAGAAAGGAAATATCCAAAATGTTGAAAAGCCAAGTTGCCAGAATAAAACTGTAGCCACAGCACACAAGGTACAGTATGGTTGTAAGGCAACAGCACACTCTAAATCTTTGGTTTGTTTGTGTGATTTTCAGTTTTTTTCTTCTATTGTGATCCAACTCTCCACCCTTTTCCTCCTCTTGCTGACCATAAATTCAACAGAATGTTTACAGAAAGCAAGTCCCCCTATGACAAAACTATGTGTGCCCCCAGACATGTGTATCGTTTCTTAGAGATGAATCTCCTAAGCATGACAAGATCAGGAAGAAAAGGACTGACAAGACATCATCCTGAATCAACACACCCTGAGCATGACAGATGGCTCATGGGTTGTGTGGACCCTAGCAGCGTGCTAGGTAAGAGAAGGAGGTAACTGCACAGGATCACAGACAGAGTACAACACCAAGAAGAGGGAACTATCAACCAAAATCCAAAACTTCTCAAAACTGAAGCTGTGCTCACTCTCAACCTTCCCTCCCTGTTTATCCCAGCATTCCTGGGAGGGCAGAAGCAGAAGGATGACTTTTGACTAAGGAGATTGGAGGAGGAAACACAACTCTCAAGGTACGTGATCCCTGTACTTTTCATAATTTTCAATCAAGCCTGAGCTGTTCTAGACTTGATATGTTTAAAATTTTGTAGAGATTGCCCTTTTAATGTATAAAAATTTAGGATTCCATCTATTTAAAACTGCGCCAACAGACTCAGAGTGTACTTTTGTCCTGGAGATGACAGAGGCTGGAATCTTTACCACTCTCAGACCCACAGCACACATATTTTGCTGGGTGAAACAGTGCATGGAAAGAATCTGTAGCGACACATATAAAAGAACTAAAAGAGTCTCTGGAGGCAGGAAAAATTAGCAATTACATTAAGCTTCATTGGTGATTTGTGTGATTTGGGGAACACAGCTGCCTATGGTGCCTACTAAGCCAGGGAAGGTGGGGCAGCTGCTTCCTGTGAAACAAAAAACAGGAATCCTGTTCTGGGGAGACAGGAGGATTAGCTGGTGATGATCCCAGTTGTGTTCAGGACCACCCACAATTCAATTCAAACAGAAACTTAAAGTGGAGCATTTGTGTGCCAGGCTATTTATAAAACAAGAAGTAATCCCCTAATCTAATACACCATTCATGGAACAATTATAAATAGAGTAATACTACCAACTTTATTTTTAGAAAGATGAGTTTAAAAATCTTCTGTGGCCTTTACACTGCTTAGATGGCAGTTCATTTCATTATATTAATGATGCATAAAACGTTTAGACTGTTTTCTAGAAGATTTACTTAGGACTGAACACGTGTATAGGAATAATGAATGCCTCAGTTGGTATCTGTAAGGCACTATGATGTTAAATATATATATAACATTAAATATATTTAATATTTATATTTTCTTCCATTTTTCAATTTAAAATTTGCCTTTAAAAAGGATAAAATTATCTTTTTTCCAAAGAATGAATTCATAAAAGGGCTCAGGGATGACCTTTGGCATTCGTGTCCTTAGTTAAGCTGTTTTATTGGTTCTTCATTGTTGATAAGTCAAAGTTAAACTTTTCCAGGGAGTCTACATTTCTACAGCTCCTCTGCAGCTACATCTTCCGTGGTTTGATAAATAATGTTTCATTGCCAATACTGTCACTTTTTAAAATTCCTGTGTATCTTTTCAGAGGCAGCGCTTTCTTCCAGTAATAAATACTTCTGCAAACTGATCTACTTTTTAAACTTCTGGTCATTTTTCAAAGGTCCAGCCCATATTCACATTATTTGATCAACTACTCCTTAATAGTTTCGTTCTGGAACTTTATAGATTCATATATAAAACACTCTATTGAACTGTGTATATTATGTAAGTGTCCCTTACCTTTGGATATTAAGATTTTTAAAGACATTTCTCATATTAATACTTTTATTCTCCTGTTGATTCTTTTGTGATCCACATTATCTATTTCCTGTGTTTGTAGAATCTTGATTTGCCAATGATTCAATATTTTGTTACTTTTCAAAGAATCAATTTCTGTCTCTCAGGCTAACAGCCCTGTGATCAGAATGTGAAGCAGAATATGAATGTTTGAATATATATATATAATATATAAAATGTGCAATACATTCAGATCATGGTTTTCTCTCCCCCAAATACTCCCAGATTCTTCCAAACTCCCCAGTCTGTCTTTGGAAAACAAACAGAGAAACAGTGACAAAATAGAATTAAAAATAAATAAAAATATAAGAAGCACCTATACACATGCATGCATACCCATTCACACACACACACACACACACACACATACACACACAAAACATAATAATGGAAAACCAAGTTAATATGAACTAGTCCCAAACATTTCCCTTTGCCAACTCCCCCCTCCAATTAAAAAAAAAATAGAAATAAAAGGCCATTATACCCAAAACCCAGGAGAGAGGGAGGAGTGGACTGTAAAGTTTGCCTTTGTTGTGTTTGCTGCTTTGTTGTAGAGACGTTTGTGCATTGTGGCTCACTGTGCAAACATATGTTGCTATCTTCTCTCTTTTGTTTCTTGAACATCTTTTCCTTTCAGGCAAATTTCATAATTTTGGAACAGTCAAAATAGCAGTGTTATCTACAGAAAACAGCTCATGTGGGCATCTAGTCCCATTCTCAGGATAGTCAGTTTAAAGTTGATGTTCTCATACAGTTTTTCTTTTATGATGTACATGTTTTTGAGGGTTGTTTTGTTTATAATGTTGAGATTTCATATTATTGAATGTATTGAATTTATATATTTCAGCTTTTTGCAATTTTTATAAAGTTGGGAATACAGCAGAAATTCAGTTGCTAGAAGGTGCCAAACACTAACAGTCTCTCTTTCTCTGTCTTTCAATCTCTACTTCCTATCTCCTCTGTTTCATCTTTAAACATATACATTCTACCTAGAGATTGATTCAATTTCTTTGTTAAAATTTTCATGAACTCCTTATTTTCATTTTCAAATTTAGCTTTCTGGGAAGAAAATTTAATTTAGTGAAGCAGTGCATGCATTAATCAAAATATGGATGATGACAAACAGGTTACCATAGGCAAATGGTATTTGTCACAGTAAGTGCTAAGTAAGTAAATAGTTGGAATGAAGAGATCATTTTTATTACATCTTTCTGTTTTCATCTCTCTTTGAGGATTATGAAATCCACAGTCTTCAGAGAGAACTTCATTGACTTTTCAGATGATAGTCAACATTTAATTTCTAAAGAACTCCTTGCTGAGCTAATATTATGCCAAATACACCATTAATAGAAATTAATAATTTAACTTTTTCTGGAATTTTACCAAGAATAACTTAGTAACACAAAATAAGAAATTAATTAGGGAGACAGTCACAGCTAGTGCAACTTGTACTCACTGCCAGAAGATAATGGAACTTTCTCTTCAGTTAGACTGAAAAATGAGTATGTTTGATTTTCTGTTCAGTTCTATTACACTGATCTCTTCTCCTGCAAGCTCACCGATGTTCTTTCATTGTTTGTATGCATTGCATCTTAATCACTATCTATTATTCTTTAAATTTCAAACATGTTTTAACCACAGTATCTAAGATTAAAAAGTTATAAACCTATTTCAACAAAACTATACTTTTTCTATGTATTCTGAAGTGTATATTTACATCCCTGTGATTTAATTAAGTGACAATAGAAAGAAAAGACATTTTTCTCATATAGAAATAATTCTATCACAGAAGAAATCGAGACCAAACATTTTGTGCACAATATAATCTAGTTCAAACAAATTCTAACCTAGATTAATACCTACTGACATCCAGTCTGGGTTGTTTCCTTTACACTTCATCATCTTTCAAATAAAGCTAAAATCTTTGAGGACCACTTAATATTGTACCATTGATCCAGATTTATATTAGGTAAACATTAAATGTTTATTAGAAAGAAAAAGGAATGGATACTGCCTGCCCTATTTGTTACAAATAAAAATATAATCTATAATAGGGAAAGCTGTATATTTTATAAAACTTAAAATGATAGGTATACATTAAATAACTTCAATTAACAGTTTGACTGCTAGACTGACACAGAGCTAAACATGGAATTCACAACAGAGGACTATTAAATAGCAGTGAAACACTTAAAAGAAATACTCAACATCCTCAGCCATCAGGAAATGCAAATCAAAACAACCCTGAGATTTCACCTCATACCCACCAGAATGGCTAAGGTAAAAGACTCAAGGAATGAGGAGCAGCCTTGTTAGGCCACAGAGGAGGACATTGCAGTAAGTCCTGATGAGACCTGATAAACTAGGGTCAGATGGAAGGGGAGAAGGACCTCCCCTATCAGTGAACTTAGAAAGGGACAGGGAGGAGATGAAGGAGGGAGGATGGGATTGGGAGAGAAGGGGGGATGCTAGAGCTGGGATACAAAGTAAATAACCTGTAAATAACATAAAAAATAAAAAAAATTAAAAAACAAAACAAAATACTCAACGAATGATGCATGCTGGAGAGGTTGTGGAGAAAGGGGAACCCTCGTCCATTGCTGGTAGGAATGTAATCTTGTACACTTTGGAAAGCAATCTGGAGCATTCTCAGAAAATTAGGAATAATACAGCCTCAGGACCCAGCTTTACAACTCCTATGCATATACCCAAAAGATGCCCCACCATTCAATAAAGACATTTTCTCAACTATGTTCATAGCACCTTTCTTTGTAATAGCCAGAGTCTGGAAACAACCTAGATGTCCCTTAAAGGAGGTATGGATACAGAACTTGTGGTACATTTACACAATGGAATACTACTCAGCAATTAAAAACAAGGAAATCATGACATTTGCAGGCAAATGGTGGGAACTAGAAAAGTTCATCCTCATTGAGGTAACCCAGAAGAAGAAAGACACACGTGGTATATACTCATGTATAAGTGGATATTAGCCATATAACATAGGATAGACAATATCCTATTTACAATAAAATTTCTAAATAATTCCCAGATGATCATATTTATGCTTGTTAGACTATAGGAAAGAAGTAGGATACATTGACACTTTCTCATCAAGTAAAATAAAATGAGTCTGGCACATATGTTAATAGCTTTAAAATTATACTCAGAGATTTGCAAAAAAAATAATTTTGCACAAAACTCCAAACACTGACACCAAAAAAATAAGGACCAACTATAAGAAAAGAAAACATTAATTATTGGGAAATTTTGATATTGTATAAATATTCTTATATAAACCCCAAAATATATTTTTCCTACTGTTCACTGTACAGAAGGTTCAGTTTTGGGTAAGTTTTTAATGCTATGTTTTAATCAGATCCCTATATCAAAATTAATATCTTTCCATCACCTCTACTCTAAAAGCATTTGGCTTTTTATTTTAATTTTTATTTTTTATATTAATTACATTTTATTCAGTTTGTATCCCAGAAGTAGCTCCCTTGGTCATACCCTCCCGACCCCACCCTCGCTCCCTTTTATCCTCCCATGTCCCTCTCCAAGTCCACTGGTAGGGGAGGTCCTCCTCCCCTTCCATTTGACCCTAGCTTATCAGGTCTCATAAGGAGTAGCTGCAATGTCCTTCTGTGTGTCCTGGCAAGGCTGTTCCCTCTTCAGGGCATGATGATCAAAGAGCCAGAGATGCTGACTTCTTAGAGAGCTGTGGCTGTGTAGAAATATTTAGAGGTTTAAAATTAATAAAATGAGGGCGAAATCCAAGATGGCTGCCACGAGAGGATACTGTGTCTGAGGAGTAGGTCAGCAGAAACAACGCAGCAACCAGGAGACTGAACTCTGGGACCTAAAACACCAGCATTTGTGATTGCCAGGGGAGCGGAACTCCTACAGTGAGAAAATCAAGTGAGAAAACCCTAGGAACACCCAGTTATTCCCCAGAAAAATTTCCGGGTGACCAGCGGCACACAGCTCTGATCTGAGCAAGCAGCTACGCTGGACGCCAGCAGCCGCCATACTAGACTGGATCACACAGTCTCCGGGACAAACTGAGGAGAAACTGGGTACCATTTTGACTGACCTGCAAACTGCTGCGAACACTGCTCAGATGCACCAGCAAAAACCGCAGTCCGTGTGTGAATCCACGGGCCAGTCTGGGAGGGTCCAGGGTTCTGCTTCAACTGGTGGGTGTACGGCAGGCACACAGGGATCGCCCCTCCGGAACCACCTCAGACTGAGAGGGACGGGGTAGCATTTTGACCAGACTGCACACACTGCGGGTGCACATTGCTCGGGGCCGCCAGCAACCACCTTGGTCTGTGTGTGTGTCCACAGGCCAGACAGAGAAGGCCCCGGGCACCATTTCAGACAGGCCTGCATACAGCAGGTGCACACTGCTCGGCCTGCAACCAACCCAGACCCACTGTGTGTGCCCCAAATATCATTTCAGACCGTGGTTCACAGCCCCTGGCCCACAAGGGGGCGCCAAGTCCCCAGTCCAGAGGAGAGCCCTTAGCAGCAAGCCCAGGGCAGAGCGCACAGCCCCCAGCTGACATCTCAAAAGACGTAGGAGCTAAACCTCCAGACCAGAGGGGTGGCCAGCCTGCAGTGCTCACAGCTTCTAGCACAGAGCAAGAAGCCGGGCACACAGAGCCCACAACAGAGTTCAACTGAGACAACAACACACACTAACAAACCTCTGGACCTCCCTGATCTTCTTGAAGAATATTCCTGACACAAGAGATTGACAGTTCCAGTCTGAAGTTCAGCCTTAAAGCACAAACAGCTCCTTGATTATGTATAAACAAATGCCCAGAAATCGGCGAAAGAACTCACCCAACAAATATCAGGACACCATGGCCCCACCAGAAACACCCAAAAGCAGTGGAGATTTTAATTCAGCGGAGACACAGGAAAATTATATTAAATTATATTTGATTATGCAGATATTGGAGGAACAAAAAGAGAGACAAAAAGAGGAAATGAACAAGGAACTCAAAGAAATGGAGAAGAATTTAACTGCCCACATAGAGGAACAATCAAAGATAAACAGAGAGGAAACAACCAAAATAGGAGACACAGTCAATCAGTTGAAGGAAACGGTACATTTTTAAGAAAATCATAAAAGGAAATTTTCCTAACTTAAAAATAGTAATGTCTATAAATATATAAGAAGCCTACAGAACACCAAATAGACTAGACCAGAAAAGAAATACCTCTTGTCACATCATAGTCAAAACACTAAACCTACAAAACAAAGAAAAAATATTAAAGGCAGCAAGGGAAAAGGGTCAAGTAACATATGAAGGTAGACCGATCAGACTCACACCAGACTTCTCATCAGAAACTATGAAAGCCAGAAGGGCTTGGGCAGAAGTCATGCAGTCTTTAAGGGAACACAGATGCCAACCAAAACTACTATACCCAGCGAAGCTTTCAATCAACATAGATGGAGAAAACAAAATTTTCCGAGACAAAACAAAATTCATGCAATACCTACACAGCAACCCAGCCCTACAGAAGGTACTATGTCAGGAGCCGGCATTCTCCATTACAAGATGGCGCTGGTTTCCGAGTTCTTTATGGACACAGCAGTAGTAAACAACTCGTGTGCACATGTGCATAGCCCACCAGGGGCTATGCTAATGAGGGTTTGAGAAAAGGACCAATCATGGAAGTACACATCTTCTTAAGTCCTATTTAAGCAGCATTAGTCCTTAGCTCAGGGTCTTCTGCCTTTAACCACTAGCTGTACAGCTGAATAGCATGATGTATCCCCAATAAAGCGTGCTTCAGAAGAATCCTGTTGTGGCGTCTTCCTTGCTGGCGAGGTGGGCGCGACAAGTGGTGCCGAAACCCGGGAAGAAACATCAACAGAGCACCAGCAGAGACCCCTCTTCGAGGTGGATTCAGAACTGACACGCGGGAAGGATTGGATCTGACTTTCTGCTGAAAGGTATGCTCGTTGCAGGAGTAAATCCTCTTTCATTTTCATTTGCCTGGTCATATGATGTGAAGAAAAAGTGAGGGAGGGACAAAAACTGCTGGTAGAACACCAAGAGAACATGTCAGAATCAGACAGAAAGGAAGAAAAGTCTAGACACAAGTCAAAACAGGATAAAGTAAAGAAAAAAGGAAAGGGCCACGACACATTTAAAGAGAGAAAGAAAAAAGGGGAAAAAGGTTTATATCCTCTATTGAAAGAATTCACAAACCTTGAGATCTCAGAATCTGAATCCAGTTCTTCTGAGTCTGGAAACCCAGACTTGTCAGGGTCAGAGGAACTGGATACTGCAGATGAGGAAGAGCTGGAGGAGGAAGCAGCCAGATACAAGGAGGAAAGATATAGACCACCTCCGTATGCCTCGTTAGCGCCCCCCCCCCCAGTCATCATTGGCCACTTCCAGGGCAAGATCTAAGATAGTCGCGCATAAAGGGGTAAATACATCTTTCATTAAAACTAAGGATAGGAAAAAGATGTTACAAGCATTTCCAGTTTTTGAAGATGAAAACCAAGGAAGGTTTCACAGACCGCTGGAGCATAAGCAATTAAAGGAGCTTGCTGAATCTGCTAGAACCTATGGTGTT
>CM053763.1:48819383-48858264 GCA_028658305.1 Pachyuromys duprasi | reverse complement strand
TGCCAATAATCAAACTCTGTTTCTCAGAAAGAAACCTCTGTAGCTAGCCCTGAGTGTCTGTGTAGTTCAGTATGCATTTGACAAGTTTGCCATTTAGAAATAGAAATACTAGAGCTATTGTGTCTTTCAAAATACAAAAATTATTATATCACTACATTGATTTTTGCAGACAAAAACATAAAGCCACAAATAGGATATTTTTAGAACTTCGTCGTGAATAGCGTATTTCTGTTGCAAATATAAAAAATTCCTTTCAGAAATACAATAGCAAAACTCTTGATGATATTAGAATTTTATTGCCATCTCTAAGGTAAAATAGTGTAGTGCAAATCAGATCAAATTTCATTGTAATACATAATTCCACAAAATACCCATCTGGAAGAATAAGCTTTATTCTGTGATTCATAAATTACATCATTTTCTGAGAGGACCAAAATAAAATCATTGATATAAGTTTACAAAGTCTTGAATCATTGAAACCCAGTAAAAGGCTGCTGAAGGGCAGAAAGGAAGCTTTCTCACTCGGTGACAAAATGGAGGGGCATGGAGAAGAGCTGCTTTTCCAATCAGACTAAATGGCTCAGCTAGGCTCATATTTCAGGCAGGAGAGTTATCTGAAGAAACAGATCCTGATTAGAGCGCCAGTGATAAATCAGCCTGCATTGCTCTCTGGAGCAGAGGCTGCCTTAGCCACTCAAACAAAGGGGAACTCTCCACAGGCTTAAAGTAGGAGTAAAGTGGTCCAGTGAATGGGAATTTCGTAATCCACAGAGGTTAAGGTGTATGAAAGTATTTCATTTCTTTTTCCTATGAATTTTAATTTTTCCCCCAGAAGGTTTCAACAAAGGACTTAAAGTTTACTCAAACACACTGTGTTATTTGATTTTAAAAATTTATAAATTATTGTTTTTAATATAAGTAATTGGTAGCACAAATACTTTTCCTTTGAACAGTGTTTCCAACAACACGCAGATGATCTTCTAGTGGGAAATATAAGCTTTATTAGAGAAAATTTGGGGATGGAGGAAGGAAAAAAATAGGCCTGTTCTTTGCAAACAAGTGAAAATAGGATTCAGAATTTGTTAATGAAAACTGCATCACTTTCTGGGGAAATTATTATTTTAATCATCCACACTATTTTTATGTATATCTAAACAAGAAGAAAAGCATAAGGCATAAAAGATCACTTTAAGATCATTTTACAAAAGAAAAAGACATTTACTTAGATTTAGAGATGCATCGTATTATATAGATTATATGCTTATGTGTATAACATATATACATATATATTCTGCAAAATATCCATTATATAACACCGATCCACTTCACTGATTTTTGGTATTATAATTCAATGTTTAATATTATCAATTAAGTTAGTATTTTCCTGCTAGTAACCTGTTTTAAATTCTCAAGAATGTGTAGTTACCCACTAAAAAGCCTTTGTTTTTTTATCCTCAAGGAAAAGAATAATTCTCCAATGTAATGTCAAGACAGACATTCCTCTGCCACAAATGAAGACAATAAGAAACCCTCCACTCCACCAGCCCCTAACCTACCTTCTGTAGACTCACAAAGGATTCCACCAGTCCCATGCCTGCACTGTGGCCTCAATGGACCACATACAGTTTACTTGTAACGTTTTGGGGTATAATAAAATTCCAAGAGAAATGTAGTTTCTTTGCTTAGATATCAGCAAATAAGTCCTTAAAAACTGTAGGAAGGAATGTCTCTATCAGCTCTATCTCTATCTGATTTTTCTCTATCAGTATTTTTTCACTTTCCTGAAGGTTTGAGGCCTGCTGGGCTTTCGTTCCCTATTCTCCTGCCCAACTCTCACCCAGATTAGTTTGTGTATTGGTGTGGTCAAGCTCAGGAAGCCATACTGGTTACACTTTATACATGTAGCTTCCAGTATTTTTAGGAAACACAATCTAGTAACAAACACCCTTTTTTTTTTTTGACCCCTAAGATGTTTCTGCCCTCTTTCACAATAACCGCTGTGGCTTAGTTGCAGGGGTTGAACAGTTTGCACTGTGTTCCATACTCTGCGCATTGGTTGGTTGTAGGTTTTCTGTAATGCTGTCTGTCTGTTACAAAGGAAAGATTTCTTAATAGGATGGGGGAGTTGTAGCTGGACTTTTTGCTTCTTAATTGGGTTTTTTTTTCTTTCCCTTCCAACCCTCCAAAACAGGTTAGCATAGAAAGAGGGCTGGAGGAGAAAAATGGGTGTCAATATCATGGTAGTACTTCTTGATGACTGGGAAGCTGAGATCTTTGGGACAAATTTGGTCATCAAGGTCAGGATATATCCAACCAGCAACGAGCAGTCAGGCAAAGAGCAACAGGAGTAATCAGCAGCCAACATCAACAAGACAAGAGCAGCAGCTATTACAAATAAAGCTGCTACAAACATGGTTGAGCAAATGCTCTTGTTGTATACTTGAGGATCTTTTAGATATATGCCCAGGAGTGGTATAGCTGGATCTTGAGGAAACACTATTCCTAATTGTCTGAGAAAGCGCCAGATCGATTTCTAAAGTGGTTGTAAAAGTTTGCATTCCCACCAGCAATGGAGGAGGGTTTCCCTTTCTCCACAACCTCTTCAGCATGTGTTGTCTCTTGAGGTTTTGATCCCATTCTGGTGGGTGTAAGGTGAAATCTCAGGTCATTTTGATTTGCATATCTCTGATGGTTAAGAATGTTGAACATCTCTTTTAGTGTTTCTCTGCCATTCTATATTCCTCTACAGAGAATTCTCTGTTTTGCTCTATACCCCATTTTTTAAATTAGATTGCTTGATTTATTGCTTTTTAACTTCTTTACTTCTTCATATATTCTGGATATCATCCTTCTTTCACAAAAAGGGTTGGTGAAGCTCTTCTCCCAGTCTGTAGGCTGTCCTTTTGTTCTGACAACAGTATCTTTTCCTAGCAGGGTATCAAAACAAATACTGAGACTCACAATCAAACGTTCAGCAGAATGCAGAGAATCATTTGAAAGAAGGGGGAGTTAGTCCTGGGGAGGACAGGAGTGCCATAAGGACCAAATATATCTGGGCACAGGGGTGTTTTATGATACTGTATCTCCAACCAAGGACCATGTATGGATATAACCTAGAATCCATGCTCTGATGTAGCCCATGGTAGCTCAGTATCCAAGTGGGTACCTAGTAAGGGGAACAGGGACTATTTCTGACATGAATTCAATGGCTGGCTGACTCTTTGTCCTCTCCCCCCTCCCCCCGGGACCCGAGGGAGGAGCAGCCCTGCTGGGCCACAGAGGAGGACTTTGCAGCCAGGCCTGAAGATACCTGATAAGCTAGGGTCAGATGAAAGGGGAGGAGGTCCTCCCCTATCCGTTGACTTAGAAAAGGGGTAGGGAGAAAATGAGGGAGGGAGGGTAGGATTGGAAGGGAATGAGGAAGTTGGATGCAGCTGGGATACAAAGTTAATAAACTATAACTAATATTTAAAAAGTAAACTTATGATTAATATGAAAATAAATTACTTAAAAATAAATAAAATAAAATAATTTAAAAAAAGATTGCTTTTGAACCTGAATTCAATGGTATCTCTTGTCACAACACTGGCAAACTACTGCAAGCCTAAGAGTTATTTTCAGGGTGATAAATACAGATCTATTTCATTTTTCTACATGTAGACATCCAGTTACACCAGCACCATTTGTTGAAGATGCTGTCTTTTGTCCATTGAATGGTTCAGCTTCTTTGTCAAAAATCAAGTATCAGTAGGTATATAGGTTTATTTCCAGGTATTCTGTTTGATTCCATTGATCCACCTTTCTATTTCTATGCCAGTACCATGAAGAATTTATTACTATTGCTTTGTAGTACACCTTAAGATCAGGGATGGAGATACCTCCAGATTATTTGTTGTTGTGTATGATTGTTTTAGCAGTTCTGGATTTTTTGTTTTTCCATATGAAATTGAGAATTGTTCTTTCAAATTCTGTAAAGAATTGTGTTGGTATTTTGATGGGAATTACACTGAATCTGTAGATTGTTTTTGGCAGGATGGCCATTTTCACTATGTTAATCCTACCTATCCGTGAGCATGGGAGACCTTTCCGTTGTCTGGTATCTTCTTCAATTTCTTTCTTCAGATAATTTTCAAACAGGTCTTTTACTTGCTTGTTTAGAATCCCAACAAGGTTCATTATGTTATTTATGGCTATTGTAAAGGGTCTTGTTTCCCTAATTGCTTTCTCAGCCCTTTGGTCTCCCTCACCCCCTCCAAATCCCACCATCCTGCCTCTTGTCCTCCCATGACCTTCCCCAGTCCACTGATAGGGTAAGTCCTCCTCACCTTCCATCTTACTCTAACCTATCAGGTCTCAAGACTGGCTGCATTGTCTTCCTCTGTGGCCTTTTAAGGCTGCTTCCCCTCAGGAGTAGGTAAACCAAGAGCCAGCCACTGAGTTCATGTCAGACATAGCCAGTGATCCCCTTACTAGGGTATCCACTAGGACGCTGAGCTGCCATGTGCTACATCTGTGCAGGGGTTCTAGTTTATCTCCATGCATGGTTCTTGGTTGGAGTATCAGTCTCAGAAAATACCCTTCTGCCCAGATATTTTGGTTTTGTTGCTCTCCTTATGGAGCTCCTGTTCTCTCCAGGTCTTTCATCTCTCCCTTGTTTCATAAGAGTCCCTGCACTTTGCCTAAAGTTTGACTATGTGTCTCAGCATCTGCTTTCATGCCCTGCTGTGTAGAATCTTTCAGAGGCCCTCTGTGGTAGACTTCTGGCCTATTCTGTTTTCTCCCTCTTCCAATTTCCATTCTGTTTGACTTTCTGAATGAGGATTGATCATCCTTAGCTTCTTTAGGTATACAGATTTTACTATGTTTATCTTATATGTATGTTTATCCTTTATTATATGTCCAACACCCACTTATGAGTATATACCATATGTGTCTTTCTGCTTCTGGGATATCCCACTCAGGGTGATATTTTCTAGTTCCCTCCATTCACCTTCGAATTTTACGATTTCCTTGTTTTTAATTGCTCAATAGTATTCCACTGTGTAAATGCATCACAATTTTTGTATCCATACTTCTGCTGAGAGACATCTGTATTGTTTCCAGATTCTGGCTATTATGAATGAAGGTGCTATGAACATGGTTGAGCAAATATCCTTGTTGTTTATTTGAGCATATTTTGGATAAATACCTAGGAGTGGAATAGCTGCATCTTGATGTAGCACGATTCCTAATTTTCTGAGAAAGCACCCAGTTTGCCTTCCAAAGTGGCTGTATAAGTTTACGTTCCCACCAGCAATGGAGGAGGGTTCCACTTTCTCCACATCCTCTCCAGCATGTGTTGTCACTTGAGGTTTTTTTTTTTTTTTTATCTTAGCCATTCTAATGAGTGTAAGGTAAAATCTCAGGGTCGTTTTGAATTGTGTTTCCCTGATGACTACAGAGGAACATTTCTTTGTTTCTCTGCCATTCTATAACCCTCTATTGAGAATTCTCTGTTTAGCTCTGTACCCCATTTTCAAGTTGGATTACTTGTTTTTTGCTTTTTAAACTCTTGAATTATTTATATATTCTGAATATTACCCCTCTGTCAGACATAGGGTTGGTGAAGATCCTTTCCCAGTCTGGAGGCTGTTGTTTTGTTCTGGTGACAGTGTCTTTGCTTTACAGAAGCTGTTCAATTTCACTCCATCCTCTATCTCAAGCTGTACTACAGAGCAATAATAATAAAAACAACATGATAGTGGCATATAAGCAGAATGGTAGATCAGTGGAATCAAACAGAAGACCAAGAAATAAAGCAACACACCTGTGGATACTTTATTTTTTGACCATGAAGTCAAAACCATGCAATGGAAAAAAAAATAGCATCTTCAACCAATTGAGCTGGTCTAACTGGATGTCTGTATGTAGAAAAATACAAATAGATCTATATTTATCCCCCTGCACAAAACTAAAGTCAAAGTGGATCAAAGAACTCAGCATAAAACCAAACACACTAAATCTGTTAGAAGAAAAATTGGGGAAGAGCCTTGACCTCATTGGCACAGGAGACAAATTCCTGAACAGAATGCTAACAGCACAGGCTCTAAGATCTAAATCAATAAATGGGACCTCATGAAACTGAAAGTCTTCCTTCTTTACTCCTACAGGAAGTTTCCATCCTCTTGCTCAGACACCGGGTCTGAGCCATTCTTCCTACATTCTTCACCATTACTTGAAAATTTTCCATTTGCCCATCCAACCCTGCAGCACTTTCAGAAACATGATAATAAGCTGACACTTTTGGTTTTTCCATTTCATCCACTTTTTCTGAAATTCCTTCATTTCTACTGCAAATTTTTGAGACTGCTCAACCATTCTCCCAACCTTTTTTGGAATGGAACCTAGGAAGAAGAAAAACAACCAAACAAACAAACAAACAAAAAAATAAGAAGATGTCCTCTGGGAGTAAATGGAAGGTCCTAGTGGCAACAGCTGCAATAAATCTTTCGCTGTCATCTTGAAACAGAATATTCATCTCTTTGTGTCCTACCATTTCGTCTACAGCATTAGTGACTACATTTTTATTGTGTCCAACCTCCCACTGGGCTACACTTGTAGCCATGCTTTTGGCTACTTTATTTTTATATTCGAATCTGCCTCCTTACAGCATCCTTATACCTTACAAACCCCCAGTACTAGGCAGGAAAGGAAGAAGGTTAAAGGGAAATTGTTTTACAGAGGTAGTCACATTTTTTAAATTTTTTTTTAATTTTTTATTTTTTAATTTATTTATTTTTATCTCAATCACAGGTTAGGTACTTTGAATCCCAGGCGTAGCCCCCTCCCCCATTCCCTCCTACCCTCCTACTCCCTCCCTCATCTCCTTCTTCCCTGCCCCCTCCAAGTCCACCAACAGGGGAGGACCTCCTTCCCTTCCATCCAACCCCAGCTTATCCTGTCTCCTCAGGGCTGGCTGCAATGTCCTCCCCTAGGATCTAGCCTGTCTGTCACTCCCCGGCTTGTATGGGGGAGGGTCAAAGAGTCAGCCATCAAGGTAGTCACATTTTTACTTCTAGTGTCATCTACTCTTTTCATTTCAGAGGTGTCCTGTACTGGGAAGCAAATTAGAAAATAAACTCTTGCTATAGATCACACTGAATATGACTGTCAACTATCTATATGCAAGACTCAGAGAGCCATCTAAACTCAACAGTGCTGGTCATGTTGGTTTCTCCAGATGTTTTCTCCTCTAGGCTGCTTAGTTTCCACATGTGCTAGGGAAGTCAATGAGGACTTTTCGTTTCATGATTAGGTCAGCTATTTCTACCAGGAATTAATAACACTCAGTTAATAGATTACGTCTTCCAATTTTAAGGGTGAAAGTAAATAACAGGATTATGGAACTGAATTCAAAATCGGGTTTTGAAGTAATTACATGACTGGACAGGAATTGCATGATATTTTCTTATTAAATGATGAGGCTACAAAAGTGGGAGTCTCTGGGTTAAGTACAGCATCTTACCTGAACTTTTGTTTGCTCTCACTTTTGCTGTAAGATATTGGCCATTTTACCTGTTATCATCTTCTACAAATCCCTTTAGCACCCTGGACAGGCTCTGTAAGCAGCTGAGTTTGGTCAATGAAATATGAAGGTCACTGACTCATGCTTTCTACGATTAAATGACTAAAATGATGACATCTGTGATAGATTTACTGTTTTGTTCACACACACCACGCACACACCCACAAGCACACACTTTTTTACTAGCACTATTTGGCCTATGGAAGCTGATCTTCTGGCTTAGATTCTGAAGTTCACCACATAAAATAAAGCTTCACACAATACCTACTATGGTAATCAAGAATACTGAATGTGGTTTCAAGCTTATCATACCTTGAGACATTTTATCACAGTAAATTAACAAAGCTTGCAGAATATAAGGATTTGTTGGTTGGGGAAAAGGTTTTGACAGACTGTAATTTCGCTTCTACAAAAATATTTTAATGGAATTTATATGGAAATAGCCAATACAAATTACACAAAATGGATAATGATTTCTAGCAAAAAAAATAAGCGAAACATTCCAGCAGAAATTTAAATACCATAAATGGTACAGTAAAATGAGCAACTGTTCTCAGCTCATTTATAGAGCTGATATGTGTCTAAGCCAGAATATAAACAACGAGGAAGCATGAGAAGAGTTTCTGAGGTCTCAGTTATTTTTATAAAATGCCAGAATCTTGTGAAAGCTTTAAAAAGTAATCACATTTTTTGTTTTTCTCATAAATGGAATTTTTATTTATTTATTTTTCATGAGTATATTTTTGGGAATTGGGAAGGGGAGAATGTATGAGAAAAACATTTATAGCCTTTGTATTTATTACTTTGGTAATATATACCATAGTAATGATACCAACAAAGAACAATCATTGCATATTAGTTAGGCTTATTTGCATAAACTCCAGATTAATTTTCAAAAACAATTTTTAAATGTTTTTCTAAATTTCATGAAAAGTCATTTTCCTATCTTACTGGCAAGTTTCCTAATTTAAATGAAATTCACAGACTAGGCTCTTAATTGGAAGAAAATGGTAGCAGGCTATAAAAGGCACATAAATACAGTTCAAGCTCAATATCAGCCAGAAAAGAAAACAAAAAACTGTTTAATTTCATTCGGGTGTGTGAGTACAGCAATTAAATAATATCAAGCAAAGAATATAGAAAAAAACAGAAACACTATTCTTTATTAGAAAAAAATTTTACAAAGTGGCACATCAGGTAGTTAAAATATTAGACTCAATATTGACAAATAAGAGATAATAAATTATCTCACAGTTATGTGTGTGAGAATTTGTCCTGTAATGATAGGAACAAAATTTCATTTCACAAACACTTTAGCTTGGTACAGGTTATAATTTCTTCAGCCATAGCACACTGTTTTCCATAAGTATTCTATGTCACTGAGTTATCTTAGCTCTCTCTTCTCATCTTAACTATTATGCACCCTTCTTTGATGAATTTGCATTTTCACACAAGGTTTTACAATGGAGTACCTTACTCTCAGTATTCAACCCTACTCTGTATAACTCATTTCTTTAATAGCTACATACTCTGACATTTTTGGTTTATTTTTAACTGCAATAAATAAAAGAAATAATATACCATTCTTAATATTTTACAATTTATTCACTTTGTATCCTGGTTGTAGCCCTCTCCCTTCTCTCCTCCCAGGCACATCCTCTTTCTCTCTTCCTCCCATATCCCTCTCCCTTAGTCCACTGATAGAGCAAGTCTTCCTCCCCTACTGTCTGACCCTAGCCTATCAGGTGCCATCAGGACTGCCTAGATCCTCTTCCTCTGTGGGCTCGCTAGTCACCTCACCAGGGAAAAGTGATCAAAGAGGAGGCAACCGAGTTCATATCAGAGCATAACCTTCTCCCCTTACTAGGGAAGCCATGTGGAGACTGAGCTGTCAATGGGCTACAACTGACCAGGGGTCTATGTCCTCTCTATGCATGGTCTTCGGTTGATGTACCAGTCTCTGCAGTCACCCTTGGGCCCAGTGTTTTGGGTTTTGTTGGTCTTCTTCTGGGGCTCCTGTCTTTCTGTATCCCCTTTCTTCTGTAAGACTAACTGAGATCTCCAAAGTTTGGTTGGTTATCTCTGCATCTGCTTTGATCCCTGCTGGGTGGAGTCTTTTAGAGGACATCTGTGGTAGGCTCCCATCCTGTTTGCTCTCTTCTACTGCCCTTGGTGTCTATCCTGTTTTCCCTTCAGGAGGAGAATGAAGCATATTCCTAGGGTCCTCCTTGTTGTTTAGCTTCTTTAGGTCTGTAGATTTTAGTATGTTTATCCTATATTGTATTCTAATATCCACTTAAAAGTGAGTGTATACCGTACATGTTTTTCTACTTCTGGATTACCTCATTCAGGATGATCCTTTCTAGTTCCATCCATTTCCCTGTAAATTTCATGATATTCTTGTTTTTAATAGCTGAGTAGTATCCCATTGTGTAAATGTACCACAATTTCTGTATCCTAAAAGTCTAACTGTATCCTGAGTGAGAATGAAACCAAAGCATGATTATCTGCTGTAGGGTGTAACAGTTTTACATGGGACTTATCTTGGGCCCACTTCCTCACAAATCCATTAATTCTCTCACTAAAGGATTTGAGAGAGCAGTCATTTGTTTTAAAAACAAATGAAGAATTGCCACTAAGTTCAGTGTAGTTTGTTCCCGTAATTGTATGGGATTGTTCATACCTTGTTAGAGTAGGTATGAATAAATTTTGAAAATTTAAACACATACAAAAATATGATAATATGATAAAGAAAACATACATACCCAATTATGTTGAATAAGCCATTCAAAGAGATGCTATAGATATATATAGAAACATCCAGTAAGCTAATGGACTGATGTAGAACATTAAACCAAGACCAAACCTATTCTTATTTAAATAGTTCAAAGAAGTGTTAAGTAGAAAGTCATGAAAAATAAGACAATTACCAAGATTAAGGGAGCAATGAAGACAAATAGTACACTTATGAATACTGAAAAGCTGAAGTCAAGAGATAAGGGAAAGGACAAATGAGAATGATGCTCACCAAACGAGTGTAAAGAATAAATGATGATGGGTGTAAGGACTTTATTCTAGCAGCCATGTATGAGACAGGTTAAATGAGGTATTTAGGACTAGTTGTGCTTGCAATGTGTCATTTGAAACTGCTGCAGGTAATCTCCCCAGAATAGAGAAGTCAAATCTTAAAAGCCAAATCTCTAAGAAACTTATTTTTCAAAATAGATGACTAAGGGCAGGGCTGAGTGTGGAGAAAGACTCATTTTTCTTTAAGGTTTGGACCATGTTCTAGTGATTATATGGACATCACAAATTCAACATGTTTGCTTTTTTGTTGTTGTTCTTTATTTTTATTTATCTATTTACTTATTCAATCATTTATTTATTTATTTATTGGTTTTAGAGGGGGAAAGCCAGAAGAGTGAGAGTAGACTTAGGAAGACTGGGAAGTAATGGTGATCCGGGTACTTGCGTAAAATTCCAAAATAATCAATAAAAATATTCCTTTTTAAAAAAACCCGTGAGAGATTAAGGAATCAAAACTGTGAATGGAGAATGTGACTAAAAAGACAAGACAGCTGATATTTGGAGGAATTATGGACTTTAGGTAGTATTTTATTGCTTCGAACCTTAAGGGAAGTATGCCTGGTCCTAATGATAGACCTTTCAGTCTTTTAGCCAGAAGGCATAGGGCACAGGTAAGGAGATAGGACCTTATGTTAAGGAGTTCTGTGCCTTTCCCTCTTGTGGACAATACCAATGAATAGAGAGGGACTTGCCTGACATTTGTCTGCTGCTGAAACTCTTGAACTTGGGAAGCTGCGTTCTTCAACAGAGAAGGCTAGACCTGGGTTCCCAATAGAACCAACAGTGCAAAAGATTGTGCAAATTTGCTACACAGAGTATCACTTCAAGATTTATTAAAATAAAGATTACTAATCAGAATAAGACTAAGACCTAGGGTAGAGCCTGGCAATTTTAGTTTTCACGGTCTTAATTGATGGTGATGTGGCTACATCAAGAATCTCACACTGGGAGCAAATTTGGCAGAACAAATGGTGGAGTCCCATGCCACAGTGTTAGAGGGAAGAAGAAGTAAGAGAGGGAAGGATGGGGAGGAAGGGGAGGGCAAAGAGACCAATAACAACAGAAACATAGATTTTTATATTCTGTTTGGTTTTAATACTGAAAAATATCTAACATTTAAAATGGTCAAAGACATCTTAAATATTTCAAAAAGAACTACTTAGTTTTCATGCCAGACACAAACTAGATATACCTCCACCCTAGTTGGCAAGTGGTAGCACTCAGATGTTCAAGCCAAAGGCAATGCTTCTCTCCATTTCACTTCTTTATGTATCCATCATTAATTTTCCTAATAATGGGTTTTCTAAGATACGTTTCAAAACTGCATTTCATATCAATGGGCTTTTACCTGCCTCTTCTGCTGCTACCACCATGATCAAGTCACTGCTTACTTGCATTGATTATTTTTATCCTCCTTTGCATTCCTCACTTTATTATTTATTTATTTATTTATTTATTTATTTATTTATTTATTTATTTATTTATCCAATCCTAGATCTTGAATGTTGGGCCCCGCACAGCTAGGAAAGCAGTCTACCAATCAATGAATTACATGCCTAGCTTTTTTTTTCTGTATTTTTAAGACAAGCACTCACTGGGTTATCCAGAGCATACTTGGATATAAAATTCATTTTCCTGTTATAATCAGAATGATTTTATAAAAACATGACTCAAATAATTCCCCTTTTCAGGCCAAAGAAATGGCTCAACTCAGCAATTAAAATCACTTACTGCTTTTGCAGAAGACTAGTGTTAATAGAAACTAAAAATAAATAATAGCATCTACTTGAAAATATAAAATAAATTACACTATTAATTTGAACAATGAAAAGAGACAACATAAGATCAGAAACAAAAGAAAGAAAAAAGAAAGAAAGAAAATTTTCTGTCTATCTATGGTAAGATGGGATTAGAGATTCAAGAGAAAGAGAAAAGGATACTAAGTTACAACAGGAGAATATAAGCAGGGACAAAAGCACTACCTGAATCTATAACATAGGATAAACATACTGAAATCTATACGCCTAAAGAAGATAAACAAGAAGGAGGTCCCAGGGTATCATGATCAACCCTCTCTTAGAAAGACAAATGAAATGGACATTGGAAGTAAGAGAAAACAAGAAACAGGACAGAGGCCTACCACAGAGGGCCTCTGAAAGACTCTACCTAGCAGTGTATCCAAGCAGATGCTGAGACTCATAACCAAACCTTGGTCAGAGTGCAGGGAATCATATGAAAGAAGGGGTAATTAGTAAGACCTGGAAGGGACAGAAGCACCACAAGGACCAAATATATCTGGGCACAGGGTCTTTTCTGAAACTGACTCTCCAACCAAGGACCATGCATGAATTTATTTTAAATCCACAAATCTTATTATTTATAATTAAAGGCCTCAATAATTTACTTTAATAAATGTATAGGATATAAAATGTTCAAATCAAGCTAATTAATAAGCTTCCTTCAGGGTTGGAGAGACAGGTCAGCAGTTAAGATCACTGGCTGTTCTTTCAGAGGTCCTGAGTTCCATTTCCAGCAATTACTTAGTGGCTCATGACCATCTATAATTGTGATCAAATGCTCCCTTCTGGCATGCTGTTGTACATGCAGAAAGAGCACTTACATACATAAAATAAATACATAAATCTTATAAAAATGAAAAAAAATAATAAGCTACCTACCTGCTCATGATTTTTTTCTTTGTGTGTGCTAAGAAATTTAAAATTTACTCTCAACAGTTTTGAAATATGCTGTACACTACTGGCAACTGTGGTTCCTGTGTTGTACAATAAACCTCAAATATCTATTCTTGTCTAATTGAATCTTTGTACCTGTTGACCAATTTTTCTTCCCTTAGGACTTTTAAATATACACGTTAGAGAAAAGGACAATGTAATTTTATTGCAAAAGGTGTCTCAGGGGCATACACTTGTGTTCTGAAAACAAAAAAAAAATTGTTTTACCCTACTTCATTATTGCATGGAATATTTCTCCAGGAACCGACCACCAGCACATCTGTCCTTTCTCTGGCTTTTAGATCAGTAGACCATAATGCAATAAATCCTTCAAGACTAAAGTAGGGTAGGTTAACCTATGGCAAGGCAGTGTGTCACTACAGAATATAAGTTTACTAACATATTGTAGGCTTCTTTTGAGGTTAAGAAAAGCTGGATTCCTTCAAGTCATCATCCAGAGAAAGATTTATTCTGACTGTGCTAGTACTTTTGTGCCTGTACTTTTCTTAGCCATAATCATGAACACTCTAGTTTGGCTTTATTCTGCTTTCATGTTTTCCAAATTTGAAAGGCTTACACGAAGATGGGTCAGTTAATTTAACGTTTTATCTTTTATTACACAGCTGAAACAAAATAACTCCCAGAATAACTTCTTCAAAAGCAAAGCCATTTATTTCAAAGACTAAAAATAAATAACAAAAGCTGGTGACCCTTGCTTTTATGATACATAGTAATGATAAATTTTGATGTTGTTAATGAGGCCCACGTTACTGTCTAACAGTTTTAGTCAGAAATTTATTCTCCTTCTAGAGTTGGATTAGATACAGTCTATATATGTTAGACATTTTGATGATGTTGGTTATTAAAAACATAAAGTAGGTAATAAATTTACTGTGTAGTAATGGGACTATTTAATTTTGGTAACTCCATGCAGTAAAAATTTTCCTGTAGAATGTAAGGAGTTGGTTTTTTAAAAGTCACTATAAGCAGCACAAAATGAATTAAACATAGGTTAAAGATTCAATTTATGGTTTTGGATTTTCATGATAGCTTTCAAAATGGCCCAATAAATCCACAAAAAGAAAAAAAATGTTCATAATTTTCCTAAAAGTAAATATGCAAGTGTTCCTTATTTTATATGAATCAGAATTTACAAGATAAAGGTTTTCATTAAATTACTAACATCTTGTTCTTCACTGAATTTGATCAGGGTGTTTGAAACTAGGAAAACTCAAACGGTTAAAAAAAGCAAATGACTATTTCCACTTATAAGTGCATATATACCATGTTTGTCTTTCTGTTTCTGGGATACCTCAGTCAGGATGATCTTTTCTAGTTCCAACCATTTGCCTGCGAGGGCCATGATTTCCTTGTTTTTAATTGCTGAGTAAATATTCCATAGTGTAAATACACCTCAATTTCTGCAACCATTCTTCCATTGAGGGACATCTGGGTTGTATCCAGGTTCTGGCTATTCAGAATAAAGCTGCCTCAGACATGGTTGAACAAATGTCCTTGTTGTGCAGTTGAGTGTGTTTTGAATATATGCCTAAGAGTGGTATAGCTGGATCTTGAGGAATCACAATTCCTAATTGTCTGAGAAAGCACCAGACTGATTTCCAAAATGGTTGTACAAGTTTACATTCCCACCAGCAATGGAGGAGGGTTCCTCTTTCTCTACAACCTCTCCAGCATGTGTTGTCTCTTGAGTTTTTGATCTTAGCCATGCTGATGGGTGTAAAGTGAAATCTCAGGGTCGTTTTGATTTGCAACTCCCTAATGACTAAGAACAGAAAATATAGGATATACCTACAAAATTCTGTATATCTAAAGGAGCTGATCTAGAATGAGGACCCTGGGTAAGATGATCAATCCTCACTCAGAAAGGCAAATTGGAAGGAGAAAATAGGCAACAGGACAGGAGCTTACCACAGAGGGCCTCTGAAAGACTGTACCCAGCATTGTATCAAAGCAGATTCTGAGATTCATAAACAAACTTTGGGCAGAGTGCAGGCAATCTTAGGAAAGAAGGGGGAGATAGAAAGACCTGGAGAGGACATAAGCTCTACAAGGAGAGCAACAGAACCAAAATATCTGGGCACAGGGGTTTTTTCTTCGCCTGATACTCCAACCAAGTACCATTCATGGGTATAACCTAGAACCCCTGCTCAGATGTAGCCCATGGCAGCTCAGTCTCCAAGTGGGTACCATGGTAATGGGAACAGGGACTGTTTCTGACATGAACTCATGACTAGCTCTTTGACTGCCTCCCCATGATCAGGGAGCAGGCTTGCCAGGCCACAGAAGAGGACAATGCAGCCAGTTATGATGAGACTGAATAAGCTAGGTCAGATGGAAGGAGAGGAGGACCTCTCCTATCAGTGGACTTGGAGAGAGGCGTAGGAGGAGATGAGAAAGGGAAGATGGGGTTGGGAGGGGAGGAAGGATGGAGCTACAGCTGGGATACAAAGTGAATAAACTGTAATATAGAAAAATAAAAATTTAATTAAAACAGCAAATGACTTTCTAAATCAAAATGTTTGCCAAAGATGTTTGCAAGAGATCATGAGAGTTAACCTTGAAATGGTATGCAAATTCTGTATTGGCATTACAGCTTTTTTTCAATTTTTATTTTTTGAATTAATGAGAGTTTATTCATTTTGTATCGAAGCTGTAGCCCCCTCCCTCAATCCAATCCCACCCTTCCTTATCTCCTCCCATGTCACTCTCCAACTCCACTGATAAGGGAGGTCCTTCTCCCCTTCCATCTGACCCCAGCTTATTCAGTCTCATCAGGACCGGCTGCCTTGTCTTCCTCTATGGTCGGGTAAAGCAGTTCCAGCTGAGGAATGGATACAGAAATTGTGGTAAATTTACGCAATGGAATACTACTCAGCAATTAAAAACAAGGAAATCATGAAATTTGCAGAAAAATGGTTGGATCTAGAAAAGATCATCCTGAGTGAGGTATCCCAGAAGCAGAAAGACACACACAGTATATACTCACTTATAAGTGAATATTAGACATAGAACATAGGATAAACATACTAAAATCTGTACACCTAAAGAAGCTATGCAAGAAGGAGGACCATGGGTAAGATAATAAATACTCACTTAGAATGGCCTTATATATTAAACATCTTTCAGATATTTTTAGATATATAAAACCAATAAAGTATGTTTGCATTTTAAATTCTTTCTGATGCTTGTAAAATATTTGAAAAGGACAAATAAATAACTCCCTGAAGTTTCAGAAATCTGACAGCAGCAGTGGCTTAAGACTTAATTTCTGCAAATGCACCTTCCCCTCTGGTTTTCAATATTCACTTTGAAAAGATCATTAGACTTCTCTTCATTATTCACAATTGTTTTAGCAAGTTTTAACATAAAACATGTCATGTCATAAAGAATAGAAAACATTTCTCTTTATATATGTACGTATTTAACTGTAAGCAATATATGCTACCCATTTAAGAAATGTATAAACAAAATCATGACAATGTACACACTAAATTATCAGTAAGGGAAGCCCGTAAAATATAAACTTACCTAAACCTATTTCTTTGCTATATAAAGAGAACTTGGAGTAGGTTCTCAGACCTTGAATCTGCTGTTCTTTCTAAATAACAAGCATGAGAGTAATTCTTGAAATTTATCATCTCATTTAATCAGACACGGTTTAGACTGTTCCATTAAGTTTAGTGACAAACAATAATACTAATAACAGCAAAATTCTGAAGTACAAAGCAAGTATACATGTAATATTAGTTTAAGTAGCAAAATACAAAGTAGCAGTGTGGTAAAACAACTTAAGTTTAATTTTATTATAGGCATATATATATATATATACAGATATATGTAGAACTAAAATGTTTTTATTATTTTTGCATTATAATATCCATACATCATTTTCCCACTCCTTTTATAAGTCTAAATAATCCCAGGTACCCCTTCTTCCTTTTTCAAACTCATGACCTATATTTTTATTAATATTGTTACATGCATATATGTTATCTCTATTTACATATATTATTAAATATATAAATACATCCTGCTCAGCCTATACATGTTTTTAAGAGTGAGTTGAATCATGCTTTTCTTTTCCTTAAGTTTTACTACTTCATAAATCTTTTTTTCAAACTGTCAGCTAGAATACCTAGGTCTTTACCCAGAGGAAAACAAATAACTATTTCTACTATCTGTTTGCAGTATGTCAAGATCACAGGAGCATAAACCTGATTAGGTTTTGATTGACAGGATTCCTTTTGAATATGAGTTTTATTTTAATTATGGCTTTGATATGCAAATTTCTTGTGTGGAGAAGCTGGACCTAAGTATGCTGCTTATATGATTATAGATTTTAATATATATATATAATTAAAGACTAAATAGGTCTTCATAGATTTATTAGGGTTTCTAGTTCATAGATTTATTGAAACATCTTATTTCAAGAAGTTGTACAATGATAAAAATACATTATTTTCACTTCTTATATGTTTTTCACTTTTTGATCACCATTAAGGAGGAAATATTAACGTTACATAACTGATTAATCATCATTACTCATTTCTCTGAATTCAGTATTATTAATTTATCCAGCAATGTATGCCACAATCCATGGTAAATTTTTGTTTATTTTTGTGTTGATAGACTATCATTACATGAATAAAATTGAGAGGAATTACTCTAAGATGCCACTGCTGTTTTCTCTTCCATTTCTTTTTCCAAAAGTTGAGTTTTGTTATATCTGAAAAGCCAACGAAAACAAACAAATACATTTTGAAAATGTTAAGATGGAAATTAAACTCACTGACAAGATACAAGATCTGATATGTCTCTGTATATATGATATGTTATTTTGAAACTGAAGTGAAATTAAAGAGGAATATATTAGTCATGGTTTGTGGTATTAAGACATTGACGTTCATATATATAGTGGTTTATGAGTGACCAGAAGTTCTTTCCATTTCAAAGACATTCTTCAAGTGATGGACAAATTCTGACTTAGTTTGTTATTCGGTAAAAATTATAATTCTCTCAGGTGGAAAAATTGTGCTAAATTATGTATTTCAATATTTCCATTTTTTCTTCAACAACTAAATATTTTAAGAATTCTTATAAATCTTGAAGGGAGAAGGTGGCTTAGGGGTGCTAAAGAAAAAGCTAATTTATCCCATAATAGTCTGAGTCTTCCAATAGATGGAATATTTTCAGTAAATAACACCTAAATTATGTCTCAGCTGATCAACACTGAGAGTCTGTGGCCTAGACATATAACTAGTTCAAACATAGCTCGTACTGGTGAAAAAACCAAGGTTTAAGACTGTCATAACTTTTATTTTTGTAAAGTCTTCTCATAGTGTAAATAAATATATAGGATTTATCCAGTATCATGCATATTTTGTATACTTATATAATATTTAATGATATAAATATTTATACTGATTATTTTATATCTTCAGTAACAATATTCACTTGCATTTAAATAGTGAACATGCTAAAGGTTGAATTGATTTTATTTAAATTTTAATTTAATTTAGTAAATATATTGTAAGTTTGAATAAATGTTCATTGACATTTTTGACTTCTCCACATTTCTTCTGGCATAGAAATCTGTATGAGAAATTTTCTGTTACAAATAAATACCACAAATAATTTATCTTTCAAATGAATGCACAATATCACCAAAGACTCTTAGTATGTACCTCAAACCAAGTAAAACAAAAAATCAATCTTATGCTGAAATTACAACTATCTTACCAATGTAACCAATAGGTTACATTCCACATTAATTATAGTAGTTAAGAGATTATTATAACAAATATATATTATTTAGACATGGTAACAATAAATGCTCATATTTGATTTTTCTTTGAAAATTGACTACATGTGTACAGTGTATGTTGATCATAGCCTACACTTTCCAGTGTGCTAGAGTTAACATATTGCAGTCCTAAGTTTATGTCTGCTTTTATTTTTAAATAATGTACTGAGTTCAATTAGTGCTGCTCAAATGAACATGGATTTATGGTTGTCTACAGGGGCATAACAACCTACAAGCAGACACACTCCAAATAAAAACTAATCTCCCTTCCTAGCATCCAACACCTCTGTAGCTTGAGATGGGGCCTCAAGAGACCCCTACATGATAGAAATTTTAACTGTGATGCTCTTTTGAAGGTCTGGTGTAGATGACAGCACCTATTATCATTATTTTTTATATCATACCTTACAGATTCAAGTTTTAAATGTAACTATTTTGCCACTATATTTAGCTTTTATAAGTATGTGTTTTTATTTTTTATCTTTTACTAAAAATAAATTTATTTCATATAATATATTCTGATTATAGTTTCCCCTTTCCCAATGCCTCCCAGTTCCTCCTAAATTCTCCTACCAACCAGATTCACACCCTTTCTGCTCCTCTCTAGAAGACAAACAAGCATATAAGGAATAATAACTAAAGTAAGATGAAAAAAAAAGTAAGCAAATCAGGATAAAACAAAAACAAACAGAAGAACAAAGTCAAAGAAAAAAATGCAAGAAACACGTAGAGATGCAGAGACACACATGTTCACTCACAAAGGAATACCATAAAACCACAAAACTGGATGCTGTAATATATACTCAAAGGATCTGACAAAAAATTAAGTTCCTGACACAACATTATGAGACAAAGGACCCTCACAGATGCACTAGAGTCTGTCTTCTGTTGGCCTCCTACTGCTGGGCATGCAGCCTGCTATTAAAGAGTGCTTTGTTTGGCCATGGAGACTCCTTTGGAGAAAAGTAATCTTTCACCTTCAGGTGATTATTATTTGTAGAGAGCCAGTAGCTCAAGGATGAAAACTTGTCCATTTTGCTTGTTAGCTCTAGAACCGCAGGTGATGTAGACAGAGGCCATAAGCATGCTGCCATAGTCTCTGTGAGTTCATTTGAGAACCAGAGTTGTTACGTGTATAACACTTTGGTATCTTGGTACCCTCCATCCCTTCTGACTCTTAAACTCTTCCTGCTTCTTCCTATGCAAGGTTCCCAAAGCCCTGAGATGAAGGATTTGATGGAAATCACCCATTTAGGTCTTGACTCTCTGTATACTCACTGGCTGTGATCTCTGTATTTGTCACTATATGCTGTGGGAGGAAAATTTCCTGAGCTAAGCAAAGCACAGATATTTGAGTATAGAAGACTGTCATTAGGACTTATTTTGTTGCTATTTATTTTATTGCTATTTAGTGCTTTACTATTCCTTAAGAATAGTAGTATTTGGTTTCCCCAATGTTCTTGTCTCAGGTACTTGGCCACCAAAACAGTATGAGGCATCCATTTTAGCTCATGGAGTGGGCCCTAAATCAAATCAGAACCTCTTTGGTTACTTGCAGAAGCTTTGTGATGCTATTGCAAAAGCATAACCTGCAGGCAGGTCACTGTGGTGGAATGAAGACTTTGTACCTGGATTGGAGTTTATCTTTCTCTATTGGTAGCATGCATATAGAGCATCTTAAAGTTCCATGAAGGGTAGCATGTGGGGTGATGGTCCTACATAAGCAATAACTTGACAGGCAATAAGAGGGGAGAGGGTCCCGTGGTGCCAGATTGGTGGATTCAGCAATCCTTGTTGACATGGTAGAGAAAGGCAAACGCTCCAAGTGACCAGCAGCACTTGGGTGAATGCCAAGCCCCAGGAGTTCAGAGATGAACTTCCAGGAAAAAGGGGAGGCTGCATTCCCCAGAATAAAAGATGAATCTCAAGTGGTCATGGTGGAGGAATACACTGGGAGAGTTTGTTTCATAAATCAAGGATTTAAAAACCTTAGGCAGTGGGAGAGGTTCGGAGGGTGAATGTGTTTCTAATGACTAGAGGTAGGGGTGACAGGAATAATTCATTAACATAAGAGGGGAAAGCAGTGCTTAATTATCCTATGGGTGGGCGAAGTTCAAATACAGATTAAGATCTCTGGTTGAAAGACAAGACACCAAGTTATCTCCTTAGCATAGGGTTGGTGTTTCCAGGAATCCTCAAGGGCTTGCTGAACTGGGTCTGTTTCTTATCAGGGAAGGGTTGGGCTTGTAATCTCCCTGAGGGCTATGTGAGATCTGTGATTCCCCAGAGCAGGCAGAGAAGGAACCCTCCCCAAGACAGGGAGTCTGTTGTCACAAAGCAAACTCAACGCTATCCAGGAACTTCAGACTTTGACTTTAGTAGGAGGATCTTATACCCTTTTCTAAGGAGAGGGGAGGGGGAAGAGGGAAGGAAGGTGGGACCAGGAGTAGAGGAGGGAGGGAGCTATGATTGAAATGTAAAGAGAATTAATTAATTAATTAAAAATATAATGGGTTTTTAAATGAAATAAAAATGATGAAGGCAGGTACTCAGTTGAGATTCTGTCTTCTGAGGTATATGTGAGTTTGTGTCAAATACAGCTAACGTTGACAATGACCTTACATGCATCACCACCTACACATTTTTGCCTATCTTAGCTCCTGGAATTGCACTTGTAGATGGTCAGGTTTCTGGGGTTTTATTCTGTAAGTTTCTGATATGAGCCTGCGTGAAATTCTGGGCAGGAATATGGCACTTAACTCCAGAAAATAGCAAAGCAAACATTACTTTTTTGTAACATTAAAATTCATAGGCAATAGAGACAGAAAAATGAACTTTTTTCTTTTCCTTTTGCATTAATAGAATATGATTTATGTTTGGTTCAATTGCAGACATTTCACTACGCTTCGGCAAATAGTTTTCTAAAATATAAAATTGATAGTTTTAGATTCAAAATGAAGCATTTCTAAAGTTACAGTTTAAAATTTCCTCATTCAGAATGGCAAACAAGATAGACATTGGAAGTAGGAGAAGACAAGGAACAGGACAGTAGCCTTTCACAGAGGACCTCTGAAAGACTCTACACACCAGAGTATTGAAGATACTGAGACTCAAAGCCAAAATTTGGACAGAGTGGATTTTGGAATCCTTATTGAAGAATTGGGGGATAGAAAGACCTGGAAGGGATAGGAACTCCACAAGGAGAACAACAGAACCAAAAAACCTGGGCCCAGGGGGGCCTGCAGAAACTAACCCTTCAACTAGGTCTAGAGGACCTAGACCCTGTTTAAAGGAAGTCCATTAGCTGTTAGGTTTTCAAGTGGGTGTCCTAGTAAGGGGTACAAGGGCTGTCTTTAACATGAACTCAGTGGCTGGTGCTTTGATCTCCTCCCCCTGTGGGGTGCAGCTTTGCCAGGCCACAGAGGAAGATGATGCAGCCAGCCTTGATGAGACCTGATAAGTAGGATCAGATAGAAGGGGAGGAGGTCCTCCCCTATCAGAATACTAGGGAAAGGGTATATGTGAGTAGGAGAGGGAGGAGATAAAGGAGGGGGTTACAGCTGGGATACAAAGTGAATAAATTATAACAAATAAATATATAAATAAAATTAAATTTAAAAATTGCTATTTGAATAGCCCATGTGCTTCTATTGTGTGATACATGTGAATTCTCAAATTTATTGTGTTGTCAGAATTGTTTGCTTTTTGAAAAGTAAGAATAATCTCTACCAAATGGAAAGTTGAAAGACTGAAACATTCGACAGCTTTCTGTTAACTACAAAATGCCTTGTTCATTTCAAATGGTTTATAGAGATGAATTTTTTTCAATACAATTTGCAAACAACTTGTCTTAGCATCTGTCCATCTGCAGTGTATGGAGTAAAAGAAATCTAGAATAAATTCTTCAAGCCTTTGTGGTTATTTAATATCAGGAATAAGTCAACAAGCTGAAAACAAACATGTGCAGCATGGTTTTTGATTATATTTCTCACCTCCCTAATTAAATACATGCTGTATTTTACTTTCTTATGTTCCAACTTTATGTCTATTTATATTGTATTTAAAATATAAATTGTTTCAAGATATTAGAGTAGAAATGAAGAGTAACGGTAAAATGGATGGAAGGTTGCAAATCAAGAAACTTCCAAAATATAATCCATTTATCATGTATAAAAAAACCATGTTTTCTTCCCGTAGATATTTTAAGACAGTGAACTATTTCAAGTTTATATGTGTAATACATACAATTTTAGATAAAAACTAAAGTTAACCTGTATGGTTTTCATCACTTTTCTTCATATTTAATAAAATATCTCTGGTCTAAGAGAAATATTATCAAAAAGCTACCTATTTTAAGGGGGGAATTCTTAAAGCAAGTTTTAAATTCTAAGTTAACTGCAATAAAGAAAACCAGACACTACTTTCATTTATATCTGAATTGAGCAGTGATAAGTAGAATTAGATTTTCTAATAGCATTTTCCCTTTTCCTCTCACTCTCTCACACACACACATAAGTACATGAAGACACAAAGCCTATATATTATTCAAGTGTCTCTTACACAGTTATCCAATATTAATAGGATTTGTGACACAGATAGGGCAAAGCAAATAAAGCAAAATAACTCTTTTAAAAAAAGCAAGCAAATTAGAACATTTCATGGATTAACTTTGTTGACCTAGTATTTAAAATTTACTTGACACAAACATGGTGGTGAAGTCTGAACATATCTGAGGAAAAGTATAATCAAACAATGGGCACCGGCTCATTCACATAGTACTCATTCTTATCCTTTCCCCATCATGTACTAATTTTCCTTGACTTCTGTGACAACTTGACTGTTCTAGGGTCATAATCAGAACAGAACTTCTAATAGTTCTTTCTCAATTCAATTTCAACCTATTTTCATAGACTGTGATTTGGGTTGTATACTTCACTAGGATTTGAGTGCATAACAATGTCACCCTCATTTCTAAAACAACTGTAACACAAAGTTGGAAAATGATTTCACTGGACCCTCACTGTTACAGGTATTTCTATGATATAGATGTGAGCACACTTGGCATATACTCACATATAAGTGGATATTAGACATATAATGTAGGATAAACATCCTAAAATCTGTACACCTAAAGAAGCTAAGCAAGAAGAAGGACCCTGGGTAAGATGCTCAATCCTCACTCAGAAAGGCAAATGAGATGGACATCGGAAGAGGGAGAAACAAGGAACAAGACAGGAACTTACTACAAAGGGCTTCTGACAAACTCTACCCAGCAAAGTATCAAAGCAGATGCTGAGACTCATAGCTAAACTTTGGACAGAGTGTAGGGAATCTTATGAAAGAAGAGGAAGAGAGGGAGACCTGGAGAGGACAGGAGCTCCACAGGGAGAGCAACAGAACCAAGAAATCTGGGCCCAGGAGTCTTTTCTGAGACTGATACTCCAACCAAGGACCATGTCTGGATATAACCTAGAACCCCTGTTCAGATGTAGCCCATGGCAGCTCAGTCTCCAAGTGGATACCCTAGTAATGGGAACAGGGACTGTCTCTGACATGAACTGATTAGCCTGCTCTTTGATCACCTCCTCCTGAGGGGAAGCAGCCTTACCAGGCCACAAAGGAAGATATTGCAACCAGTCCTGATGAGACCTCATTGGTTAAGGACAGAGGAAAGGGGAGGAGGACCTCCCCTATCAGTGGACTTGGGGAGGGTCATGGGATGAGTTGAGGGAAGGAGAGTAAGATTTGGAGGAAGCGAGGGATGGGGTTATAGCTGGGATACAAAGTGAATAAACTGTAATTAATAAAAAATAAAATCAGTAGGAACAGAAAAATAAAAAATAAAAAATCACAAAGAAAATTTAAAAAGATGTGCACATAATGATAGCAGCATTGCCCTTGCGGACTCAATAAAGGAAATTATCAGTGAAGACACAGGCTTATAGGAAGGCATCTGAGAAGACAAATTCACTTTATATAAGTCAGAGATTCATAAAGATGAGCTCAGTGAGATGTGTCCTTCCTATTGATGGAGTTGAGAGGGTTTGTGTCCTCTATGTGTTGAGAACCCAATAAAAGTGAACACATGGTAGCTCAATATCCAAGTGGGTATCCTAGTAAGGGGAACAGGGACTATTTCAGACATGAACTCAATGGCCGCCTCTTCCACTCCCACCGCCCCCCGAGGGAAGAGCAGCCTTGCTAAGCCACAGAAGAGGACAATGTAGCCAGTCCTAAAGAGACCTGATAAGCTAGAGTTAGATGGAAGAGGAGGAGGTCCTCCCCTATCAGTGGACTTAGAAAGGAGCAGGGAGGAGATGAGGGAGGGATGGGGAGGATAGAGAGGGAATGGGGAGGGGGCTACAGCTGGGATACAAAGCACATAACCTATGATTAATATAAAATAAAAATGTTAAAGAAGTGCACACACACTAAAACAAATAGTATTGGCTAAAATGAGAAGTATGACAATAGATAACTCAAAAGTTCACTAGACATTGCCTTTATCTCCATGTATTTAGTTTTATTTTAGCCATTTCTTCTTTCATTCTGTCTTTTGACAGAATTCCCTGGGTCTTTGCTATGTTCATCATGGTGAATTTCTCAGGTGAAAGTTAGATATTTAAAAATAATTATTCTAAAGTGTATAAATATTCTCCCAAACGTAACTTAAGGGAAAACTTAACCAGTAAAGAAGCAAACTCCAAGTATTAAAATGCTGGGATTTAGTTATAGAGGACTTTAGAATACTTACAAAATGACTCAAATATTCCACTTTACTGCAGGATTTTTATCCTTCCACTTTTCATAAGTGAAAGGTGTTGTCTTAGAAAAGAATCACAAAGGATACTTGAATGAATATTAGTAATATAAGATGGCGTGGGAATGGTAGTAGAACACTCAGCAAAATTAATACATTATTGATACTTTTAAAAATGTATCTAAAATTCTTTGAGAACTTAATAAAACATGGTATACCAAGTCATCCAGGTACATTCCTTCTAGATACCTACACTTCACATATGTATACATAAAATTTCAAATTGGCACATCAATCATCTTTTGAATTGTAATCAGTATTTATTATTACAGTCATTTTGCTTGTAAGTTCATGTAATATGTATCCTAATTCCAAAAGAAAATAAACACCTGAAGATATAAAGAAAAGAATTAGATGGAGATACAAGACTGACTTAAAATCCTAGATTTAAACCTATGAATTTAGAAAATGAAAAATTGATAAATTTCTATATTCATCCAAACCATCAGAGTTAATCTAAGAAAAGATAAACAGCTTAAATATGTGTTCACAGCAAAAGAGATAAAAACTTTAATAAAGAACTTTCTAACTAAAAAAAAGAAGCCCAGGCCCTGTTGGATTCATATTAGAATCCTATGAAACTTTTCAATAGTATTTACCACCAATAATCCTTAAGTTAGTCTGAAAAATAGAAAAAAGGAGTACTTCTAGATAGATAGATAGATAGATAGATAGATAGATAGATAGATAGATAGATAGATAGGAGCACTTCTAAATACCTTCTATGAAGCTAGAATATTTCTAATATCAAAATCAGTTGAAGACATACCAAAATTATAAAACTAATATCCCCAAAGAACATAAATGCACAGATTCTCAATAAAATGCATGTGTTGGGTTGAGACTTCGTAGGATTTTCAGTTTTCCTCTGACTGTATTAGCATGTCTACTACTGCCAAATTGTTCAGCTCAAGGGCATATGGGTGTGTATGGAAAGGGAAGTAAGAAATGATGTACTTATATTCTCAAAAACTAAAAGAAGGAAGGGAGGAGGAGGAGCAGCAACAACAATACCAAAAACTCCTAGAAACTGAATTCAGAAATACCTCAAAAAGATCACCTACCATGATCAAGTTGCTGTTACTCCTCAGATAACAATAAGATACAACATGCATAAGTCAATAAAGGTAACAAATTATAAAATATATTTAAAGAAAAAAAACATGATTATCTCAAGAGATGAAGAAAAGGATGGGTTAAACACCTGCCTCACATCAAACTATGCTCAACTTTGGAATATATTTTTGAGTTCCTCTCTCAAACCAACAAAGAATATTTCTGCTTCAACATGGCTTATATGATTAGAAAAAGCAACGAAGATGTGATTAGATTAAAGCTATGAAAACAATCTAGACATTTTAAGATCAACTGCAGCATGTAATAACTATTAACAGTTTTGTAGTTTATAAGGGGTTTGCCCAGTAGGAAATTGGTGTGGACAATCTTGGAGACATTTCCATTTTCACTAACACATACAAGAACCCTCTTAATAAATTTGTGCTTTCAAATTTGTGGCAATAACTATATTAGATGAACCTCCTACGTTAAGATGTATGAGCTATTTAATTAGGTTTGTTTTGATAATTCAAGAATCAAATTTTATAAGTTTTTACTAATCAATGTATTTAGACATGCTTGTCTATGTTTAAAGTTTTAGTGGGGTTCAATTGCACAGATGCCATGTGGCTGAGCTTTAGGCTTGCCCCACCAGGAGATTGGGGGTAATGTGTTTATTGTCCAGTTCCACCACAACATTGGTATGCTTTCAAGACCCCATCATCAATCACATTAATGACACTGTTAGACCACTTGGAGGCTAAAGCGCTATGCAAACAAACACTCTTCTAAGATGGAACATCTATGGCCTTAAAGATCAACTCACAGTAGCCAAGGGCAAAGGTCAGATCTCTCTCTTTTTTTTTTTTACCACCACAAAGAATGAAAATCCATTAATTCATGGTAATCCCTAAAACAATGTTATATAGTAATGATTTAAAAATAACTGCAATATGAAATCAATACGTTATTTTTTAAAACCATAAATAATACAACAGAATTAAACAATTACTTTTTATTTCATAATTTGCAATATTCTATGATTAATTTTTCTATTAGATATTAGTTATCAATGATAACTACATAATACTATTTTGAAGGAATAAATGAATAAACGTACATATTGTTATCCTGAATATCTTTGACACTTTCAAAAGAAAAGCAAGGTGACATTTTGTGTTTCACTTGATAGCAACACACAGAAAGTATGTGCAAAAGTGGACTTTTCAGTATAATCTAAACCACTCATTCAAGAAGGACAGATAGATATAAAAATGTAACACATTGAAAATTGTTGCAGTTAAATCAACTGTTTATCTTCATAAAATAGGTTTGAAGTATCAAAATGGAGTCATCATGTGCAGATTTAAAAAGAACTAGACACAACTAGCTGTGGTTATGTGCTGCCATTTGAGCAGCAGTGGTATTACAGCTTTGTTTGGATAAAAAGCAGTCTTTTTCCTACTATATGTTTGCTGAAATATGTGGGAAATTATATGCCATCTAGAATTTGTGTTTCTATAATAAAGAGGCAGGAGAGTGTATAGATACATGTCAAATGACATTGGCTACTGCAGTTAACCTTTGATATTAACATAATTATGTAATTTTCACTTTCCATACTTTAAGGCCAGGATCTTTAAGCTAAAATGCAGACAACAGGACTATGTTGTTTGAACCATTCAGTCAATCTACATATTATGATTGGAGTATCAAGGCCACTGATATTTAAAGCTATTTTTATTTTAAATTCTGTAGGCTGGGCCTCATCTAGAAAATTCTCATTGACAGATGTTTCTTCAGGATTGGGAGGTTTAGAGAGAACATACTAGATTGATCTTTCATATTATTTGTATTTTGTGATGAGATCTGGGTATGTAGAGTGCCTTTGTTAGTTCTAAATATGATATGGACAAAGCAGGTTGGGGCAGATTAGAGATAATGTAATTAGATTGGGCACATAGGTTGGAAGTAGTTTGGGTGAAATGAAGTCATCTTTGTTGTGAGATATTCACCAGAGAAGACAGCTCGGACATAAGTTTAAGACAATAGAACATTTTTATTAGGCAACCAGAAACTACATGGGTAATTGGGGGCCGAGGCAGCACTGAGACTTCCTCATTGTGAGCTTTTAAGCACAGTGTGTGTGTGTGTGTATAAAATTTTCTGTGTTGACACACTTTTTAAAAATTATTTTATTCTTATTTTTTATTATTATCATTTGTTACAATGTGTTCAATTTATTATTATTTTTTAAATGTGTAGCCCAGGCTGGCCTCGAACTAGTGATCCTCCTGCCTCTGCCTCCTTCAGCAAACCCTACCAATGTGTGCCACCACAACTGGCAATTTATTCATTTCATATCCCGGGGCTGTGGCTCCCTCCCTTGTCTCCTCCCAAACCCACCCTCCCTCCTTTATGCCTCTCCCCTAGTCCACTGATAGGAGAGGTCCTCCTCCCCTTCTATTTGACCCTAGCCTATCAGGTCTCATCAGGACTGGCTGCATTTACCCAACGGAATACTACTCAGCTACTAAAAACAAGAAAATTATGAAATTTGCAGGCAAATGGTAGAAACTAGAAAGAATCATCTTGAGTGAGGTAACCCAGAAGCAGAATGACACGTATGGTATGTACTCACTCATAAGTGGATATTAGCCATATCGTATAGGATAAACATACCAAAATCTGTACTGCTAAAGAAACTAAACAACAAGGAAGACCCTAGGGAAGACACTCAATCCTCATTCTGAAGGATAAATGCCATAGACCTCAAAGCAGGAGACAACAGGGAACAGGAAAGGACCTTATCACAGATTGCCTCTGAAAGACTACTGATTGAGGTATCGAAGCAGATGCTGAGACTCATAGCCAAATTTTGGGCAGAGTGCAGGTAATCTTATGAAAGAAGGGGAAGACAGAAAGCCCTGAAGGGGACAGGAGCTCTAAAAGGAGACCAACAGAGTCTAAATATACTGAGCCCTGGTGGCCCTGAAGAGAATGATACCCTAACCAAGGACAATGCATGGAAATAGCCTAAAACCCCAGATCAGATGTAGCCTAAGACTCAGTCTGCAAGTGAGTCTTTAATACCTCTAGATCTTGATCAACCTATGTACTTAGTTTGGAAAGTGTCAGAAGAGGCACATTTAGTCAAACATGTCCACCTAATACCCTCAGAGACCCATAAATATTGTTATCCATATGAATTAACCCATAGTTCAGAATAGCAGCTATCAAAATAAGGGAAAGTGCCTTGGTTAAAGATTTTGAACCTTAGACAAGTTTTAAACCATTGTAAGTGCTTTAACATTACTTTTAGTTACCCCCAGTCATACTGAGTTTGTCAGTCAAAAGATTGACAATCTGGTCATTTCTTCTCCTTATGTTTGTACAGGGGCTAGTTCTCTAAGCTTAACCAATAATCTGCCTGATTCTTGGCTGGGAATGATTAACTCTATTCCCAGGGTCTCTTCCTATGATATAAAGTCTGATACTCCTAGTTTATTTCTTTGCTTGTATTGTGGTTATTTTTTTTCCAAAGGAAAGAAACTATTGAAAGAAATTTTCAGGAACCTTATGTTTTACATACCCAGTTTTTGCAATGGAAACTCCCTTGTTCCTGACAATTATGGGGTCCAGTCAC
Source organism: Pachyuromys duprasi (assembly GCA_028658305.1). NCBI lineage: Eukaryota > Metazoa > Chordata > Mammalia > Rodentia > Muridae > Pachyuromys > Pachyuromys duprasi. Next base: position 48,827,535 of record CM053763.1, on the reverse strand, counting down.
AGGGCATGCACAAAATAATAAACTCTATTTCTGTCTCAAAAGATAAACCCTGTTATCTTCCAGTACAACCAGTCATGTAGTGTGGACATCAAGAAAAAGTCAAAATAGAATATGGGTTGCTTGTTTGAAGTCACACTAGCTTAAAGATTCCCTGTATCTGTCTTAGTTTTCAGGACCAGGCCTGAGGGGCCTAGTGGGTTGGACCATAACCATATATTCATACCAAATGTAAGTCTCAGGAGGAGAGAGAATGGCAGGGACTAGAGGGCCTTAATGTCAATGGGTCCATTTGGCGGTGGCAGCATCTATTTCTTCCCTTTTAATGACCTCAATGTGGCAAATCTGTGGTATAATGCCAGCTAACTTTGCTGCCGTAGGAGTGGAGAGAATCACCATATAGAGACCTTTTCAAGTTGGTTTCAGTCCCACGTTGGGTCTCTGCCTGAGCCACACTATCAGTGGACTTGAAGAAGGAGAAAGTGGTGGTGGACGTGGAGGCTAGCTGCATCTTTGTAATAACTCAATGGATAGCCTTTATGGAGGACTGGAGTACCTGTGGTGACTAGAAAAATGGATGGTAAGAGACTTCTACCTACTGCTGGTCTCTGAGCCTGGAAAGCAGTGCGGGTGGTCTTCTAAATATAATCTCATAGGAGGGTGCAAGCACAGTGGGTCAAACCAAAGGAAAGGAAAGAGGCCTATCCATCCTTTAGTAGACTCTAATGAGACATTTGTTGAAGTTTCTATTAATGTCCTGTTTATTCTTTTTTACCTGACCAGAACTCTTAGGTCTCTATGCACAATGAACATTTTAATCTGCGTTCAAAGCTTTAGCTAATTATTGGAGAGGTTCTAGCTATGAAAGCAAAGGATTGTCAGAGCATCAGGGGACCAATTCCTAGAGAAACTTTTTAGCTACTATTTGAGCCGTTTCAGTCCGAGTGAGGAATGCTTCTACTCATCCAGAAAAGGTATCTTTGAAAACTAGCAAGTACTTTTATCCTTCCCCAGTATGCCATATCTTGGTGAAATCAGTTTTTCCATAGTTTGTGGGAGTTTTCTTCTCTCATTTGGATCCCATCCTGGGTAAGGGCTCTCTGATTTGAATCCACTTGCACACAAATCTCGCATCTGGCTAAGATACTCTGCACTAAGCTGTCCAGTCTAAGTATAACATATCTTGGTCTTAGAAACTCAGAAACATTGTGTGGACCCCAGATGAGAGGCCAGGTAAATGTCAGTTACCAGAGTCCTGCCAGGTGTTTCCGGGAGAATGATCTTTCCCTCCAGTGTCCTCTATCAACTGTGGGTTTGAGCTGCTCTTTAGCATGGAGTCCAAGGTAGCAACGGGTGCAATATATTATTAGAATATCAATAGGTTCCTCTGGTCTTAGAGCCATTTGTAAAGCAGCCAGTTCGGGAGCCCAACAGTGAAGGACAACAATTTGTAGGAGAAGCCAAACAGCCTCTAGGAGGACCAAGATTTTTAATGTCCTTTTCCCCATTGGTAAAAAGCCCTCTTTCTCAATAGATCATACTGTGGACACAGCCTGTTGTAAAGGCATACTCACTGACAATCTGTGCATGTGGTAGTAGATCTTCCCCATCTGAGACCTTGGGTCAGATGAACCAGTTCTACTTTCTGGGCTGAGGGTTGGGTTCAAATGGTTTCTGTTAAAGTAACTACACCAGCTCCCTAATAACTTGTTTTTCCTTCCATCTCCTGACAATCATGGACTAGCACTTGCATCAGCAGGCAAGAAGGTAGCCAAACTGATAGCAGTGGGTTTCCCTAATCAAACTCAAGGGTGGGCCTGGTTCTGGGTCACACTTTTAGTTAGATGGCCAGCATATGGTGCTTCTCAGAGAAGGGCCTCAACTCTTTTACAGGTGCTGTGAGTATAAGATCTTGACCTAAAGTTAACTTGTTGGCGTTCTTTTATTAAATTAACAGTAGCTACCACAACTCTTAGAGAGGTGGGCCATTCTGTGGTTACAGGGTCCAATCTTAGGGATTTAGTGAAAGTCAGAGCTCTTTTTAAAGCCTCAAATGTTTTTGGTTTAGTCTCAGTACAGATTAGGAATGTAGTGCTCCTGTTTTGGGCTGCTGCATAGAGGCCTTGTTATGTCCACAAACTCTAGTATCCAGAGGCAGCAATATTCAGCAGCATCTAGAAACTCTTGAACTTGTCACTTAGTCTTGGGAGTTGGGATCTGAGACAGGCTGTTTGCTGTCCTTCAACTAGTATCCAAGAGAGGTAGCCTTCTACAAAACTGGGCTTTCTTAAGCCCATTGTATACCCCAATATCTGTATATCTCTTAGCAGTCCCTCAGTGTCCTTTTACTCTATTTCTCAGAAAACCTCTGATGGAAGAGAGGGAAGTTTGTAGTTAGTGTCTTTAAATCCTGGAGCAACCTGGTCCAGGTATGCTGCCCACTGTAACCTCCCACTGGGTCTGTACATTTAAAAGCAAAGATGGGATGACTCACCTCTGCCAATGGGAGGCTACAGAATAAATCGTGTACAGGTCCAAGACAATGTACACCTGTTTCTCTGGAAAAATAAGACTCATGAGTATCAGAGGTCACAGATAGCTTCACAGGCAGGAGAGGTGCATTTCAGGGTGATTGGCAGGGCACTGGGATGTCAGCCTCTTCAGCTAAGCAGTATGGCTGTATTTTTTCAAATTTCACTTCCATGGTGATGGACATTGTTTCCTATCGATGGATGTAACTGAACTGGTTAGTTGAGCAATTATTGGAACTTGATGTTAGGCTGGTCCTGAGGGGTTTGTTACTGATGATATCCCCTGAAATCTTTGCTGGGAATCTGAGAGATAGTCCATCTATATCTTTTGAGTGGAGGCAGAATTTTCAGCTAGGATATAGCGTCTGACATTGAGAGTAAGACATCAACATTTTGCAGGGTAGCTGTAAGTCTGTGTCTCATCATCAGAGAAGTTGATGGTGTCTTTCAGTCTTTTCAAAACATCTTGTTCCCAATCAGTTCCCTGTTGATAAACAACCTTTGAGGTACCTCCAACCACTGGGTCCTGCTTACACTTTAAATACTTGTAATTTTTATCTCTTTTTTCCCTTAATATCTGGGGCTGACTGGGTGAGAAAGAAAGTCTTTTCAGCAGCTATCTTTAATGTTTTAAAAAGTGCTTAGTGAAAATTGCTTAACTTCTCATTCGTCAGTGTTGGACAGAACAAAAAATCTGTTCTGTCCAGGTTGTGCTATCAGCAATCCTCCTGCCCAGCCCAGGGAAATTTGACGGTCCTGTTTTTGTTTTGAAAACCTTTTCAGAAAACAGTGGGTGTCATGGATCATTGATTAAAAACACGACATAAATCATAAAAGAGACTGGAGTAGAACTCTCTTGTTTTTCAGGTTCAGCCCAGGGAAACTTTCTCCTTCCCTGGGGCTGCTTTGAGGAGGCACAGAGCAAAGAGAATGTTCACCTAGGGGAACTAGCTTCTCCTTCCTGTGTGTGTTATGTTTACATGGCCTCTCCTCACCTCCACACAAGGACCAGACATGACAGTGAGCAGGAGTCAAACAACACTCCTGCTCCTGGGGTGAGACAGGTGGAGGGCTTTTAAGGGTTTTTTCTCGGTGACAGGGAAAAAGGACTGACAGAAATACATTGAAACATATACACACAGTAAAAACAACCAAGAGTGGCTACCAAATAGAGAGAAGGATCCAATGACATTCACGTGGATTCTGGACACTGGATAAGTAGCTACATTCATCCTCTCTTACATGTCCAAATAGAAGGAACCTCAACCAAACTTAGCTCTGAAGGTGACAGATCAGGTTTTGACTCAGCAAAGTTATTAAGAGTTTGCAGGCACACTGGATATGGGAACCAGGCCAGAACCGAAGGGTTGGAGAGAGTAAATGGATGAGGAAGGTCAGGCAAACTCATCTAGCTAGATCCACAATAACATAAGAGATCTGGCTGGATGAAGAGGCTGAATTAGGCCCTGGAAAAAGCTGTGGGTGGGGTCAGGTAGGGCAGGCTTTGGCAGAATCCTAGAAGTAAGTTGTCCCAGCCAGGGGTGCCCAGACTATGCTGGGTAGTGAATGTGAGACCTGAATTAAACATGCTGGGTTGGGGAGGATGCATGGATCAAGGAGTAGAGGTGTAAGGGAGTCTTAGTAGGCTAGACAGTAGGGAAGGTGATGAACTTTCTTAAGTGTAAATAAGTGCTCATTATAATTTTTTCTATATTCTGTCTTATTTTTTTAAGTTTTCTTTTAAAATATTTTAACTTTTTGAATTAGAAAAATATATGCTAATAGAATGAAACTTTCACTAATTGTACAAATCACTTCATAATAAGTGCTGAAGAAATGGATTAGCAAAAGCAATCAACTAAGTGAAAATTAAAAGGAGATATATTTATTTTCCTATTTAGTTGGAATTAATACATTTCTGAATTTACTTTCTTCTCAAAGATAATTCATTCAATTCAAAGAAAATGATATTGATTAGATTTTTCTAAATTTTAAGTTTAGAAAAAAAAATCCTATGTAGAAATTCAATTAATTTCAATATGGAACTTTGTTCTTATAACAGGGTAAATCTACTTTCTAATTTGAATTGACTATGACCTGTTATAATTTTCATTGTAAAGTGATTAACTTCAGAATCAGTTTAACTATCTTAAATACATATGAATATAAATATTAAAAGTTTTACATGTTTATAAAAGTTATAGTTTTGATCTAGTCAAAGTTGATTTGGGTTTTGACTATATTTTATTATTTTGAATGTTAAACTTAGTTATATGGAAGAATGGATACAGAAATTGTGGCACATTTACACAATGGAATACTACTCAGCTATTAAAAACAAGGAAATTATGAAAATTTTCAGGCAAATTAATGAAACTAGAAAAGATCATCCTGAGTGAGGTAATCCAGAACCAGAAAGATATGCATGGTATATACTCACTTACAAGTGGATATTAGCCATATAATATAGGATAACCATACTAGAATCTTCAGACCTCAAGAAGCTAAACAATGGGAAGGACCCTAAGGAAGATGCTTAAATCTCATTCAGAATGGCCAACAGGATAGACAGCAGAAGTGGTGGTAGAGAGCCTGCCACAGAAGTCCTCTGAAAGGCTCCACCCAACGGGATTGAAGCAGATGCTGAGACTTATGACTAAATTTGGGCAGAGTGCAAAGAGTCTTATGAAAGAAGGCAGGGATACAAGAACCTGGAGGGGACAGGAGATCCACAAGACCAACAAAGATTAAAAATCTGAGCCTAGGGGTCCCTGCAGAGACTGATGCACCAACCAAGGACCTTGCATGGAGAGGACTTGGGAACCCCTGCTCAGATGTGGCTGATTGGCAGCTCAGTCTCCATGTGGATCCATGCGGATATGAGTGAGGGAAGCAGGGGCTGCCTCTGTCAGGAACCCAGTTGCCCTTTGATCACTTGCCCCTGGTGATGCTGCCTTGTCAGGTCACAGAGGAACAGGTCTAGGCAGTCTTGATGAGATTTGATAAGCTAGGGTCAGATGGCAGGGGAGGAAAACTCTCTCTTTCAGTGGACTAGGAGATAATGTGGGAGGAGAGAGGGAGAGTGGGACCTGGAAGAGATGAGAGAAGGGGCTACACTCAGGTTATAAAATAAGTAAATTGTAAACTAACAAATAAAAATGTAGTTATAAAACTTATAAAAACATAAAACTTATATCTAATGTAACTTATAATTTATAACTAATATAACTTAAAAATTATGAATATTTTGAATGATATATATGTATGTATGTATATATGTCTCCAGAATGAAAAAAAACAGCAATCTTTGCCAAAAATAATAGCAATAATTAAAGACATATTTAGATGCTCTTCCAAATGAGTTTTCAAGATGATTTTTATATAAGGCAGATGTTCTTTCAGGCCAACATGAAAGAATAATGTCATGATTGTAAACAATGCTCTGTTTATGTTTCTTTCCTCAGCTAAACATGAATTTTTACTTTAATTATTTTTTAATGTTATTGTTTATGGCCTTTGAAATAAAAAATGGATCTGTTCACTGCTTTCTATTTGATGTAAAAAATTGGTAGAAAATGTACTACTGATATTTGTATTTCAGCAAAACAAATTCATGAGAAAGTTTCAGAACTGATCTTATATATAATGATTTCTAAGAATCCATTATGTGAAGTCTTTAAGACCTGTGACTTACACTCACATTTGGCAAAGTCAGGGTAAGACTATGTAATATTTGGGTGTCAGCTCAAGGAATACCTAGAGTTTAGGAATACCTGGAGATTTAGGTATTGTTATTTCAGGGATATCTGCAGAGGAAATTTGCATCTGAGTCAGTGGGCTGAGCAGGGAACACTCACCTTCTTGAAGTGAAATAAAGCTAAAAAGGTCTTATGGAAATCCATTGTGGATGTCTTTGCAAAATAATCTGTGTACCCAGACAAAATACATTATTCAAATCTTCTAATTTACAAAAAGGGGATTCAGTAATGTTTTTGAACAGAGGCCTAAAGTATATATGCATACACACAAACACATACATATATACATATGGGTTTGTGTGTGTGTGTGTGTGTACATGAAAGGCTAGAAATTGCTGGCTCATAGGTGGAGTACTTACTGTTTTGTCAGGGGATCTGCATGGTTTCACAGTACCTACATGGCAGCTCATAACTGTCTATAACTACAATTCTAGAAGACTCAACTTCTCTATGAAGACACAGACCTACATACAGGTAAAATACCCACATGCATAAAAAAGTAGCTAACATTTTTGACAAATAAAAACTGTAAAAGTGCATTTTTACATTAATTATGTTTTATTGGCTTTGTACACCAGCTGTAGCCCACTCCCTCATTCCTTTTCAATCCCACCCTCTTTCCCTTATCTCCTTCCATGCCCCTCTCCAAGTCCACTGATAGGGGAAGTACCCCTCCCCTTCCATCAGACCCTAGGTTATCAGATCTCATCAGGACTGGCTGCAATGTCCTCCTCTGTTGCCTGGCAAGGCTGTTTCTCCTCAGGGAGTCGGGGGCGGGGGGCGTGTCAAAGAGGCAGCCACTGAGTTCATGTCAGAGATAGTCCCTGTTTCCCTAACTAGGGTACCCACTTGGATATTGAGCTGCCATGGACTATATCCGAGCAGGAGTTCTAGGTTATATCCATGAATATCAGTCTCAGAAAAGACATCTGTGCTCAGATATTTTGGTTCTGTTGCTCTCCTTGTGGAGCTCCTGTCCTCTCGAGGTCTTACTAACTCCCCCTTCTTTAATATGATTCCCTGAACTCTGACCAAGGTTTGGTTATGAGTCTCAGCATCTGGTTTGATACACTGCTAGACAGAGTATTTCAGAGGCCCTCTGTGGTAGGCTCCTGTCCTGTTTCTTGTTTTCTCCTTCTATTGTCTATCCCTTTTGTCTTTCTAAGTGAGGATTGATCATCTTACCTAGGGTCCTCCTTCTTGTTTAGCTTCTTTATATTCTTTTTTTTTTTTAATTTATTTATTTTTATCTCAATCACAGGTTGGGCACTTTGAATCCCAGGCGTAGCCCCCTCCCCCATTCCCTCCCACCCTCCCACTCCCTCCCTCATCTCCTTCTTCCCCGCCCCCTCCAAGTCCACCAACAGGGGGAGGACCTCCTTCCCTTCCATCCAACCCCAACTTATCATGTCTCCTCAGGGCTGGCTGCAAAGTCCTCCCCTGGGATCTAGCCAGTCTGTCACTCCCCGGCTTATATGGGGGAGGGTCAAAGAGTCAGCCATCAAGATCATGACTGAAACAGTCCCTGTCTCCCTGAATAGGGTCTTCAGCCCTACACCAAGTTATCATGGGCCCCATCCGTGCGGGGGTTCCAGTCCACATCCACACATGGTCCTTGATTGTAGAAACCATCTCTTACAAGACCCCTGTGCCCGGCTCAGTTTGGCCTTTGTGGAGCTCTTGTTCTCCCCAAGTCTCAACAACCTCCCCCAGATCTATCATTACTCTCGCCCTTTGTCAGAGGCTTGATCTCGAGTCTTAATATCCGCTCTGATACATCGCTACATTGACCCCCCCCCCATAGGTCCTCTTTGGCATGCTCCTGTTCTGTTGCTTGTTTTCTCCTCCGCTCAATGTCCATCCCAT